>KK112793.1:94422-199393 GCA_000611955.2 Stegodyphus mimosarum | reverse complement strand
AAAATCGTCTGCGTGCGTTGCACGGGAAAATAAAAAGGAATTTTAATTACAGTTCTAAATAAATAGCCAAATAAATGTGAAATTCGTAACAATATTCTCTAAAACTTTAACGAATTTTTCATTAACAAACTCAAAGATTTCAAAGCCAGCAATACCAACGTTGTACAGAAAAACATTTTTATTTCCAGCGCGTGAGAGCGTGTACCGAAATTTCTAAAGATATGCACAATTTAAAATTATTTTGCGATATTGCTGTTGAACTGAATTTTATGGTTTAAGTGCGAAGAACATGGTATTTAACAAATAAAGGTAACACACAAAATGCTAAATAAACGACCCTTTGGACGTAATTTAAAATCTGAAACATTTCAGATTTTTTTTCTTTTTTTTCATTTTTTAAAATTTAATGCAGAGCGATAACATTTAGTGGCAACAATTTGAAAAGTGATACGCCGTTTTTGTGTTTGCGACGCAAAATCGCAAAACGAAAGTAATAGTCCTTCGGGACTAAATCCCTTTGGACTAAAAAAAAGAATTTAGTTTGGATTAAATTATGCATCAGTCGTCATCGTCGTGAAATCTCTCTCTCAAAGTCATCTTGAACAGAGCGTCTGGATTCGTCTTCGTACATACGTCTTCTTAAAACATCATCTGGATACATCTTCTGAATGCGTCTTCTTAGATATCATCTAAATGCGTCTTAGATATCCTCAAAATTCATCATTTGAATGTGTCGTCTTAAAGCCGTCTTTCTCGACACATTTCATCCTTAGGCATCATCTTCATTCTTCTTTAAATTGTTCCTATCACCTAAAGTTCCGAATACAATCTGATGTAACAGTTTAATAGATTTTGTAGGCCCAGTTCTTAAAGAATTAGCAATTCTAGGTATCGAATTTAAAGTAGTCATCTTGATTCACAATACAGTAGAACACTATTCTTAGAAGTAACAATACGGTAATAATCGAAACAAACTTACTCGTTTTCTCTTGTAATATTCATCGTTATTATTCCTAGGCTCATCGCGGCCTGAGCGCCCAAAATCTGTAGGAATGTAGGATCAGTACTTACTATCTAGGAGTATGATGTCTGTAAATATACTTCAGAGATGGTTGTCTAGGGTTCTCAATAATTAATCCGATTTAAGGAAAACTCGAAGATTTAATGGAAACATGAATAGTTGCTACAAACTACAATGTGATTACATTCATTGAAGGAAATGGATGAGATTATTTACAGATGAATAGAAATCAGCGTCTTTTACACTCAACGTCTTTCAGTCGTGTTCCCGTCTTAATGGCGGAATCGTCTGCGTTCTCTCCATCGAAAGGAAAAAGTTCTTTCGCACAGCTTGCAGTGTTATCTGATTATTATTGACGATGCCATCCCATATTATTAATGATGAAATTAATAGGCGTTATTAAAACTTAAGCAATAAATTATAAGAAAATTATAAAAAAAGAAATATAATTGAACGTTATTCAGAGAATAAAGAAATCGTTTTAAATATTCAGTTTTGGAAGCTGGATGTAATAAAAATGTTACAATGAGCATTTTATTTGAATTTAAAATGAAAAAACGAATATCGCCGATTCGCCATCAAGTGTGCCAAGATGGAAAACTTCCTCATAAAAATGTACCAAGATGACAAACTCAAAAGCAATTTTTCAGTTTTAAACGCCTTTTTCTCCCGTCTACTTCAGTCTGCAACACATGTTTTTAAGTATAAAATCATTGAATTACTATTTTTTATCAATTTTGCTCTAAAAGAAAGATTAAAAGTTTGTTTTATAATCTGCGAAAATTTCGAAACTTTACATCCGATGCATTTAGATGCTGAAATTTTAAAATAATAAGATGTCAAATAATTTAAAAAATGGAGCAATTTTAAAAGTTCGCCCGAATTCAGAAATTAAGTTATAATCTTCATAGTAGTTTCATTGAAAAGATTTTTTTCAAGCTCTGTTCGATGTTGCGAACAGTTAAATTCTGATATGCTTAATTTGTTCATTAAACGAAAATATGCCCGAAAAATAGTTTAAACATTAAATTTAAAAAATTCAAACTGAATTTGGAAAAAGACTCTTCGATTTGGAAAAATTTGGAAAAAGGCGTATTGCATTGTCATCGACAACTAGTATGCGTACAAAATTTAAACTCGATAGCTTATCAGGAATTAAGTTAAAAATTGATGACAAAACTCCACATTGAAACTCCACGAAAGAGCTAAATAAAAGATAATAATAACAAACTGTTACCGCTTAGTTTGAGACAGATCACCAAGTCTTTTAATATAGCATTTTTTTATTTTACTCTTAAATGAAGTGAAGGCATTACTTGCGCCACATACGAATTTCGGCTGCTTGCGGATGTTTCGAATACAGGTAACGTAGTCCGAAACTACACCGCAAAATAGCTTAAGCTGGTCCAAAGAAGTTGACGGCGCGTATTGTAAACGTCGGCTACCAGGCCAAAGATCTTAAAACCGCAATAAAACTTGGCAGAGCTAGCTATAATTAACAACAGCAAGACGAAGCTGCAATAAGCTTTAAGCATTCAAACCTTCAGTTTAAACAAAACAGGCAAATCGACAACCTTGTATTTGGCGTAAATTTTGTAAAATCCAATCGATTTCGAGGGTAAGCAGAATTTTTTGCTCATGATGAAGGGGAACCCGTTTTGCCTTCGAAATCGATCGGGATTTTACAAAATTTACGCCCAATACAAGGTTGCCGATTTGCCAGTTTTATTTTCCACGTCGGCGTGCTTCTCTTGCGCGTTTGTCAGTTTAAACACTTAAACAACAAATTTGCATTCTAGTGAGAATTACGGAAAGGGGAAGTTATAGTAAAGGTTTAAAATATATGAAAAATAAAAAAGTAAAAAATCTGAAAGAGATTTTAACGATCGTCCAAAAGGATTTGTTAAAGTTTCTTACGCTTTCCCTGAGCTCGCAGTCTATCAGTCTGCTGTTGCATTCACGCCTGCTACCTTTATTATCAAACAACAATTTTTTCTCACTTACGCCATAAACAATTCAATAGCAAAATTACAAAAATTTCGAAAGCATCATAGTAGCATATATTTAGAATTTCCGATGTACTATTAAGTGCTGGCATATGTTTTTTTTTTTTTCAGTCTTTTCTCAGTTCACAATATCAATGTGCAGTTTTCTTTGTAAAATGGCTCAGAATTTTTTTTCCTTTTTATTATTAACGTTTTATGTATTAACTTTATTTATTAAATTTCACGTCATCTTCGCACTTAGACACGTAAAATTCGATTTAAGAGCAAAATCACGAAGTATTTAAAACAGCGTATCTCTGGAATTTACGACAAACAGTTTCGCGCGCTGGAGATAACAACATTTTATCAGTGTTGCCATTGCTAGCTTTCAACACATTGAGTTTGCTAATCAAAACTTCATTAAATATTTACAGAAGATGAAATATAAAATTCGCAATTCAAAATTTGGGCTTAGAGCTGAACGTGCATGGAGGACAATATTATTCAAAATTTAATTGTTCTAGTAGGTATCGTCGTTTTTTCACAGTGCGAGGAACATACATACGCAAATGCAGATTCTTTATTTTTAAATTTCTTTAAAGATAATACAGGGCGATAGTATTTGTTGGCAACAGTTCGAAAAGTCAGTCGCGGTTTATGGTAGACTACCCAAAATCGCGTTTCGAGACTAAAAGCCCATTCGGGCTAACGCACGTTTGGGCTAATAATTGGTTAATTAACATAAAGTACATTAAAAATAATAACAAGACAAAAAATATGAATCAAAGTTTAAAAAATGATTTGTTAAATCTAATTTTCATTAGTTTTCATATTATTATTGTTTTTAATTTTACAAGTATAAGCACGTGTTCAGGAAAATAAAAAAGTCAAGGATTCTAAATTCCACAAAAATTTGATTTTAATTAATGTGATGGCTGCATCTGATGTATTGACGCATTTTTCTTTGAAATATTTGACATAAAATTACTTACCTTAATTAACCTTGTTCAAAAATAATAAACCTGTTTCCGTTCTTCCGCGGAAAATTGATGATTTGACTAAAGCCAGCTTCCCCTAGGCAAAAAGGAAAAATCAGTGTTTGTTCGGCATAAAGTTTTATTTCAGGATACTTCTCTCGAATAACTTTTAAAATCCAACATTTAAGAACCCTTGTGTTTAGAATAAGGTTTGTGCATGAACATCCTCCTTCCACGAAATCAACTCTTTGCATCATAATATCAATATCAGATACATTGCAAGTTTAGCTGTTCTATAAACTGTTTAAATTCCCAATGTCTTTGAAGCGAACATTAAAAGGTTTCAAGTGTCTTCTATATAACAATATATTTTTTGAGGAAATAGAATCCTTTTCAGTTACGGGCAATCACATTAAGTTATAAAAGCTGTGGAATTCCTTTCGATTCAGTATCGATATAAACAAATCAATTTTAGAGAGAAGAGCGAAGGTAATCGTCCTAGTTTCAATGATATTGATGTCTCTTTCTTGCAGTTTGTTTTTTCTGGCGTTGATGGAACATGTATCAGCCAAGAAGAATCTAGTTTTATTAAATATATTAATTATTTTGTCATTATGTCAAATTCAAGGAAAAATTCTGTCACGGTATTAAAACTGTCTATAGAACGTTGCAAACGGTTACCCTTGAAGAGACAGCCTACCTCCGTGTGAAGAGGTAAATTGCTTTCATCATTGTGGTCATGCACTTGCTTAAAAGCTTGGGTAGTATTTATTGCTTTAATGCTTAGATTTAAAACAATATGAGGTTCTTCTTGAATAGTTTTCGCAACTAAGTATTGACTGTGCACTTTTGTTTTGTTGACCAGCCATTTCTGTTTCCACAAAGAAAAAAAATTAAATAAATTTTGCGTATTTTGAATATTACTTATTTTTATTTTCCTTTTTTTAATTTACTTATATTTTTTGACTTATATTTATTTTAGGATTTTTTTTTTCATTACGTCAAATGACTTCACATTAACAAACAATTAATTATCTATTATGTTAATAATCCTTTTTGTTATCAATGAGGTTTTGATTGCCGATTAATTGCCGGCGCAAATTTGGCTATCGACCCCCAAAGAGAAGCCCGTTCAGTATAAGATGCATGCCAGTATAAAATGTCATAAACGACGAGAACTTCAACACTGATGATCAAGCTGTGGAGATCATCAGTGAGTGGATACGCAAAGACAGCGTCTTTAACAATGTTCCCATAAGAAAAAGTCATATGGAAATAAATCCAATAACAAATGGCCGTTGCCATTGCTTAGCAGGCTGTCTCATTGTAACTGTGCTGTTATCCATCTTAGTGGCAAATTTTGATCGAGATGTTCTAGAAAATAGTTTTTATACTTATGGGCAAATTTTTACTGCGATAGTTTCGCAAATGTTCTCTGTTGTAGTAGGATGGAAATTTTTTTATTGTTTTCATTCAACGGTGGCATTAGCCAGCTTTTCAGTATTGTTACGTACATAGATAGGTAATTTTAGTGCATATATATGTGAAATTATTGTACTCTTCTGTATAATGTAACATGAAAACTCGAGAGAGTGTAGCTATGCCGGAAAAGTAAGAATACAGGGGCAAGTCTGTTTAACATTGAGTAAATGAGAGTCTTGGTAATTTGGCGAAATATTGCCTAATTGGCAGCCGTTTCGGCGAGTAATTTCGTCGCCAAATTGCGCGAGAAAGATCCAAGAGTCGCCAAATTTGGCGACATTTTTGTCTGGTTCCTTTATCACCGTAATTGTAATCGAATAAATGTAATTGATCGCTGCATTAACTGTAACCGTCATTCGACCCTCATATTGTCTTCCGGTAATTTCAAGAAGCAGAAAGTACTAGAAATATATGGGCGGAAGAGTGAAAACTATATAAGACCAGTGACAGCGTCTGCTCTCAATTGCTAGCTGTTAGCTCAGCGGTAGTTCCGAGTTCTATCTCCGGTTTAGCTTCGTTCTTTAGCTGCGCTTTGCATTGCTTTGTGCTTAACGTTTATAGTAGTTTAAAGTATAACTACTGGTTGTGATACTGTGAAGAGCTGTACTTCTATTTTTGTGGAAAGTTCCAGATCTCTGAGATGTTTCTTTCGCTAGAATGAATTTAATCAACCTATCATCGGAGCTGTGAGCATTCAAGCTATTACGAACCCGTGCGCACACAATATTATTTCAGGAATACTTTCAATGATGCACGTATGTTAATTGTACAAGAAAAGGTAGTTATACTCAGAGCTTGTGAAATACGCAGGAAAATGATAATAATAATTATTATTATAATTATAATGATTTTTTAAAATTACTTTCTTATAAATAACACTTAATTACTTGCAAAATAATAATAATTATTATTATTATATTATTCACAATAATTATAATTATCATTATTTAACTATATGATGCACTACGACACTCGTAGGTTTTCTTGAAGATTTTCCGTCAAAGAGTTATAAAAAATCTAATAAATTACCATTTTTCTAATATCACCATTTTCACAGTTTTTAATTTAGATAATGAAAAATAAATTTTATAAAATGATAATTTTTTACGAAAGATTGCCTTGAAAGATGAAAATTACTCTAAAGGAGAGGAAAACAGAATAGATACTTCTAGCTAGAAAGTGAATAATAGGATGAAACGTAAAGAAGAAGAGAACCAGATGAAATTATTCTCCACGGATATAATATTTACAAACGAAAGGAACCAATTTTAAAACAGACATTTTCTCTTTTCAGTTAATAATGAAATGAGCTATTGCAAATATTAAATGCTACATTATCAATAATATTTAAGAAGGAAATGAAAATGAAATTGGAGAAAGATTAGTTTTTCTTCAATAGGCAAAGAAACTTTCGTTTTTTTCCCTTAAGATAAATATCAGAAAGCACATGAATAGAAATGGCTCTTCGATTGATTCACTGTATGTTTTTTGCAGTAAAATTATTAAGAAGTTGTAAGATATTTACTGAAAAATTTGCTCATGCTGAGAGATGAAATTGATTTGTTACAATACATGTAGATTAAATTATATAAAAAAATTGCTTAGCAAATGTTATTTTATACACATATATACATATTTATGTGTGTATGCATGGGGTGCTCTGAATATTGTGATGTGAAGGATGTGCGCTTGATGTAGCTGATACATAACGATGTACTTGCAGCAGTCATAGCCGGTTGAGGACTTCTGTATTCTTAAAAGATAAAAAAAAATCTTGACGAGGAAAAAAAAATGTAAATTGACGTAATTTGAGAGCTCATTTTTGATCAAATACATTTGCATTTTTCACATTTTTATGATTACAATTAAAGTTCCACTTTCAAAAGGCTGTGGAAAAGAAGTAATCGTCAGAAGATCCGGAAATTTGACAAGAATATACAAAAAGCTGTAGGAATTCGTCTGGAGAAAGAAAAAAATAGTTCAAAATTTTATCAATAGATGGCGCCGTATTTGTCATAATGTGCTATTTAAAAGATGCGCACCACATGTTAGGCTTAATAAAAATACTCTCAGTTCCCGTTATTGTGCGTCTGAGAAACTGGTTATGACTCTCTCAATGGAGGATCGTGCTCTATTTGTAAACCTATTTTACAAGAACTGTGCTTCAAATGCCCTGAAGAACTTTCTGGCATTAATAGGTTAAGATGCGGTTCTCATTCAATGTGTGCATTTTTGAATCGTTACAGAACCTTTGAGATAGAAATTGGCATTGTCTGTCCACAAAATTGTCCATGGTCATTTCGCGCAATTGCTTTTCTCTCTCTATCAAATTTCTGTCAAATAAACCTGTCCCTTCGAATTTACAAATCATCTTCCTCAGACCCTTGACAGACATCAGACCTTAGCTTCTTCTTATACCCGTTAATGTGCCGTGTTGGCATCAGACCTTAGCTTCTTCTTATACCCGTTAATGTGCCGAGTTTCTTCAGGGCAGCTGAAGCACAGTCACCGCTCTTGTAAAAAGGTTTCATAAGCAGAGCCCGATCCTCCATTGATGAAATCATGACGAACTTCTCAGACGCAGAATACCAAGAACTGCAAGTACTCCGTATTTTTATTACGGCTAATATGTGGTGCGCGGTGTCTTCCTGTTTTTGCGATTCCTGTTTTCGCGGTTGTCAAAACGCTCCTGTTTCCGCGAAATCATTAATCTTCATTACTCCCCTTCTCGAAGGGGTTACATAATAGGGGGCGACTGGACCTTGCCCTTACCCGAAATGTAGGAAAAGCAAAAAAAAAAAAAAAAAAAAAAAAAAAAAAAAAAAAAAAAAAATTCAGATTTACATATAAAAATAATTTTTAAAAGAAATAATCGAAAAATATTTATGGTCTCAGATCTTTGCATGAATGAAGCTAATACTGTATTTAAAAGGGAAGAGAGAGGTTGATTGCGATGATTTTGGCAAGGAACTGCTATGATTTTGGCAATGAACTAAAAGATCGTTTTCTGAAGTAAAAATAATATGCTTCAGAAATGCTGCATAAAGGTGAGTTATAATAGAATCTTTCAGAATAAATATTCGTTCCAAAATGACGTTCTTTCTTCTAAAACGACGATTTCTTAGGTCTTTCCAGCTTTTAATTCTGTCATTTATGCAAATCCAGCAAACTACATTTTCCTTATTTTTATTCTGAATTCGATACTGATAAACTTTATAAAGGACTAAAGGGTTTTTTTTCCTTTTAGTTCCAATAATGTCTAAAACATCCATATAGATTAACATAAGATGTGAAAATAACAGCTAATATTGTAACAGAATTACAAATAGAATGCAGCTAAAGATTTCAGAGGAGCCTAAACTAACACGCGTCTTCAATCTAACGAAGACTAACTTATTCACAAAGAAACTGCCCAGCTGTTCTTGATGACTCAATGTGACATCCCCTTCGGAGCTGTGGGAGAGGGACTGTACTCTCCGATTTCGCGGGAACAAGATGAATTTTGAAAAACGCGGAAAGAGGAATCGCCGAAACAGAACTAATTCGTGGTGCTCATCTCACGTCTTTTAATTAGCACCTTATGAGAAGTAAGACGCCATCTATTCATAAAATTTTGAACTAATTTTTTTCTTTCTTCAGACAAGTTCTTATTGCTTCCTGTGTATTGAGGTCAAATTTTAGGTCATTCTGACCAGTGCTCTATTTTTTTGTCTTTACAGCCTTTTGAAAATAGAACTTTAATAATTGCATTTGAAGTAAGAAAGATAAGCAATGGATTGCATATTACATGTATAGTATATATACAATTCGATAGTTAATATTTAATTGTGTTATTTTTTTTACACACTTCAAAATTTCATACTTACGTTTATTTTCAGTTCGTATTTGAAGCTCATGTATATCCGGCCATGGGAAAGAGCATTGTAGCTGTGACTAAAGTTGTCTTCAAGTTGGGAAAATGTCCTTCCTAGATGCATAAATGGTAATAAGTACGAAACGTGAAAGCAAGCCAATAAAAGCATTATTTTAGCAGTTTGTGTTATTTCCATAAAAAAGCAGAACTACCCGTCGCCCTCAAAAAAAAAAAAATAAAGAAAACTGACTAGCAATATTAAAAGCAAAATACGTAATAAGTGTTTTTTTAATAATCTCAAAACTTACGTAAAATTTGTACAATATTTACTTTGAATTTATCTAATTTATATTATATTTGATTGATGTTTTGCCTAAATGAAACATTCGTCGATATAAATGACAAATAGTTGACTTGTTTTCTTTTTTCTTTTAAATCAAAATCAGTACGGCGTCAAGCATTTGAAACATTTATCATGAATGTAAATCGTAGATGTAACATGATACGAGATAATATTTATTTCATCGTGTAATCATCAAAAGATCGTGTTTCATCAAAAGTTGTGACCAAAGTCTATTATATCGATTAGCAAGAAAAATATAAAATAATAATCTAATAATGTAATATATAGATAATTCGTAATCACTGGATCCCAACCATTTTTAAAATATTAAGCATTCGCAGTTTTCAGTTACAAAGAAAATAAAATTTTCTCCTGTCTACTAAAAATTTAATTAACATAGCTAAATGCTCCGTTACCATAGCAGCTACGCAAACATTACCTTATCAGTTTCCTCTGTGGAAACTGTTGAAAACCTTTTCTTCTTTCTGCCTAGAAAAAAATCACAGACGCTCTTTAAAAATGAACGGGATTGGGGGGGGGAAGAAACATGCAATCTTAGTTGCAATCTGATTGCAGTCTGAGTTCTATCTGAGTACTTGAAAATTGAAATAAACTTATTATCAAGGCTGGCTTTTGCTGAGAGAAACTTCCCCCCACCCTGCCGATGACAGAAAAGGAATGTAACGGGTTGAAATCTGCAGGAAATTGCAACAATTGGCAGACATTGATAAAAATATTTAAAATGTTGTAATAATACGTAGTAAAACTAATTTATTAAATTATTTATAATAAATAAGAATTTTCTATATTTTATTCAATATAAAGACATACAGAGGCTATTCTCCCAATTTTTTTTAACAATTTCAATTAAGCAAACAACTGGCATTTAATGAAACATAAATATTATTTGGCAACAGCTTAATAAGACTACGTTTTTGAAGTTTATGAAGGTATAAATTATTTTTCCTCAAGACAAATACAGGACAGAAACTTAAAGCCAATGCATCTAACGGCCTTATAAACAATATGATTTAAAACAAGAGAAAAAAAAATCCGATAGACAGGATGGCTGGAGAAAAAAATATTTTATTCCATACTATGTGTTGCCACAGCTCGCTTTGAAATCGTTGAGTTTCTTAATGAAAAATTTCTTTAATGCTTAAAAAATAAGAAATGCCTAACGCCCCTTGGGGCTAAAATAATCGAGAATCATTATTTTCTATACAAAATAGGATGCCAAATGTTTATCCAAACAGGATGTGTATTTAAGAGAATTTTCAAAAATAGAAACTACGATCCTTAAAAAAGAAAAAACTCATTATTGAATAAGCAATACTGCCAACTTTTACTCTATATTGCCTGTCCATTGAATAAAATAAAAAATAAAAATTTTAATTTAAGAGGTGAAATTTGGTGCTCATAATTTTTTTCTTAGACATGTGTGACATAGCTTAAGTTCAGATGTAGAATTCTCTGCCCAAATAATTTTTTATGTAAACATATGGAAATTTGTTGTGACTATAGATCAAGCATAGATATGTCTGAATGATTATCAAAGAAAGTAATCAATTTCACATCGTAAAAGAAAAGAGAAAGATTTGAAATCTTAGATTCTAGAGTTTCGAGAAAATTTCAGTAAAAGATTTACAGCTAGTTTCCACGCAATGGAAAACTAAGATACGTAAAAACAAATCTGCAGATTATTAAAATAATGCTTTGATTCCCACATTTAAAGTAGAAATCACATTTCTTACCCCTTCAATGTGAAAGATGTTCAACTCCACTAGAACAAAACAACTAGCTAGTATAAAATGTAAATCCGTAAATAAATCACATTGGTATACAAATGTATATATTCCAAAAAGAACTACTGCTGTTACACCAATTCACTAACGTGCTTTCGGAATGTTAAAAAGAGCATTTTTTATACTTCAACTGGAGATAATTGACAGCCTATGGAAAGCGAACAAGAAAAGTGAAAGACTATTCTCGTTGTAAAATCATGAAAGTCTCTATTATGTTAGAAATCAAGGCCCAGATTGATAATTAAGAGAAAATGCTGCTAGACTAACCATCTAAAAAATTATATTTTGTATAATAATTGATTGTTTTGCTCTTTCAGAGTAGGTCAGAAATATGCGGACAGCAATGTTATTCTTAAAATGAAGAATGATTATTACTTTAATCAGCATTTAATTCTTCCAATAAAAAATATTCATATAATGCTTACTTCTAGAGGAGTTAGAACGTAACTCAGTTTGAGGTTTTACGTAACGAAAAAAGTTAATAAAATAGTTCTAAAAGAATATACCAGTCGCAGAAAATTATTAGTATTAAACACTATAAAGAAAATGAAAAGTTCAGAGATTATATGAGTAGTAAAAATAACAGCGGGAAACTTGCTACAGACGGAAAACTTGTGAAAGTAGTTATTTACAAGAAAATTCAACTCCATGTGCAAAGGAAAAATAAACTAAAAAACACGTACATTCGGGAGCATTAGGCCAGTTTGAAAGTGTTACTAAAACAACTTTAAAAGACAAGAAATCTTCGAAATGACAACAGAAAAATTATTTTATAGCTATAATATAAATACTCTTTGCCAATGAGCATTCATGCTTTACTCATATGACCAGTTTCCTTAGACAAAACTACACAAAAGCAGCAAAGAAATGTAAGTGAAAGGCCCAGTAACACATAATAAGCAAAACAGAGAATCAATAAGGTGCCTAGACAGTATAGTGGTTAGGGGAGCCTACTGCGATACCGAAGGATCCGGGTTCGAATCCTGGAGAAGGTATGGATGTTTGTAAATACATAGTGCCTTTGCTGCATGGGGGCACTCTAAATACATGGCGAGCCGAAAGTCCTCTCCAGAGATCTTGGTAGGGGAAGAGGGTAGGGAGACCCTCGGATCGGTCCCCGAGATGTTCTATCTCATAGTTGGAGGGCGGAACTGAGCTAAAGTCGGGCTGTCACTTATTTAGTGCTCAAGGCTCTTGTCAACCCGGAGGTGCATTTGACTCATTGCCACGAGGCATGTCGTGGGCTTGTTCTGATGTTACTATCAGATAAGTGAGATAAGTCACAGCTAGAATCAATAAGAAATAAGATCACAAAGAGGTATTTTCCTTCCCCTCTTTGTTCTTATAATCCGTAGGTACTTTTTAAATATTTAACTGAAATTATACCCCGCAAACAAATGTTCAGACAGATATTGAAACAAATACAGATACTGAATCAGCAAGAATCAGTGCAAATGCATAAATTTTGCAGGATTAGTTTCAAAGAATTGAAAGAACTTACTTCTTCAGCAGCAGGAGAGCAAATGATGGAGGAGAAGCCTGTGCTCACACAGAAACAATAGACTACAGAATTTGAGAAAGTTTCAATTAAGGAAAGAAATTAAGCTGCGGAATCATGCATTGACAAAAGATGTGAAAATTGTTTCATAGCTGTTTCGTCCCTAGATGATGCCAATAGCTTTGCTTCTTTTCTCAACTGGAATTTTCTCGAATTCTCTGGTCTGTTGTTAGTTTCTACAACTTTTAGTAACTTGGCTATGTAGAATGTAACGTAAATGTTGAGTCCCAGAAAATTAAACGTGTTAAAAACATTGATCAGCTGATCACTAAAGCTTTAATTCCTCGTCCCTAAAAAGTTGCCTAGAACAGTGATTGTCAAGCTATTTTCGAAAGTGCATCATCTCCCCAAAATCATAACTAAACCTACAAGATCAAAATTCTCCCAATGACAAGTTTTTAGAACACTTCTCACTCATCCCTAAAATGGCAGAGGAAGTTTTTATTTTCTAGGGGTGAAAAAAAGTGTATAATGCAAATGCTTTATGCTAAGGGAACGGAAGGTCCTCTTCCACGTATAGTGGTTTTGTCATCATTCAAATTCTAATTTCGTTTCTTTGTAAGAAATTATCCCATTCCTCTGTACATGATCTGGCAATGTAAATGATTATCACGTCTAACTGGCAGTTGGAATAACCCTGATGCGATGAAACGATTGATTTTTCAAGTTTCCTGCTTCTAAAAAACCTACAGTCTCTAGTCTTCATATTATGCTAATCCATTTGAATAATACAGATAACTAAAAGATTGTTATTTACAAAATACAGTTTAAGCGTTCAATAGGCGTTATTACTCAAACGGAAACAAACATTTTTCTGCCATCCAGAAATTAAAAAATATTATTAAGAAATATATTGAATTAGTACATAGCATTCTTAATGCAATTTAAGAGATAACTTTAAAGACTCCATCTGTCAGTCTGACAATGAATCATTGATCATAAAAGTAAAACTGTACCATTGCTTTATTTTTTATTTTCCTTTTCTACCATAATGGAGAAGTTTGTCATGATTATTGCGGATTCAGAATTTTTATATGTAGACAACAAATATAGCAAAACTAATTTAAAGAACCTTTCTTATATATTACTTCAGCAGTATTGAAATAGCAGCAGTATTACTAGTATGAGTAGCTTCAGCAGTATGAGTTAAAAATAAAATAGTAAAATATAATTTCATGTTTTAAAATATGCAATAAAGTTTTATGCATTTTATACGGGAATTCTTTGAAAATGAGGAAGAAAATGAACAGAATTTCCTAGGCATTTGAACGAGGTAAGCTGCATGGGTTACAATTACTTGTCTGGTTGGAATATGTACGCAAGGTCCAGTTTTAAATTTAGCTGATTTTGGTACTCGCTGTCCGAATATATTACGAATGAAAAAAATTTTCACAGCCCTGCATTTATATGTTATGGAGAAAAACAAGAAAATCTTCACAAAAAGACAAAAATCTTGAGCATTTCTTCACTGTATAAGAGTTAAATGAGGAAGTCCAGGATTTAAAATAAACTTTCTGAATGAGCTTTTCTTTAATCGCGGGAAAAACAAACCGAACATTTACTCCGGGAATCTTACTGGTGGGTCGACTAGACTACTCTAGCCACAAAGACCAAGAACGTCTTCAACAAACACCACATATCCAAGGTGCTTAGATTTAGTGCTGGCGGGAGACTGAGGTATCTTGGCAGAAGAAAATTGCTATATATCACGCACACAAGGGCGCTTGGAATAATGTACTGACTAAGTCTACTCTGGGTTGCAAGACGAACGTCTGGAGAATCACACACACAGAGGTGCTTTAATATGCCTTCTTTAAAAATTTCTTGTCTTGTTCACTTTTAGATTTATTGAACGAACACTCTGATTTCTTTCGAAAGTTGCTCGACGAGCTAAAGGTCTTTTCCTTCAGCAACGTATTTAGATTTTCCCAGAGTTTCGCTCCATTTGCCTGAGTGAGCTCACACTCTAATAAATAATAAAATGAGTCATATACATTGCTTACACAGTTGCACTTCTCCTCATCAACCCCATTCGTCACGTCCAGTATAGTGTGGGAATCTACCGTGTCCCGCTATTAAATAATTAATAATGTGGATGACGTCGGGTAATTTTGTGCTAACATTCTTTATTATCTGGAACTTTAGATGTCCAGTTTCAGTCGATTCCCACTGAGACCGTCACTTTTAGAGCAGCAGATCGTATGAACCTCGATTTCGGATGGGAAGCCAAAACTTTGAGGTGGCAAAGTTTGCACGATCATCGGCCAGCTAGCTCCTGTGACAGCATATGTGTGCTTTAATCCACCTGAGCTTTAGCCTCTGAGTTCTTAAAGGCCTCCCGATATAAGTATTTTATTTCGTCTGTGGTGGTGGCATGTATGCACCATCACTTACAGCGATAACAGACTATCCATGTGTATGTACATAGTCCTCCTTTTAAGCATTGAACACACCTCTACATAGCCTTCTTAATTTCTAAAAGCTGTGCTTGAAAGACTGTGCTATTACCTTTTATTCATGAATCTCCCCGTCACTGTACATAACTACAAAAGCCACACTAACATGAACCCCTAAATCCGAGCCATTGGTATAAATTTCCAATTCAACAACTGCCGCTGTTGCAAGATTGCTCTCAGACCTCATTTGGATCATGGCAGTGTTTGTAGTTGGCGCAGAGTCTAGTTGGAGTAAATCCATAAATACATGCGCACTGAGTATGGGCGCACAATTGTATGTTTTCATCAAAAATAATATAAACGGTCTCTGGATAGTACTGAGGGTTTCTCTAAATATGATATTAGAGAAATTCTTTCCTAGGCTTCGCTACTAAAATGGGGCCTACTTCTTGCCATTGCTCTCAAATAAATTCAGTTAAATAAAATCAAAATGAGCGTAGCAGCTCATTTTGATTGTTAAAAATTAAAAGCAATAAGCTTAGCTCTTCGGAGCGATTTTTAATGTTTCTAAACTGTGATAAAATCTGAACACTGTTAGTCAGAGGCTATATCTTGGTGACCCGTTTATGCTTCTGAAACGACAACAAACGAGTTTTCCGAAAATGTTGCAAAGGAATCGATGCAGTCGTCGGAGCTTCATAAGGTGGATGAAAAAATACCCCTTTTTGGATTAATAAGCCAGAAACATGTTTTTTTTTCAAGCTGAAGCCCAGCTCAAAACATTGCCCAGTTCAGTAATAATGTTTCAGAAGAAACAAAGTTTAATTTTTTAATTTCACAACTTGGACCTAAGTTCGTCGAAAACGTCTGTGATAGTGTAACGATTGAAAGTGACACAAAATTTTTTGCTGATAAAACTAGACTATTAAATTTATTTAAGTAAAGTAAAAATGCACGCCTTTAAATTTTGATTACTAATATTGAGCTTGGAGACATGAAATTAAGACAACTATTGCAAAAATCAAGATCAGTTGCTTCTGCAATCAAAATTTTAGAGTAGACGCACGTCACCGAGTTATGCGAATGATGGGAAATGCGCAGCTCTCCGACGCACGTGAAGTAAGATATAAGGAAAGGAATGTGCAGATTGGGCAATATTCGTGTTGTTATTTCTGCCAGACGAATTATCGAAGAAAGTTGGTTTTTGTCCCGGAGGATACGTGTAATAGGAGAGAATGCCAGGCCGCCGTCAACGAAGGCACTTCCAGCAGATACACGATTTTACGAGGGGTATGGTGATCGGACTGAGAAGGGCGGGTTGGTCCTTACGTCAAATCGCAGCTGATATCCACATGGATGCGAGCACGGTGCATCGGCTATGGCGAACATGGTTGGAACAAGAAAATGTGGAATGAAGGAGGGGTGCAGGTGCAGCCAGAGTAACGTCAGCACACGTGGATCGACTCATCCGGCGACAAGCTGTGGCGGTCCAGCAAGTCACTTGTACCGCACAGCTGATATCCACATGGATGCGAGCACGGTGCATCGGCTATGGCGAACATGGTTGGAACAAGAAAATGTGGAATGAAGGAGGGGTGCAGGTGCAGCCAGAGTAACGTCAGCACACGTGGATCGACTCATCCGGCGACAAGCTGTGGCGGTCCAGCAAGTCACTTGTACCGCAATTCTGCAGCATGTGCAGGATACCCTGGATGTTCCTGTATCGACGAGAACCATTTCCCGTCGATTGGTTGAACGTGGTCTGCACTCACGGCGTCCGTTAAGAAGGCTGCAATTGACCCCACAGCATAGACGACAACGTTTAGAATGGTGCCGGACTGGAGCGATGTGCATGACAGGATGGCGAAACGTTGTGTTCTCAGATATGTCACGCTTCTGTTTATCCAGTGACAGTCGCCGCATGCGAGTGTGGCGTCGACGTGGAGAGATATCTAATCCGGCAGTAACTACGGAATGCCCCACGGCGCGACAACGCTGCATAATGGTTTGGGGCGCTATTGCCTACGATTCCAGGTCACTTATAGTTCATATTCAGGGCACTATGACGGCCCAACGAGATTTGGATAATATACTGTGGCCGGTGGCAATCCCCTACTTTCAGGGTCCTTCCTTGTTCAGAAGGCGAACTGTGGCAAATGGTTGAAAGGGAATGGAGAGCTATACCTCAGGACACCATCCGCACTCTTATTGACTCTATGCCTAGACGTGTTTCTTTGTAAATCGCTGTTCGCGGTGGTCCTACATCCTACTGAGCCGACGCCGTTCTCGCTCTGTATTCTGACTATCATTTTGAAATAAAGATCACTTATTGCTGCTTGCTGTCTCTGTCTTTTTTTCCAATTTCATCACTTTCTGACCACTCCTTCTTGGTGTTGCAATTTCAATGTCGAGCAGTGTACGAGCGTGCTGCAACCCTCCTGGCAGAAAATAATCGGCCTCATGGTTAACACAGCATATCCAACACAGAGTAAGACAAAAATGAAGTTAAAAACATCAGACCAAAATTCACAGTATTGTTCTATCGCCCTTTATAAGGCGAAGCTTGCATTGAAGGACTTGCAGTAAGCAGGGCCCAGATCCACTTTGGTAGATCCTGTGTTCATGGGTCTTATTGGTTAAAAAAATCGTTCTTTGTATTGGAGAAAAAAGCCACAGGAGTAGCAGTAAAAATATTTTTACTATCACTTTTAATAAGGACAAACGTTTAGATTATAAGTTTGCAGAGACATTATGTTACTTCGATGCTGGAGAAGTGAAAAGTGAGTAACGCCTTCGCCGGGAATCGAACCACGGACCTCTCCGTAACGCGTCCAGTGTGCTGACCGCTACACCACAAAGGCGTGCAAAGAAGGTGGGAGAAATACCTTATAAGTTAAAAAATGAATTTTTAAAACTGTTTTAAAATTTTCCGAAAATTTAAAAATATGGAGCTAGATCCTTGCTGCAAGCCCTTCAGTTGTTTTTTTAACTGTTTTTAAATGAATATTTTTGTTTAAAGTTTTTCTGTGTTTTACAATTTTTAACAAGATTGTGTTTTAATGTTTGCCTTGCCGGGAAATGAGAACTGACTTGTTTAGATTAGAAAAATATCTGTAATGAAATTCGAGGAAATAAGTTTAAATGAAGTGCAGCAAAAATCTGCACAATTTAATAGGCCGTACAAAGAAGTCATACAGTATCCACATCAAATATTTTCTTTACACGTTATACCCCGAAATATCTGGTATTTTCTATCAAATCCCTCTTTTTTCTTTAATTGCATTTTAACATTCTATTTTCCCTTTACTTCATAACAGATGCGGTAAACTCTCAGTGTCATCTGTTGTACCATTCGAGTCTGTCTGCAATTGCGGATCTGTGAATGTAATTTTTGGTAATGTCTAAGAAAGAGAAGTCATATAATATTCCCAAAAGTTTAAATTTTAAAATAAGCAGCACATTACGATTTGCATATTTATTAGAATAAGATTTTTTAACTACCTCCATTTTTTAGTCTATACAGTGAGTACAGAAGATTAATCAATGAAAAGATGAAATTCAATATACAAAAATTATAGTCTTAACTAACACTATTAAGCTTTCATTAAAATGCCGCTCCTCTAAAAACCTAATTTAAAGAACATTATCATTTGTATCCTATCAATATGAGAATTTCACACGCTTATCTTCTACGTGTTGCTTATCAGAGCTGCAACGGAATCACAGGTTTAAGAAAGCAATAAAAGCAGTAAGCTGAGTAATTAAAAAGCTACAGCAAACTTTTTTCCTGGCTTAACAGGTAAATTCCTTCTCAAAAAATGGCTACAAGCACTGCACTAACTTTCATTTTTGGCCTTGCTCTCTCTTTGACAGGTAAGTAATTTTTTTTAAATCTTCTATTGTTGATAAACATTTAGATAATGCAATACAAGATTTTTCACTTGGGAAAATTTGATTTAAAACTTCTTATTAAAAACTGCTCAATGACAATATTTTGTTCAATCCAGGAAAATGTATGAAACAATGTTCCATACATGGCAATATATGAAACGACTAATTTGACACATTGCGTAGGTATTCGATAGAATGTCAGACGAGAAACCGGTAAAGTATGAAATACGTCTCTATATTATATACTATGCCTAGGGAGTATATTTAACAATTCATGCAGTTTATGGGCAACTCTAATGAGTGTGACAGAAGATAGTTTCTGACGACTTTGAGTTTCTGAAAGAGTTTTAAAACAACTATCTACGAGATCACAATTCATTTGATATTCTAAGGACTTACTTATAATTGAAGATATTCCTGATCGCGAAATTCCTCTCTGGTCAGTTGCGTTCGCTGAGTCCAATGGAAGAGGCCCAGGATTCGTTTTAAGTCATTTTCGTTTTAATTTTAAGCCGCTGTATTTGAAAGTGGTGGAACATTTGTATTATATGGAAAAATTTAATAATTTGTATTTGAATGGTTTGAAAAAATTGGGGTACGTTAATATGCCCATTTTGTATTTTTAAAGTATTAAATTGATTGAAATTTATATCGTAATCGTTTTTAAAATATTAGCTAAAAGACATTTGTACCTTTGATGACCTTCGATAGACTTACACCACTTTCAAAATCAACAAAATGTGAAAATCTTAAACTACATTTATGAAATATTAAATATGGGATTTCTATTGAATTAAATCAATTTTTTATGAAAATTTTATTTACTTGTCAAATAAACAAAATTTTTATTACATGTCAAATTTATTTAATTTGTCAATTTTATTTACATGTCAAATAAACAAAAAGACCTTACTTCAATATTTCTTCAGGCAATACATTTTAAATTCGTTTAATTACAGCTTTATATTAACATGTGCCATTTTTAATTTTTATCATTATGAGAAAGGTTCTGAACATAGTCATAATGTATTGGAAGAATATAAGGTAGTACAATTTTTGAATTTATGTAGTATAATTTTTGAACTAAACAATATGTTTTTGCGAAGAGTGGACTTGGACCACTTTCAGAATAATTATACTTGTAATTTCATTGACTGCGTAAATTTATATTGACAAAATGATGAAAATTTTGAAGGATTTTTGGAGGAAGTGTTTATAGGTAAAAAGGTTAGGCAGATTACATTCATTGTTAGCATTAACTAACTTTTTGTCAAAAATGGACTTACACCACTCTAAAAAAACGGCTCAGTTGTAACAAAGATATTTGGTTTAGCTTTTAGCTTATTATCATTCTCGTTCTTAGTTTGCAGCTATTGGTCGTTTTATCTATGGATATAATGTATTCCTTTGTAATCCGAAGCGGTATGAAACGCCGTCACAAAATATAAACTGCTGAATATTTTTCAAGCATCCGTTTTGACATTACAAGCAGTTTGATTTTGAATTGGAAACGTTTCTATCAGAGTCTTTATAAAAGTTTTAGTCTGTTACGTTGAGTTATACAAAGATGAATATAGCATCTTATCACCTCTACAGGTACTACCACTTCGTTAAATACAAAACCTTTAGTTTACCTTTCACGCGACATCGCAAGTAAACAGTTCTCAGAATGTTGACATTCAGTAAAATATAAGGTCTTTATATAATTTATCTTTAGAAATTTTATTAGTCTTAAATGTATAACAAAGCAAGCGATTTAAAAGCGGTAAACACATTTCTTAAAATTAAAAAAAAATTTTTTTTAATAGTACACCTAATTGATGTAATTTAAAATATATGCTGCTGAATTTTTTTGACAGATTCTGCTGCTACAGATTTTTTTGACGCCATGTTTTATGTATTCATTATTGTATCTTTGATTTTCTGTATAAAATTTTTTATTTATTTATTGCGGTTGGTAAACTCAAATGCAATAAGATCATTAAATGAAATATTTTGTTTTTTATTTAATGAAACGATTTACAACAAATATTTTACTACTAAACATAAAAATTTTACTATCATAATCATTATTGCAAATTAATGCATAATGAATAATAACCCAATTATTATTTATTCTCCTATCCGAAGAATCTTATCACGCTTTAAATTGGTGGCCAGATATTAAGACCAGATTGGAAGAAAATGTTTGTTTACACTTTATTATTCATTTGATGTTTACTTTTTGTTATTCATTTGATGATGCTCGCTGATGATATTCTATTACTCAACCTAAAAACTAAACATATTAAATAAATTGATTTAACTAATATCTCCCAATATTTTTAAATGACTGAATGTACTTTCGCTTATTTACTTAAAGATAATTCAGGTTAAATATGGTAATGTGTATGATTTGCGTCGAAAGAGAGCTAAATTTCATTCTTTAAAATAAATTTCTAACATTACAGTTGTAAGGTTTTAGTTAAACTAACCAAGTTTTATTTTAATTTAAATCTTTTCTATCTCCTCTCTGCTTCAACTTCCTGTCAGAAGAAGCGCGCGTTTTTAGCTTATGCTAATTTTGAAGTACAGCCAAGTACTATTTAAGCCAGAGGTAGAAACCTCTCGGTGTGTGAGAACTCAGACTCAGATCACAGTCATGCCGCTTAACGTTCGTCTGACCAGCTAGCAGTTGAAATTTATAAGCCATAGTGCTTACTACGTGATTGCATTGTAAAATAAATTAAAGTGCGGTAGTATTTAGTATACCTTGCTACGCACCCTTTTCGGTAGAGGCCAACTTTCGCGAATTGCTCTGCGAAGCAAAGTTTAATTTAATTTCTATTTTAGGTTTAGTATTTAAATTTATTTGATTGTTAAGTTCGACCAAAGTGTGGTCTTTTACTTTCTGTATCTCTCCCGAATTGGGAGGTTTGTTATTAATAGTGATTTAATAAAAGAGGATTTCAAATCCCTTTCACGTGCAGTTATTATCCAGCACAGCAGTTACATCAGAACATAGCGTACCTTCCGCTCCCTGTTCCAGTTCAGGACTTAGAACTTGAGGATAAGAACCCTTTACAGAATTTACAATGTTTCCAAAGAGGATACACAGAACACAAAGTCCTGACACAGTTGTTTTCGATACTGATTAGAGGGCATTAGAGTATGGGCCCAACTAGGAAATTTAAAATATATTAACAAAACAGTTCAGTAACCAAAGTTTAGGAAAAAAATATGCTTTTCTAAAATGGAAATAAAAGTAGAATGTGTTTCCCTCTCAGTATAAAATAGAGATATTTTGGGATTTTACCTAGTAACAAGCTTAATGATGTTTGATTGTAATTATTTTTTAACGTAGTTGCTTTCATTGTTTCGTAACAATATTGATAATTTGGAATTCAATTTCTTTTCTAGTTGTCAATTCAGAGCAATCGTTTACATGCGATTTCGAAAGAGACACATGCGGTTTCACGAATGTGGAAGGTAACACAGCCACATGGACAAGGAAGGAAATCAAACTTGGCAACAGAGAAGGTAATTAGCTTTGAAAAACATTTAATTTTTTCAAAAAATGAAGTAGCAGTTCAGTGCGATCACTGTTAATGTCATTACCCGGATATTGTTATCAGATCAGTGAACTCTCGCTTGTTTGTATAAACCATTGAAAAATCCTCATTTACTTTAGTCAGCAAATCGGTTAATATGGTAAGAATGTTATGGGTCGAATTTATTTTTTCAATCAAAATGAAACCATCAACATTTTCATTTAAAAATGCCGTGTGCTATGTTAAGCAATTTTTATTCTTTTTGAATAATTTTAAGTTATAGAAAGCATAAGAAGAGTAATGATGATGTATTTAAATAGTGAATAACATTAGATAATATAACAAATGGAATATCGAATTCAGGTATATTCGTCTAATTAAAAAGTGCGCGAAGCGCAATATAAAATCCGTTCTAAAGAACGTAGAAGTTTTATTTCTTCCGGAAAAATTTTATGCCCATCAGTTAACTGTCGTTAGTACTTTCGTGCTATATCTGGTATCTTGTTTTTAATTTTAAATGTTCTGACCTTTCAGATGAAATATTTTTTTCTTTTTAAGTAATAGCAATAAGAATAAAATCAGAAAGTTAGACGCATGTATTTATACTTTATCTTGAGGACAGTAGAAGATGCTATTTAATATAAAAACAGTTATAAATGACCTGCATACTTCCTTTATTAAAGTATACTTTTCTTTTTTAACATTCACTACTTAACAAAAATAGTAAATCTAAATTTCGATTCCTAAGTTTAGCTGCATAATGCCTTCTTTAAATTTAATCAACAGGAAATAAAATGATCATAAAATATTTTACAGAATCTTAACGTGTTACCAATTACACCATATAAAATGGTAAATATTAATTTTTTTAATATACCGTCAAAGTATGAAATCCGTTAGTCTATAGAATACGTACGTATTTTATAAAATGCTGAAAACTGAAATGATTAAACATTTCATACATTTCATACATGTATGAAATGATTAAACATTTCATACATTGCCTAGGTATTCTATAGAATGCCAAATGACAATTCGAGAAAGTATGAAATACATATGCATATTATATACCATTTCTAAGGAAAGCATATAATAATTTGTGCAATACATTGGAAGTCGTAATGCGTGTGACAGAGGGTAGTTCCCACCGCCTTGGAACTTTTGAAAGAATTTTAAAACCACTATATATGAACGAGATCTCAGTTCACTTTATATTCTAAGAACTTATTTAGAATTGAAGGTATTTCTGACGGCTAGCTTCCTCTCTGGTCAATTGCAATAGCTCAGTTCAATGGAAGTGGCCAAGATCTCGTCAAGCGTGTGTGTAAAACAAAGTACCAACATATGAAATGTCTTTGTGAAAAAAAAGTAATGAAGTGAATTCAAGATATTATAAAGCCTACCATGTTGCAACAATACAACTTCCATGCTGAACTTTCCTTTATGAAAAAAACAGCTGTTAAGGTCTAGATAGAGAATCGATTTAATAAAGATTTTAGCAGCGCTGAGAAAAGATTAAGAATTTATAGTTTTGTGAAATAAAGTTTTTGAAAGGAAAAACTGCTGTAAGAAAACAAATCTTTCCTTATTTGATAATATGAGTTAAAATTAGTTTGGGCCTTCCTCATTCGTCATTATCAATCGTAAAAATATTTCCAGTCGATAAGAATAAAATGAGAAAGCGTTTATTGTCACCCTAAGATTCAAACTTCAACACTGTGCTCAAGCAGTTGTTTGAGAGAGAATATTATGTTCATGAAATGATTCTGGATCCTTCATGACATGAAAGATAAAAACGTGCAAAAATAAGGAAAGGTAAGTAACCTCCCGTATACGTAACATCTGCTGAACGTATGTGTAACTGCATCTCAGAAAAGATAATAAAAGGATATTCTTTTTTAGCATGAAACTTTATAACCGAAATAGGGACTATGAACCGAATGCAACATCTTCTATTAATGGGAATTATTTTGAGGAATTTGGAGCTTTGATAGATAAGTGATAAAAGAGTTCAAATAGCAACATTGATAGCAGAGTAATACATTTGCCAATCACTTACTTAAACAAATCGAAGGACAGTGTATGAGAGACTTTCTGACGGCGATAAATTAGTATAGAATATAAATATCATACAAGACAACGAGAGCATATCTAAATAATAAGTGTTGAAAATACTCCAGGAAAAGCTCATCAGGAATTTTAAATGTGCTGAGATGTGAAATATAAAATATTTTGAGATATCGGAAGCTCTTAAGGATATGCTATCCGGTCGAAACATTTCTAGAAAACCCGTGAAAATAGATATTTTGCAAACTATAATACCTGCAAAGTATTAGAGTAACATCTTGCAGGAAATCTATTTTTCATGAACGTTTAATTTTTATTTATAATTAATGCCATGCAAAAGTATGCATTTGTGTGTTTACTGTACATTTCCATTAAATTAGTAAAGCTGCTTTTACATTGTTTAGAGGTATTCTCTCGAAGTTAATGTTATCATTCCGTTAATGTTACCAAAATAAAGCATGGAGCAAACTTAGTCGCACATCAAGCACTGCATTATACTGCATTACATGCCCATTATTATGTATTATTATTATTATTCATATTAGAGTATTACTAATGTCTCAATCATTATGTCCTTCTAACAAAAACATTTCGTATTGTCTTATGCAAGAAAAGGGTATTAGACATGAAAATGTACTAAATTTATATTTGCTTTTATTTCACTCTCTTTAGGGTCTTGCATTCTTACTTTCTTATTTATGTATAAATTTTCTGATAATGTTGTACGCAGTTCAGAATTAGATATTTTATTCATTTAATAGGGGAGTTACATATATCCTTATTTACGGGGAAAGCACTAGAAATATACGGTAGCTAATTATTTTTACATGATTTTGTAAATTTTCTGTAAAAATAAGTAAAATGCATCATCGATAGATGTTTTAATTTTTTCTTAGTCAAAAGTATTAGTCTTATGAAGTGTTTGTACTTGGGTTTTCATTTCATTCTAATTCATTACGACTGCTGAAACTTTTCTTTCATTTGTCGCCGAAAACTGAGGAAAGCTCAATGCAGCCTTAAAATAATATTGTTCAAATAGGAAACTTATTCTCCTATAGTGCGAGTATTTTCTATTAAACATATTTCATAAAATTATATATTCCTTTAGCCTTTTTTTTATTTAATAAATGTAATTTTCTGTTAAGGTATTCCTAGCCTTGATTTCGAGCCTTTTCTGTATCAAGGTATTCTTCAGTAAGTGTTGGAAAATTCTAAGCAAGTAGCATTATAATGTAAAAACAGTTCTGATCTCCCCGTTGCAGAACTCATTATCACTAAAGGTTTCAATACCTAATCATTTAAACACGTAATTTAAAACTTCGTTAAGTATTTAGAATTTCACATTGATGGAGAAGTATTATACCTTTAAGTGCCTTAGGGTCTTTTTTGTTTGTTGAGATTTATTTAAATTAATTAACAGTTAATTTTATTTTAAAACAACTTTCCTTTGATCCTGTTTTTCCCCCAAGCTTTCTTGCCAGAATGTTAATAAGCTATCGCGCGTGCATTGGAATTAGAAAGAAAGAAGTGGCATTTACGGGAAGGTTTGGGAAGGTGGTTTTAGAGGGGGTTACATCTGCTTGTTGGCCACATCGCTATTTTTGAATTACTAGTGATTAGACTTCTATTGCGTTGAGTTCTTCTAGCCATTAGACTTGTTTATGCCGACTTCTAAGAGTCAGAGCCTTCGTGCGCGATAATATATCCTGTAAGCCGTAACGCTAAACTTACTACATTTTACTTTAAGTTCATCATTACCTGTTTTCAGTTAAGCCAGAAGTGCTGGCTTTCTGTATGCCCAAGCTGGGCCATCTGTGAAATTTTATTGAGTTAATAAATAGTTCTTTACACCCTTCTGATTTTCTGTCGTACTTAAGACCTGAGGATAATTCCTCATACAGTATTTTAAGTTTCGTAGTTCATGCTACCTAAGAATACGAGACTCTATATACTCTCATCTAAACTCATTTCAGAATGCTTATCTAGGGGCGACAACCTCCTCTTTTTCTACTGTATACGCATTTTCAGTTTCTTAAAATCAGACACTTTTGTTTGGATTATCATTTCAATTGACTTATTTTCAATTTCAGCAAATACATTTCATGATAATTTTTATTTTATTGCTATTGAGGGAATTAGAGGACGAAGGCAACATTCATTTAAAAGTAATAAACTAAATTTATATTTACACCTTCCAGCGAGCTGGAAGTTGGGAACAGAAAAATATATCTTAATAAAAGAGTTTTGTAATACGGTTAAAACTGCTCTGTCGGCTTATATACCTCTTCTATTGCTATTCAAGGTACCATATTATATATCTGATTCTTCCATGTTATTTTTACAGTTGTTAATCGGGAGGAATGAAAAGCTCGATCTAATATTTAATATTCAAACACACTAAAAAGTTATAAAAAGTACTAAATCTAGCGCGAAAGTATTAACACTGGTCACCCTGGTTTCAGTGTAAACAGAAATTATTCTTTCCATCTAAGATTTTCTTTAAGATGATATGTAGTCCCATTTTAAGGAGTTTTACATAAATCGCTAGTTCAGAATGTCTCTGTTTTATGTTTAAGTAAATGTGATTGCTGTAAAGCTTTATGCAAAGTATTCGAATATGATAGCTATGAGATTTATTTCCTTCATATTTATTCCACGCATACATTTAAAACTATAAAAATGTTTAAATAAGTTGCAAGGTTTTACTGAAAAATTTCAACAGTTTGGATGTTAGGTGGGAAGAATTCTGAAAAATTAAATTTTACTAGAGGGGTACGCTTAATAAAATATTCATTATGTTAATTATATAATTGTATTTAAAAGTCCATCAAACACTTTCAAGCGCATAATGATAGTCTACAATGAATAAAGCCTCTTTCTTTGCATTCCGTTTCTCGCCTTATATACATAAATGTCACATTATAAATGGCCCGTATCCAATATCTTAACTTTTCAAAACTCTAAAGTATTGAGCACACATTTTACAATAACATTTTATTAAATTTAAATAGGCATTTTGATTACCCTCCCAGAAGATGCGTGTTGTATATCACATTAGCATGGAACAATCAAAATACACGGTTTTGTTTCTATGTTTGTTACTCGAATCGAAGAAAGGAAATTTATTACCCAAGCCGGAGAGCAGAAATGGATCGAACATTACAAATCAAGAAAAATAGATAGCATAGTAATTATATTTCAGATTCAATTAATAAAGGTGGAACATTTATTGAGCTTTTAAATTCCATTGATTTTAAGTCGTATTAAGAATAGTCTTTGATTATTCGATATTTAAAATGTTTAGTCTCAAAATAATATGGTAGAGGCAATTGTGTTCTATACTCCTTGCAAAACAAGAGCTGTACTATACTATATCTCTTAAGTAAATTTAATTCTTTTAATTTCGACTTTTCACATTGTAAGGTATTTCTCCCGCTCTCTTCTAGTGTTTATATATATTCGCAGAAATACTGGGCACTAGAAGTGGTGATTTTAAACAGGTAAGCCGCCACGAAAGGGTTTACTGTATTTTGAAAATGAAGACGAATGATATAATTTAAAGACTTATGAGTACAACTCCGATCAAAATGCTGTGGCTAATTTAGAAAAATTGGATAATGAGGGAAAGTTAAAACGATCTTACTATTATAAATAAATATGCCTTTAATCTGATGGAAGTCACAAACAGTAAGACAACTGAAACCATTTTACCCAATATAGGGCACAAGTCTAACAAAACAAATTACTTTCTTACTAATCAGTATTTTTCTTACTAATCAATTTTATTACTTATCATAAATCAATATGAAATTATATAATATTTCACTTTGGAGTAACAGGTATAATGTTTCATGCTTTCACATCTGAGAGCAGTGGAATAGACCTACTTTTTATCATTACTTTTGTGTCCCTTGAAATATATTACTCTGAAAAACATGATCCTCAAAATTTTCCATTTTCGTGTGGAGGATTACGCGTAGGAAAACTTCGGTGACTCTAGCTGCCTTGGTTTTTCAGAATGCGAGTAGCATATATACATACACATCCTTCATTAATATTTTTTTTAAATAATGCATCGCAATATCATTTGGTGGCGACCATTTAAAACGCAATTAGGATAAAAATAAGTTTCGAGACTGATAGTACCTGTGCAGCTTTGGGGGGGGGCCCTGAATAATAAAATCTCAAAATCATACATATTATTTCAGAAATTTCTTCAAATATTTATCGACATGAATAGTTACTTACTGAAATTTCTTCGCAGAATGGCAAAAATTTATTTGTGATGCCTCAAGTTGTTTTAGAAATTCATTAGAACCTCAAATTTTCTTCTCTTGACAGCTTAATTTTCAAGCAACGCTCTGAATACCAGTGAAATATTTATTGATATAATATCTCAAATAATAAGATACTTGAAATCATTTCATGAACTGAGATTTACGTTGTAATACATAATTCCGCATAGTATGATAAATCAATAGTTTTCATAATAAAGTAGCCCTTATCTTTTAAAACTGAAGCGAACGATCTGGATTCAGCAAAATTGAAGGAAATAATTAGTTTGCTGATTCAGCATTATTTTTCGCCCATTTTAGTCAAGCGAGATTTTAGTTAAATGATGGGGGATTAAAGTCTTTCTGTAGTTTTAACTGCTTTCTATATATGTTTCATTGTTTTCGTTTAAATAACAGTGACAAAACTGAATGTTTCCGAAATAACATACTTTAAAATCACTGTCAAAAGTTCTTTATTTTTAATATGATTAGTTAATTGTCTAATTTCAGGTTATGTCATGATTGTTGAATTGAACGATACAACTGTCCAAAGTGCAAAAATGGTAACCCCATATTTTGAGCTCCATGACGAAATACCGGGGTGTTTCACGTTCGACTATTATACTTCTGGCAATGGAATCCAATACTTCAACGCTCAACAAGAAAGGAACTTCGGTATTGCTGCCATATGGTTATTCGATAAAAAGTCCTCTGGATGGCAAAAAGCTAGAGTCAGCGTCACCATTGACGAGTCCACGAGAGTAAGTTGAAATATTATTATTCGGAAAAGTAGAATGTATTGCCTAAACATTTCTTTCTTAATATTCAAATAATATGAAATATTATATTAAGTGCAAGTACAGTGTGTCTATTTTTAGATGTTAAGCTTTCAGCTTAACTTATGTGCCTGCGTTCGTGATGTTTGCGTATACGTAAATAATTTTAGTAAAATTATATAAGAAATTGTAGCATTTTTTGTATTATCTATCATTAAATGCTTGAAAGAGACGAAGTTCTACCGGAGGGCAAGTCCATTTAACATTGAGGTAAATGGTTATCGCGCTATCATGGCGAGATATCACCAAACTGGTGATATTTTTGGTGAATTTTATCGCAAAATTTGGCGAGAAATTTCAAAAATTCGCCGAATTTGGGGACCATTTGGCGACATTTAACCATTTGACAAGTCACTGCTTATATGATTCAATCCTTACAAACATTAATTACAAAACATTTCTATTAAATATTACTTGATAAAAAACTACAATTCCCAAGGTTATTAGTTTTTCAACGACTTATTATGCTAGTCAAGATAAATAAAATACGGTTTTAAGAAAAAATATTTCTTAGCTAGGAATTTCACAAATTTTTCTTCAAAGTTTTATCCTTTTGTCATTTTAAACGCAGTAACGCAGAGTTTGTTAGAAAGATTAAAATTAATGCTCGTTAATTTATAAGTAAAATTATACTCATTACAAAAATATCATTATTTTAAAAATGTCACAATTGAATTACTTAAGTATAAAAATTTTTTAAAAAATCATTCATTTAATTTCACGGAAAATAATGCAAAGAATATTTCTTTTCAGTTTATCTTCCATGCAGTGATTGACCCTTCTGCTGGAGAAAGTGTAGTAGCCATAGATAATGTTGTTTTGAAACTGAGCAAATGCTGAGAAACTCTGCTAATGGAATCTGCGATTTAAAAGTCTCGGCAGTTCCTTCCTTTCTTCTGCATATGATAATTTACACCAGAGAATGTATACATGTGTCAATAAAAGCTAAAATTCGTTCATGTATTTCTATTCATTTGTTTCATTTCATGTTCATGTTTCATTTCTCCATTCATTCTCAGGTGTATCACAATACGTGAAAATTATCCATTTTTTATGTATTCCTACAAAAATCCACAAATCAAAATGCTTAAGAGTGTTTTGTAGAAAGGATACCACTTGTTTTTTAGTGATTCTTGAAACCCTCCAAAATGTCTTATTGACTTTACTAAAATGTATCAATTGCTTTGTGTTCTAGAAAATTTAATTCAGGTAACAACTCGGTCGCGCATTGTCGTCCATCAGGAGAAACCCAGGATCAATAGCAGAGGCATATGAGCGGACATATTGAATAAGGATCTCGTCTCGATATCTCACACCGTCTCGATATCTCACTCCATGGAACATATGCAGGTCAATGTGACGACCGAAGGCGATCCCAACCCAAACCACCTCTGTAACTGCGTCTTTCCACAATGTGGGATTGATTGCATCTAGTGTGTTGTTCCCTCTAATCAGCTGATGACCTGAATCACTCTCTGTTATGACCTTGGACTCGTCTGTGAAAGAGAACAGGCCCCCAAGTTGACTGGTCAGGAGACGTGTTCTCTTGCCAACATAAACGGGCACCTCTGTATCCTTGAGTCAAGGGGACACAAACAACTTGTCATCTTGTATACAGACCTGTACTGTGCCATGTAGTGGTAGCTGAGAGTTTTATTCTTATTGCCACTAAATGATCTGATATGAGCTGAGGCACAGTAATGTTGTTCCTCTTTCGGGACGAAAGAGCTAAGTAACGGTTTCCTGCAGGTATTGTAATTCTTGATCTGCCTAGAACATATCTTCTAGACGCAGAATATTCGGATTCTAACCGATTCCATAGTCGGTGAACCAACACTACTAGAGACATTGAAACATCTAGCAGCATCAGATTGTGACATCCCTGTTTTCATCTATCGGATCGCCCGCCACCTCAACGAATCGGATAAAGGATTTCTCCTGGACATTTATAGACTCTTCTGGATATTTTCAACAAAAGTGTTAATAACAATTAAAGATTAACACTAGTGAATAAAACTTACAATTTTTGCATTTTTTCTCCAACTTCTATATCCTACTAAGTATTCATTTCTACTGTGAACTGAAATGTTATTGATATTTTTGTAATAGTGAGCTTTGAAAAACTTATTGTTTCTCAACTTTTGGAGAGAAATATACTTTTTTTTGGAATTGAAATGGGTCATTTGAAATTACGAAATGGGTCACTCAGTGGCCTGCGTGTCATAGCTTGCCGAGGTCAGTGTTACCGATTATTCTGTACGGAGATGTACGTCATTAGAGAGATTTTTTTTATTAATTGCGATAATGTGCAAATGCTTAAGAAAATTATTAGTATATGATAAATCCCACGAATACATTCTCTCCTTTAATGACACTATTTTAAGAAATTAAACATCTAAATCGTTCAGAAATAAATAAGTAGTTTTCTTTTAAATCATTCAGCTACTGAAGTAATGTGGTTTTAATTTGAAAGTCAAATTAAAGATTTCGTGTCAGATGACTATATTTCTGAAAAAACATCAGTTTTCCATATCACGTTAATGATAAAATAAATAACTTGTGATTGGATCACTGGCCAGCTAGAGTTGATGACACACATCCTAATGTAATGAACGTAACAAGATGAAAAAAAAAGGAAAGGATAAATAACTAGACATGAAATTATTAAGTTTAATTTGTACGAAAGTGTGAGTATTTGTAAATATCTTAAATTTTGATTTCCTTTTGAAGACTTCAATTTTAACTCTAGAATGATAAAGACTTCGATAGAAATCCCGATATCTCAGTCGGAAATTACCAGGCAGCAGAAAAAATTTTCGGAAGTTGATTATTTCCATAAAAGTTTAGGAAAGAAAATTAATCGCTTAAAATGATTTATTAATCCCTGAGATAATGCACGTTAATTCACCAGTGAACCCATCAGTTAATTTTTGATGAAAATCCATGATAAAAGTTTTATTTTATGTGCAAATATCTCATTGAATTTCTTTTTATTTTCCTCCTCTGAGGGGAGAAAACATTTGATTTTAATATTTTTGAATCCTTATTTTCATTTTGTGATGCAATTTATAATAACTTAAGACCTCTTTATCAAATTTCAGTGAATTTTCAACCTCATTTCCACATTAATTCCATTCAAAGTTATGAGTGTAAAAATCACTCTGCTGTTATTGTTCTTGTTGTGACTTATCACACTTGTCTGACAGCAACATGAATCAAAACAAGTTCACGAAATTCAACGTAGCAAGGAGTGCAAGAATGCAACTACCGCTGTCAAGAATCTTGAGCACCACATGCAGATGATAGTTAGACTTTGCTCAATTCCGCCTTCAGTTTTGATGGAGAGTGCCCTGGGGGGACAGGTCCGACGGTCTTCCACCCCTCTTCTCCTCCAGACCACCAGTCTCTCGAGAGAACGTTTGGCTCGCCGTATATTTAGAGTCCCTTCATACCGCACAGACATTATACATTTACAAATATCCATGCATTTTCCGGAAGGAAACTGAAAATATTTTTTTCTTAACGCACATAATTTTCTTTTGATTTTAAGGGAATTCTATTGTTGATAAAGGATAGGGATAAGATAAGGATTATGATAAGGAGTTTCAGAAATGTCACTAAGAAAATGTGCATTATCCCCAAAACTAAGCTTGATTTAAAACAAGCAGTATTTTAATATTTTATGAAAGAATTCCTAAGGAATCCCCCTATCATGTAGATCCTCGAATAAACTGCTTCAAAGCGCCTAATTTCTTCTTAGCGCCTTTCTAGGAATTCACGTGTATATTTTTTTTTTACAAAAACGCATATGAAAATAAAACAGGAATGATAAGGCTGGGTTATTTAAATGTAAATGAAAATAACAGTAACTATTCAATCATATTGAACTAAATTACTCTATAAAAGATTAGAGACGTACTATTCGTTCGTGCACTGATTCGCAGAACCGATTTATTTTGCTGAGCGAGCGAATGCCTGTTTAGTGAAAAAAGAGTGATAGCTCTTTTACAGCTCACCCAGAGCTCTTGTCGGAAGCGTAACAAGTAAGTTTGATCCTCATTTCAGAGGAGAAAAGAATATTTATCCTCCCGTGTTAAAACGTGAGATTATTTTTGATAATTTCCTAATTTTTTGGAACATTTCTTTTCTAGAATTTTATTCTTAGTTATAAATGGAAAGTTAGTTAAAATTTAGTTGAAAGAAATCAATCCTGGTAGTTAGCGTTTGATTGAGTTGATACTCCCCATCCCATTACTTATTCGATTCGCGTTCGCTGCATGTTCCATTCTCGCTAACCATTCCCAATCCCATTGCTCCTTCGGCTCCTTCACTGTTTGTTTTATCCTTCCGATTCCACTGTTTCCGCTCTTCTCTTCATCATCCCGATCTCATTACTCGTTAATGATCTTTTTCATCGAGGTTATTGCACGTGAGCAGTAAATCATGAAAAAAAACCCATTGATATCAGTGAGCGAACGTTTCAGATCTGATCTCTTAAAGCAGCGGTTTTGCTCATCTTTGTAAAGGATGGGAATAAGGAGCAAATTAGTAATAAAATAAGTTTAATGATAGTGATGCACTTAATGAGCTTCTACCAGTTTCTCAATATTCAGCTTCGTTTTTGTTGCTAACATTCTCTGCTATTAGTTATCTGTAACTATAATTACTTTTCTTAATTATTAGTAAGTCCCGACTGTCTAGAATAAGGAAAAGCGTAAAACTCGCTACAGCACAACTACATGGTATTGAGAATGGGAGAATTATAAAGTAGAGAGTCAATCCAACTTTAAAGTTTACATACATTTTGAGACTTGGCAATAAGATTAAACAAAAATAAAAAAATAAATAAGATAAAAAAGTTAACAAAATAAATCAACTCATGTCACCACCATTGCGTAATGTTTTGCATAAAGTCATTGTTGAACATTAAAAATAATGCCCATTAATTATTTTTAATTAATAGGCATTATTTTAAATTACATTAAAAATAATGCCTATTAATTTTTGATAGTATTAAAACGTGATAATAATGCGGCAAATGTAATGCTAAAGAATGCAGTTTCACCTGATGTGATAAGCGCCTCCAGCATGCAGACAGGGAAAATTTTGCCCAATCTTTCAAGGTGTCGAAGGACAGGAAGAAAGAGGTATTTTCCCTTTGACCTTGTAAGATCGGAGTGCGCCAACGCCACACACTTTTTCTCATCATCTTTTCTAATATAAGACTAGAACACTGAGACAAAAGAAAGATTATGAAAAATTTTTGAATTAAATGCCACAAATCAGGCTAAATCTACACTTTCCTTTGTACATATCTGAACTTTGCCACAAACTCAGAAATTACATTTTTTGATTCTTATTAGATTCACATGATGATCTTGGAGCCGAAGGTTCAGTTCACTAAATTTATTAAAAATCATCTGTCAGATAAGCTATAGCTATACCTCTTTTTGAATTTATCCTGTAAAAGATTTATTTATTTTTACTAATTAGTTATTTTATGTTATTACCTTTACTGTTTCTCTTGCTTTCCGTTTTCAAGCCAGAATGCTAATTTCCATCTCGCGTGTATTCAAGTGAGGTAGGAAAGAGATAGTATTTATAAGAAGATTTTAGATTATAGAGTCAGAGTGTGTACCCGCCTTCTAAAGGCCACGTCATTAGTTGAATTTCTTGATACCAGTTTATCTCCGGCGCTGCGTTATTCTCGCCATTAGGTTGTCACGGCCAAATTAGCTATGAGCCAACTTACCCGCATTCTGTCTGTGTAGCTTTCGGGCTAACTTACGATCAACTTAGTTAAATTTTTTACATTTGGGTAACGCCATAAATGCTGGCTGATTTTGTAAGCACGAGCAACGCCTAAGTTATCTACTGGTTTTAATAAAAGGGTTTTTAACACCCTTTCCAAATCTTTGTTGTAATTTCCAAGACATAGAGAGAAAACGCTTTCGTCTTCAAGAGTTCTCATCTAGTTTATATTACCAAAGAGGATGAGACTCTGTGTGGGTGAGACTGTGAAGGGCAGACTCTGTATGCGTATGTATGTACTCTGTATGAAGGGTAGACTCCGTAGACTCTTAAAGTAGCTTCTTACTCTTCCAGAAACACCAAGTTAAGAAGTTTTGGAAAACGGCTGAAGCAAGTTATCTTCGATAGCCAAAGATCTTCTGTATAAAAAGGCAAATGATTGAAATCATCATCATTTTCAATACAGAGGTGGCCAAACAACCTGTCATTCCAAGAAGCCTTTCTGATTCTATTGATTGTTTTGATGACATATGTAAGCGTTATCTCAGAAGTTTCGCTACTAGATGTTACTAATGAACAACACAGTGTGTGACCAATATATTTGGTACCTACACTTTGAAATGTGGCACAAAATCCACTGTAAAATCCAACTGTTGCTAGAGAACTATCAGCAGTAACCGATAATATTTTATACAAGGGAATTCCTTTCCGTTTAAAAGAATCTTTCACTACATTAAATAATGATTCTCCTTTAATAGTAGTTGGTAAAAATAATAACTTTTGGCACATTTGTTGATTCTTTATGAAAAGCATATAAGCGAGAAATAAGACTACATTACTTGGCAAAGGTTATTCACGTGGTTGTATTAAAAACTTTGATATTTTCAAAATTATTTACTCAAAAGGATTTTTGATGACCTCGCTTGATGATTTATGAAGCATAGTCAGTAATGTCTTCTTTATGGCTAACAGAATCAGTTCTTACCAACAGCATGCAGTTATGCTGATCTTGCAACGACTAAAATAATATTATAAGAAGCAGACAACTCATCGTCATCTTGCTTGGATGTTGTTGAAAGGGAGTTTTCAGTGAGAGTTGTTTTACAATCTCCTTTTCCGATCCTTGAAAAATAATTCAAATCTCTATCCCTTTTTAACAAGATGGACTTTTGACACATGCTCTTGGAACCTTAAAGGCTTCATTACTTCATTTAAGAAAACTTTTGACATGCTAAAAACTTAGATACTTTATAATTCACGGGAGCCTGAATTAAACCATATTTCAAATCAGCAGTGTGTTGCTTTGCATCGTTTTTTTAAGCCTGACAATAATTGAAACAACACTAAAAGAACAAAGAATATTTGTTTTAAGGAAAACATTCGAAATTGTTTTTCAGTCTGAGAATACCCGAAATAAAAAATTTTCGTTCCTTTTATTGTTTTCATTATTGGATTATTCATTATATACACACACTGGAATATGAATTATAAACTTTTCAGATTTTCATTTCAATGAGTGCTAGGGATGAAATATGTAAATTTTTTTATGACGTAGGTCACACGTGATTAGAATGCTAGCATAAGTAAGGTGTAGGAGTGCTTTCCACTATGAATGAAGTGACAGATGTTTCACCATTTGAAAAAGGGCTTAGCAGGGATGCCCGTTTAGCAGGCAGTAAATCTCGATGGGTTCTCAAAAGCAGCTATATCAAAGGTTTCCAAAAGCTGGAATGAGAACCCACAGTCCTTCTCTAGAAGATGTAACTGCGGTTCGAGCACAGTTTTCCAAGAGAGTGATCGGCGTTGTCTGCTACGAATTGCACGGCAGAATAGGGATTCTACTGTGCTTCAACTGACAGAGATGGTCAACCAAGGCTCTTCTCAACAGATTTCAGCTTGAACCACCGCAGAGAATTGCAGAGGATAGGAATGCATAGTCGGCTGCCTGTGAGAAAATCACTCATTTTCTGCTAGTTATGCAAGAATTCGTTTGCAGTAGTGTCAGGAAAGAAGACACTGGACATCTGAGGATTAGAAACGGGTAATGTGGTCTGATGAATCACGCTACACCTTATTCTGCACTGGTGGAAGACGTCGAATTTTGCGAGAACCTCATGAAGCTATGAATCCATCTTGCAGTATACAAGTGTCTGGTGGGAGTATCATGACATGGGGCATGTTCTGCTGACATACAAGTGGTGCCCTCGAGGGTAAACAAACAGCAATGATATACCTAGATATACTGGCAGATCAAGTGCATCCTGCAATGTTGCATTTTTATTCTGATGACGATTGGTTAGCTGGGCATCAGTCTGAATTCCAGCACCTTCCCTGATCACAGCCTATCCCCAATCCTAACTGTATAGAAAATGTGTGGGATATGGTGGAAAGACGCATCCTACAATACTCTCCTCTTCTATCTAACTTACAAGGTCTAAAAAGCTGCATAGCCAATGCAAGGTATTCTCTGGACTTAAATGCACTCCAGAAGCATACAGACTCGATGCCCAAACCAATCACAGCAGTTATCCGTGCAAAAAGTGGTCCAATGTAATCTTGGGTTTCTGATTCATTGGCCAATATGTATTTTACAACGAAAAACACGAATCAAATTCTTGACATGTTTGAAGGCTCAGAAAGTCAGTTTAACTCAATTATACAAGGATTTTTCTGTTTGAATTCTTATTTATAATAAACAACCTCATTTTTATGTTAAAATCTCAAAAAAAATATTTTTAACTACTTATATAACTGCTTATTTTTAACTAATTATATTATATATTATTAAATACTATAACAAAAAGTATGTTAATTTTAAAAATTTGTTCCTTAAAATTTAATTAGGCTTTTATATTTTCTTAAATGTAATCTTTAATAGTCTTAAAAGTTCCGTAATTTGTCTATGACATTTGAATATTATTACTTTTTTTCTTTTGACTGGTTTCAGTATCGAGTCAAAAATTTATGAAAAAGGAAGGACATTTCTTTTAGTGATTTTTTGACTTCCAACCATTAAATCCACAAAACTTCATACATATAAAAAACACACGCACATTTTATAACTTTTACTTAACTTGTCAAATCTCTATTAGATCTGCACTCTGTATGTATTATATAACAATAATTTGATAAAAAATATATTAAGATAAATGATATTTACAATTTTACGCTTGTTTTCCCCCAAAACAATACATATTAGCGAATTTTTTATTCCAGTAATTGTGCTAGTAACGAGCTTTCCGATAGATTACGAGGGAAAGATTCATGACTTAACGGTACGTTAATAACTAATTTATAGATTCCGCTTGCGACTATCGCGATGAGTCGATGCTCTCTGAAAATACTTTAGTCATGATGAAGCATAAGGTACAATTTCCTGCTCACAGAATGTTTCTAAAACAGCAGTTGTTTGTTGAAATTGTGCAGTTACTTTGAAAGTGTTTAAATGCTTTCATTGAATTTGTAGAGTCATTAGATTTTTTTTGTAGCTGGAGACATGAAAAATGAGCAATGCCCTCGCCGGGACTCCAACCTTGACCTCTCAAACACGCGCCGAGTGTGCTGCCGTTACACCACAAAGGCATTCTGGAAGGAGGGCGAGAATATCTTATATATTCTTCGTTTTAAAGGGTGACTGGGAATTAGGAGACAAAATCGTCAAATCGGAGAGACAGAGGGAAATTTTGAACATAACCATATGAAAGCTATTTTTTCATGGCCCACCTGTTACATGGCACTCCCCAATATAACTTAAAGCTTCAGTCACCTCCTCACTCCATTCCAGTGCCCACTTTGAATATCACTGATTTAGCATAAAATAGAAAAAAATAATGTTAATTGATTAACTGGAGGTGTAAAGCACGAAATGGAACCTATAAGGTATTCCTCCCGCTTTCTTCGCATGCCTTCGTGATGTAATGGTCAAGCACAATCGGCACGTATTCGAGAGGTCTGTTTCTCGAGTCCCGCTGAGGGCATTGCTCATTTTTCATCTTTCCTACTCTCATAAATACCTAATGTCTCTACAAACCGAGTTAACTGATTGTTGTTTCCATCGCATTCGTGTTGTTTTTTTGCTCTCCTACAAACGTTTTGGCGTAATCCATCGAGACAAAGCAGATCTTTACTTTATATCGCGTTGTTTTAATATTAGAAACACATCAGTTTAAAGAAGCTTTTCCAAAAATTACTCGAGCGTTACTCTACGTTTTGTGAAACTCTCATAGATTTATCATTCACACACGCTGATTAATGTCTCCACTGAAAGAAGCACTTTAACGCTCCACTATGGTAACTGCCAAACCATAAACAGACACTTATCAGATGCTTCCACAGTCATTGGCATTTTTGGATTTTAACTCTATTTTAAAAAATTATCAAACTTTAGTGGCCTATTTTATGCTGGTGATGTATAAGACGATTACCACAGTAATCTTTAAGTTATTGACGTCTAACTTGACCTTCAACTGTGCCTCTTGTTCTCATACGAGCCTTTTCAAGTAATCCATCGGGACAAGCAGATTTTAACTTTATACTGCTTTGTTTTAACAATAGAAACACAGTTTAAAGTGGTCTTTCTAAAAATTATTCGAGCGTTACTCTATGTTATATAAAGTTGCCATAGATTTATCACTTACTCGCATTGGTAAATGTTGCCATTTTCCGAGTCTACTCTGTTGAGTGTCAAATTGTAAGACGCCAGTTGCTGCAACTTTTTACGTTCATTAGAGTCTTTTGATTTAACCCTATTTTCAAAATTACCAAAATTCACTGCACTCCATATGGATGAGAGATAAGTTAATTCCCATTAACTGCTAGATTCAGTATCTGATGAGCTCAGTATCTTGATGGATACATATGCCCTTTAATACAATTTTATTTTTCAAGTACATTTCCTGCACTACCCCGTACGGATGATCGTCAAGCACAGTTAACTCTCAGTAGACGTATACGTGACCGGTGATCAGTTGCCTTGGATGGTCATCAGATCTCTTCAAATTGATTTAATTTTAACAATATATTTACGTTTATCGGTGAGAAGTGGCCTTGACTCTAAAACGAAGATCATCAGTGATAAGTTGCTTTGGCCGATGCCTTCCGATTTCCCTTTTTTGTCCGACGGATGCTTGTCAGCGAATAAGTATTAAGCCATATTTAAATTATTTATAGTCATTGAATTGCATCAGATTCTAACGGTAAACGCTATCTATGTAAATGTATATAACATTTTAAAAATTAATTTAAAAAAGTTACTCGGTAAGAAATTAGAATACTTGCATAGATTTCTTGAAATTAGAAATTTAGTATTCAGATTCAAAATCTGTAGAAAAACTGGGCTCAGTGACTTCGTTGCTATTTAATAAAGATATATTGGAAAGTGCATGAGTATCTCCTTAAAAGAAGCGTATCTTGACGGTATATTTGCGAAGGAAAACTGGTTGGTATTATGTTCATACACGGGTGAACGCAGTTTACCCTTTTAATGGGATAGAATCTGGGTGGAACCGCTAATGTTCATAGATATTATTACGAATTTTGTACGTAGTTACATGATTTTAGTGCAATCATATGTGAAATTGTGGTATTTTTTTACGTAATGTAACACAAGAAAAAAAATCTAAAAAAGAGAAGCTATGCGGAAAAGAAAGAAGATAGGGTCACGTGCATTTAGCATTGAGTAAATAGATATCTCGGTAATTTGCCGGGATATCGCCAAGTTGACTGTAGTTTGGACGACTTATTTTGTCGTAAAATCGAGAGACAATCAAAATTCGCTATCATTTGGTGACATTTTGGTCCGATCCCTGCATCACCGCAATAGATATTATAATTGAATAAGTGTAATTAATCTCTATATTAAATACAATCGTAATTCGACCCTCATATTGCTTTCCAGTAATTTCGAGAAGCAGATAGTACTAGAAGTGTATCAGCGGCTGGTTAAAAACTAGAAAATGCCGGTGAGAGCATTTGTTCTCAGTTAGTTATTGTTATTGTTGTTGCGAGTTGTTAGTTGTTGTGAACCGAGAGATCTTCGGATTACATTTCTCTATCGGTGCGCTTTATATTGCGTCGTGTTAAACGTTCTTAGTAGTTTGAAGCGTAACTACTGACTGTACTATGTGATACTGTGAATACCTATACGAGAATTTCTGTGGAAAATTCCAGAATGAAGTGTTTCTTTAGATAAAAATAAATTTTATTAACCTATTATCGGAGCTGTGTGCATTCAACCTATTAAGATCCCGTACATACGCAAGAATATCATTAATTTAATAATTGTTGAGACACCCCACGTTTAACAGTAATTTGCTGTGTATTAATCCTTTTATAATTTTTTGTATGATATTTTTTGGTGAGACGTAATCTCTGCCAGATTTAACTGTCAAATGCATTTTCCTTATTTGAAATGATTTTCTGATATTCTTACTGCCAATGAAGAAAATAATGAAAAGGAAAATAAATCGAGAAAACAAAATTAAATACGAATTAATTATCCATGATACTTCTTAATTCTTAATCTTGTACCCTGAGTGAGTAAGAATAACTGACATACTTTAACATTATTAATCTGATTTGAGCCTGAAAGTGGTTTTAGGTAAATCTGAAATAGAAAGAACGCTACATAATTCAATAATCTTTACTTGATGGCTTTTGTGATACTTCTGTAGAAACATACAAAAAAACTATCTTTTCTTTTTAGTTTTTATTGCAACATGTATATATAGTTAGACGTAAATCGTCACAAATAAAAGAAAGAAAATAAGTCCTGAAACTTTCAGTTAGAAAATTCCATCAGCAGAGCTTCTCAGCAATGATTGACATCCAAAGCTACATTATCTACGGCTACTACACCTTCTCCCAGAGAACGATTAATCATTGCATACAGGATAAACTGAAACGAAAATAAGATCTTTAAATTATGATCTATAAAATTAAATGAATGATTTTCTTTTTTATATTTAAATAATTTAATAAAGGCGTTTAATAATCTATCTTAGGGAAATTGAATTAAGTAATTTTAAGATATAAAGGGTATTATTTTACATAAAAAAAGTTTTTAAACTTTTTAAACTTATTTAATGGACAAAAATTGTGGGGAATGATAAAATTCGGAAGAAATATTTTCTTTCGAATATTTCGGAGAACCGAAATATTTACGCTTAAGACATTGTTCTATTTAGTCATTGAAAAATCAATAATTTCGGGAAAAGTGATTTCTTATCAGGTAATATTTACCATGGATGCTATTAGAAACTGAAATTAATTAATTGAAAACTAATTAATTAAATTAAATGAAGCCTTAATTTCGCGTTAAAGAAGACGTGAAAACTTTCATCTAATGCGAGAGAAAATCGCATACTTAACGGACAATGGAATGAGTTATTTTCTTACTTTGGATAACAGTTAACTCCTCTGACAATCATTTTAGTTTTTTAATTTGTTTCAGCTTCGCCATGAGCGTAAAGGATATCTCTTCAAGCCATATGCGAAAATTTTCTTTTTCTTATGAGTAGCTTTATGTGCGATATCTGAGCAGTGGAAGAAATTTGTAAATTATTGCTCCGAACTAGAAAGAATCTGAACATTTTTTCAAGTGTCTTCTTCTGGAACAGGAATTTTCACAAATATACGTATCTTGATCCGCTCAGAGTAAAATTAATAAATTTTGCACCCTTTTTCTGCCAGTTATGTGCGAAACTCCGTTATGTTATTTGCTCAGTATACTATTATTCAATTTTTCTTATCCGTTACCACTATCCTGAGAGAAAGGGTTTTAGGGGATACTAATGTAGAGTATATTTTCTTCTGAGAACTTTCTCAGCAATTTTTCTACTATGTTCTGAAAACGCATTTCTTTTCCTCGGGTGAAGAACGAATAATAGCAAAACGAATTCGTAACAGAATGCCTCTCAGTTCTTAATATCTTGAAATAATTTCATTTTATAAGATTTTTCTTTTAGAAAACTAGTGGTATCAAATGTCTCAAAGTGTACCCAGTATGCGTTAAATTTAATTAAAATTTTTTATTCAAAAGAAAAAGTCCTCTAAAAAGCTTTTTGTGTACTTACTTAACACAAATAACTTCAACAATCAGTATAGTCTCTTTTTCTTTTTATGCTTCTTCCCAATAAACATTCGGAAGATACATAATTCTATAAGTAGCAATGCGGGTAAATAAGCAGTTTTTTATTTATTGACCTTATAGGCGGCTTACTCGTTCAGAAGATTATTGCAAACAAGATAACTCACCAAGACGAGATGAAAGTGATGAAATAATCTTACATTTTTGAAAGAAATTAATATTTTTGATACGGTGAATCTCAGTGCTTGGATCATTTCTTGCTAAAGAGAGCAGCACGAAAGGGAAAGCTGTTTGTATCAGAAAAGAAAAGTGTTCTACCTATGGAGGGAGAACAGCATCGAATCTTGTTGAAATTATTGCCCACTTCATTTAAAAAATAAATGAAGAAAACAATAAATAATACCTACAAATAACACAGAAATAATGAAAGCTATACGATTTTTTAATTCGTAAGAAGCCAGCAGAATAAGGGAGAAAAATAAACGAAAATTAAGATGAAAGAAACTATATGTAACTTCGCTTGATGAAGTCGGTATTTCCTGGCTGTTCGAAAGAATGCTAACAAAGTTCGCAAAAAGTTGGAATATAATAGACATTTTCACGAAAAAACCATTAAAAAATCTTCTTTTATTATCTTAAATAAACCCTATGTTAAACAGAACAGTACACTCATTAAGAACCTCTGGAAATGCCAATTTTTAAGGTGTACTGAGATTTAGTTTTAGATTATTCGTGATTTTTACTTACACGCCTACATATGTATTAACGAGGATAGTGTATAACGTACGTACTATTTGAAATATGGTCATCTCGATCGAAACTATTTCTCTTTATAATGAGTTATCTTAAGATAATACACAGGAAAGATAAACATACAATGTACCTAACTTATGACTTCATCAAAATAGGGAAATAAATTAAGCTGAAAACTGTACTTTGAAAATATGTAGACAGTGCTTGCTTTTGATGTAACATTCCGCACTATTTGAATATACATCTAACTTTTAAATTTCAGAGAGGAATCTTTTAACTTACTCTGGTGGAGTCATCAATGTTGACACTGATTCTTGCCTTTTTCCAGCCAGAGATAATCTCAGTGTTATCAAATGACCATATGCCAGCAGCACCTATACTCATTTCTTGTGTTGAGGAAAAGTATTGAGTTCCATTGCCGAATGTGTAATAATCGAAAGAGAAGCAGCCTGGTGTTTCATCATGAATTTCAAAATATGATTTTCCCATACTCGCTCTTTGGATGGTTGCATCATTCTGTTCAATAGTCATGACATAGCCTGAAATAAGATAGTTATTTTGGTGCAAGTCATACTAAAAACAAAGAATTTAAGGCAGCGATCAATAATTAATCAACTTAAATTTTGCAATGAATTTGTTTTACAAATGAATGATTCAAACGATTTCGTAGGATTATCTCTTTTATTGGTTATTGTAAAGTATATGCCATAATAACAGCACCTGAAGATTATTTACACTTATGCGAATTCCTCCAAGAAACAACAATTGGAGAAGATACTGTTACATGAACGTTAAACACAGCGCAATGCAAAGCGCATCTAAAAGGGGAAGCTTGCAGTACTCCCAATACTCCGAAGTCAACTCTGAACTAAAAACCGAGAAACTGATGCTCTCTTCTGTCTTACATAGGTTTCTTCCAGATGCCAAGAAATTTCCTGTACCTTCCACTATTCGAAATAACTGGAAGCCATATGAGGCCCGGGTACGGTTTCAGTTACACATAGGGATCAATTACATTTATTCACTTACAATACTAATTACAATACTAATTATAGTTATACACGGATTGGACCAAAGTGTCGCCAAATGGCAGTGAAGTTTGGCAAATTTCGGTGATTTCTCGCCAAATTTGAGGACAAAAATTAGTCGCCAGCTTAGCGATATCCCGCTAATTTAGAGAGATTTCCATTTATCTAATTTTAAACAGACTTGCCTGTTTAAAACCTGTAATCGTATTTTTCCGGCAGAGCTTCGACTATTTCCAGCATTTCATATAACCTTATACAAAGACACTACAATTTCACATATAATTTCCCTAAAATTATTTACTTATATACTAAATTCGTAACAATATCTTAAACTGCATTAATGATCAACTACCCTTACCAAAACTGAAAAGTGTAACAACGATTGTATAGATGGTGCAAAAGCAATGGTGAGCGCGATGAAAGGGTTAGTGAGGCTCAGTTTGGAGATAGCTACAAATGCAACAAAAAGGCACTGTGTTTTTGCATAGACATGCACTCTTACAAAACATGTTTATATATCACAGAACGTTTTGGTACAGTTGTAAAAATTACCACTATGTAGAATCTTGACCACTGTAATCCACATTGTTTACAATTTTATGCGATAGAATGGGTAGCCAATGTTCTGCACTTTTATTACGCACTGAAGTATGCTGGCTATCCAGAGGAAAAATATTATCGAAATTGTTTTAACTGAGTAGCAAATTATGGCTTTTTTTAAGGCGCGTAACCAATTGCCAAATCTGGGAGGTGGAGAATTATCATTAAATACTTTGTAGTTCGGACGGCATTGTGAAGTCTCGAACCAGGATCACATGAAAAAGGTTCAGTGACTTCCCCGGATTCCGACTACTAGCTAGATATGCTTCAAATTACACTACCAATGAACGCAGTAAAAATGGGCTCTATTAAGATATAATACAAAACAAGATTATTATTATTAAGATACAATGCAATAAGTCTCGTTAGCATTTATAGATGGCATCTTCTGCTCAACTGAAAGTGAGGTATGATTTCATATATCCTACTGTTTTTTTCTTGTTACTGCTTGGAAGGGAGAAAATATCAGATCTGATAATAAATGTACAAGAACACTAAAAATTGTATTGTCAAAAGTACTATATCTGCTGCTAAAGCAGTGTTGCCAGAAGTTTTTCAACTGCATTTGCAAAAGACTAGAAAAGTAGCGCATGACGTCAGAGATCACGTGATTTTTGTGCCCTCATCGTTGAGTATTTTCCTTAGATCTCTGACGTCATCACAAATTCAGCCTCCATTGCTTGCGTAAGTTACAGACTGTAATTCGATTCTTAATCATTTTAATTACCTAGCTTAGTTTTGACAAAAATTTTAGAACTATGTTGCTAATTATCCATTGTTTAAGCCTTCGCTTTTTTTGTTCATTATTTCTCAGCAAATTTAAGGTTTTTTTTTAATTAATCTGTTCGTACACATTGTTAAGTGCTTCTTCGTGTTTGTATTCTTAACGCATTTGTAGTAGTTTGTTTGAGATATCAGTTCATTTCTATAACTCATTATTTTATGCTTTATTTCAACAGTTAGTGAATTTTTCTTTCTGCTTCGTTGACATGTTTAACTTTATCCATTATGGTTACTAATAAAATCCACTTCTTTCATTATTAAATTTCTTTGTGTTATTTTTAGGAAACGGATCTTGCTTTGATTTTTAAGTCACCTCTATTGTTTAGTTCTGAATACCATTTCAATCAGGAGAATGATATTCATTTCTTTCTCTGTTTGAGTACCCAATATAAGCAATTTGTGGCATTCAGGCTACAAATCGCTTCGTTATCACCACAGAATTCCGAAAAAAACTAATTTAAAAATAATATTTGTAAAATAATAAAATCATCAGCATTATTATTAAGGAACAACAACTCTGTATTGCACTTTTTTGCAATTTTTCCCCTTTCATTACTAATGCTTTTACTGAATTCTTTTATCTATGAATAATAGAATACATTCTTTGCTGCATGAAAAAGACAAATTTTGAAATTCTGCTTTGGACAAAAGGCGAATAACTCGGGTACACACTAGCTTTCTACATACACACATACACATATATGTATGTAATCTCCTCTTCCTAGAATCTTTTGGCATGGAAAAAGAGAAAAATCTGACGCATATGCTAAATAAATATACAAAAGTTGTCTTTTGTATTTAATGTTAAATGGTTTTCACAGAATTTTAATAAGAAAACATTCTGTGTTCTTTTGACGTCTTCAACTGTTGATTACTTTATGATGGAGGCACCTAATAAGTGGTCCACCGTTACCTCCTATGAGAGGACGGACAAATTACGTTCATGCCTTCTCCGCGATTCGAGCCCGGGTCATTTGGTTTGGTAGTTAGAGTCAATGACCCCTTTCCTGTTTGTGCTACGCGATTTGCTGATTATGGCAAATGGAGAATTGTCAATGCTTTCGAATGCAAATAACCGGGATTTCTCCACTTTGGTGAAAACAATATATCACTGATAACAATAACTGCGATCACTATAAACTGCAAATATTAATTTTGACAGAATTAAATGCTTTCTAAAGCTAATTACCTTCTCTGCCGCCGAATTCGACCTCCTCTCTTACCCATGAGGCTGTGTTTCTTTCTTCGTTCGTGAATCTACAAGTGTCTCTTTCAAAATCGCATATGAACAACCGCTCTGAATTAACAACTGAAAGGAAACAAAATAGAATTCAAAATTGTTAGTTTTTTTAGGAAGAAAGTGAAGCACTTACGTCATAAAATAAGTAAAATCAAATATCTTTAAGCAGTCATTTGGATAAAAGTAATTTTTGTTATTACGAATTTTTTAAACTCCCAGAGTATTTACCCACTAATGCTGATAAGGAAACACTGCTTAAGTAATATATGTTAGTGAGAATGACAGATCTGTCTCATCTATTCCACATAAACTAAACTAGATTATTCGAAATTGCCAAGGGTCGTGATAGCGAGAAAATAACAACGTGCGAAATGTTAGCGAAAACATGCTCTGAATAAACTCAGAGATTCACCCGTTTAAATCCTCACTTCACTTAACTTTAAATTTACATCCTGGTGAGGAAATGCCAGGAGAAGTTAAAGAAAGGTATCAAACTTAAAATAATTTGTTATGCAAAATAAAGGAAACCCCACAAGATTACAGTTGATTTCCTATATAACTTTCCTTTTCAGAAAATTAGTCTAATTACTAAAATATGTAAATCGAGCACTTTCGATAATGCTGTAATTTGAATTTCCTCGTTGTCTCCGTCTTCACTTACAAAATAATAAGTATCCTTAATAACTGTAAATAAAGGGATTTTATTCACACTATTATTCTTTATTTTCTCGTGAAGAATACCATGCACATTATTATATTTTAAGAAATTTCGCAAATTAAATCAATTATCTTAATGCCCTGAAATACAAAATTTTTTTAGCGTTAATATTAATGATATAGAATTTCTTTAACTAACACTATCTAATAGATGAACAACAAAAATTAAATAAAGCATTCCTTATCAATCTTATCACCAGTCTTATCCTAATCTCAAATTCTATACCAATCTTACCATATTTAGATTCCAATATAGTACATGAGAAAAACCCTTTGGATACGGGTTTGTATTACGTTAATTATTATGATAGAAAATATTTGATATTTAGTAGTAAAAAACTTAATTTAAACAGTTTAATTAAATAAAGTGCAAGAATATATGTGACATGAAATTTTATAAATTTATAGAGATTTATTTTAATTTTCTAATGCATATTTTTATTTTAGAACAAACATTTCCTTTAGTTTCTCATTTTCCACCTATGCTTCCCTACCAGAATGAACTTTTAGGATAACGTTTTATGTAAATGAGGTAGAAACAAGTATTTAAGTGAAAGTCTCAGTCGCTTCACTAGAAGAGCTTAGCAGAGCTTTAGGAGAACATGTTCTGCCTTCCGGCCCCATTGTTGCCACAAATCTAACCTTACTACAATTTGGTTATAGTGCTACGTGGCCGCTCGTATTCGCCGGTAATCTTCAGTAAGGGCCAACTCTGTTAGTTCCCAAAAGGAGGCTTATTGTAAGTCCAATAAGAGGCCATGTGTCAATTAGTTTGAGTTGGAATAAAGATTAAATTTAATCCCTCTTTGGACATTTTCTTGAATAGGACTCTGCGATAGTTCTTGAATTTACTACCTCTCAAGGACTACCAATTTATGTAGGCTATTGCAAATTATTATGGGCCAATTATTCTAAATAAATAAAGAATTTTATATTAAAAAAACAAAATGATTCAGTTCTAACGACTTAAAATATATCTGGAATTAGAAACACCTTTTGTTAGGTACAATAATTCTGCAAATGTGTTAAAATTATATCTATTAGATATAAAATTAAAAATAAAATAAAAAGATTTAAAATATAAAAAGTCGCTCAATTTCTTAAGCAATGATAGATCCATTAAATTCTAAAAATGAATTAAAAATTTTACATTTCAGTTAGTGGGGACATTCGGAGAACTGGTTATGCAGAAGTCCTAGTTAAAAGCAAGCGATTATGTTTAGCAAAATGGCACCGCATAGCAAGGCGAAAACCTGATATATATATGACAGTGTAGCAAAGGAAAAAGTCCAAAAGTTATAGAAAGACTTTTCTAACATTAAAATTATATTCATAAATTTCTGAAACGTAAATCCCGTTTATATTTTGTAATGAGTTCGATTTCATATTACGGTTGGAATTGCACACTCTGAATCATCTGCGTAAAACGACGACTGATTTGAGAAAAAGAGATAGAAACAATCTATATAAAGTAAAAAAATATTGGAATACGAATATTTTTCTTTGATTAAAGAAAATATTGCCTTATAGCAATCTTGATCAAGAAATATTTGATCGAAATTCTTGAGCAAAACTATTGCTTTGCACTACAGCAAGCTTTGTAAATGTTGAAAGTTTTTAAAGTCATTAGGTTTGTTTTTTGAAGCAGCAAACGTAAAAAATGTATACTGCTCTTGCCGGGACTTAAATCCTGTACCTCTCGAACACGCGTTGAGTGTGTTGTGAAAAGAAAAATTTGCGGGGTTTACTAATAATTTTTGAACTTGCATACTCAACCTCTCCTGGTGCCGTGACAAACTAAAAAAAAAACAATTCTCATAAAAATGTATAGAGTTCATCAAATCATAAAGACTGCTGTTTGAAAACAAATTAATTAATTCTTTAAGCTAGATTAAATATTCATAAATCCTCAACACAGTACATTCAGTTTTATCATATCAACTCTCAACTCTTAAGTTCAATGAAATGAAAAATCCTCCCTGGTGTTTTGTGAAACTCAAAATATTAATATTCATGTAAAATGCATTACCGACACTGAATAATTAACATACTATCTCTCACTAAACTAATTAATTAACTTTGCTTCCTGTAAACACATAAATTTCAATACATCCTTAGAGATAGCCGCAAACACGTAAAAGTAAAACACAGAACAGTTCAAAACACCAGGGAGAAATAAATCTCACACACTAAGAAGTCAAAACACCAGTTAAATTAATATATCTGATCGTATAGTCATAAATAACATTAAATTCTCCTACGCCCGCAATAAACTACCCAGGTTCGAATGGAAGTTTAACCATGTTTTCCGAAAGGATCACATGGGTGACCTACAGTAGACCACAAGATAAAAACAAAAAAACATACAATAGTAAAACAAATAAAAATATTTATTTAATATTCCAAAAGATTCTCCATTCAGAATAGCTGGCCAGACTACCCCTACAAACATTTACTAAAAATTACTCACAATTCTTCATGCGACAACCTAAACCATGATCAATACTGTATTCAAAATTATTAATTACGTATCCTACAATAATTTCGTAATTATCACTGAACCATACTTAAGTAGTCTGAAACATTTTTTTATTTCTTTAAATATTTCCAAATCTTACCAATATCTTAATGAAACAATTTACACTTTCTATTAATCTTAGAAGGTTACTCAAGCATTTAAACTCACTCTACATATACAAATACTTTAAATCAATTTTCGTAAAGTGAAAGATGAAGATTTTTCCTAATAATCGATTTCACAAAATCCTAAATCAGTTAAGGGCAATAAGTTTGAGGACACATATAGAATTAAATACAAAATCAAAAAAATAATCAACTCACGGTGGAGAAAAATTCCTGCCCAGATTTCGTCTCCCTAATTGTCTACGAAACGCACGTAAAAGAAGTTCAAAAATCTTTCTTCATCACTGCCGCACCAAATAGTCAATTCTTCTGTTGTAGAAAACTTCCTCATGGATATAGTCCTTCTGCATTCAAGGAGGTCCAACTTAGCATGAATGTCCACCAACATTTCGATGATGTCCTCAACAAAGAAAAATGGAAGCCCCAGTAAACTGTATGTAAAAGCCCACCGACTTCTGAATGATGTTCTCGCTGAAGATAAGTGCAAGTCACAGTAATCTGCATTTAAAACACATTATTTTTCCTGAAGGAAAAAACATCAGTGAGAATAGGACATTACCGCAGACCATCCGAAAGGATTCGCCGACGACGATACGATGGGAGCCCGCATCGTTCTCGGGCCAATTCTCGCACGGACAACCCCGAGAAGGGGCCGCCGGGCCCTCTCTCTCCCCTCAAAAAGAACTCTTAAAATCTGACAAAATCTTGAAAAAAGTCTCTGCTCGCCACGGGAGCGACCAAATTTAAAACCTCGTGACGCTCAAAAAGTGCACCGCCTCTATAATTACTATTGGTTAAAAAAATCCATAAAATTAAAACTCACCAATGCTACACAAAACAGTAACCCTCCTAACCACTAGAAACAGACCAATAAATACCCAACAAAATTCTAAGAAAATCAGTCCTATCCTTTTACAATGACAAGCCCCTTATTTTTCGAACTCAAAAACAAAGTAGTAAATCTATTAACGATGCGACTCTTCAGACAGATCCCAAATTTTTGCACCCTCATAATTCTATCAAGAATCGGTGCCGCCAAGCGGATCGCCTTTGAACGAGAAAAACACAGGTTCGTCCCCGCAAGAAAAGGGGACGAAAAAATGCAGCTGGTCGCTGACCCTTGACCCCAAAATTCTCCTCAAGTGAGAACGCAAAAACCGGCTATCGCTGTCTGCTAACTTAAGAAATTTTACACAAATCAAAAGAAATAATTTAGCGACAGTATAATTTAAAACTTACATCTCTAACATGAACATTAAAATTTTACTATTCACTGTAAATTAATAAAATTAATAAGCACTGTAAAATAATACTTAAAAATCTACACAACAAGTGTGCTCCTAATTACAGCGCGAAGGCACGCGGAAAGGAGGGAGAAAGTATCTTACAGATTAAAAAACTATTAGCTTACCTGTCGGAGAAAATGCAAGGCTAAAAACTACGAAAGTTAAGGCAGTACTTGTAAACATTTTGCGAGAAGAAGAGTTTATCTATTAGCCAAAATTAAAGTTTGTGCAACTTCTTAACTTCTGGACTAACTGCTTTTATGCATTTCTCAAGTTGATAACTCATTCTGCGAGGCAGATAAGCAATATTATACCAGATAAATGCGCGCAATTACCATAATGATAGATGCAGATAATAATATATTTGAATGTAGTATTTTCCTGAACACGTGATTTCTTTCTTTTTAGAACCACTTAAAATTAGATTTTGTATAGATACGCAGCTCAAATTACCAAAAATGGAGCAATAAACAGATGGCATGGTGATTAAAGGGCTATCTGTTATGAAGTAAAGAACACATACACTGAGTTTAAACCCAATTGCCAATTATTTCAGTCACTATGTCAGAAATATTTTGTATAATTTTAATAGGAAAGATAAAAAATGGAATTGTGGGTACAATCGTTAGGCTGATAATTGTAGGCGATGAAGAATAAATGAATGCTTTTTGGATACTGAAGGTTTCCTAATCAAATTCATCTGTTAGAATTAAAGAATTTGATCTCTGTGTCACTTTATAAATCACAGTGATGGGAAGGAGCAAAGGGGCAAAATTTGGCATACTAATTATTCAAGAAAGCGATTCAATTGATTAGATTGAGAAGATTCAATTGCACATCTTTGTCCGAGCGATTTTTCAAAATTCTGATTAGACAGTTTAAATGTAAATTTGAAGTGATTTTTTGCAGATATTTTAGCAGATGTTTGTCCTGACTGATGGAACTAATCACCTCAGGATTTCGGTATCTGCACTATTTTGCAAAGGGGAATAATTTTTCGAATGATGTTTATTCGGTATTTCTAACATACTATAGCGATGTCTGGCGGTTTATATAAAATCGGTGGATTTCTTTCAAAAGGAACATATTCACAGACAACAGTTTCTATAGAATCAGATTTTACGATAAGCAATATCAGAACAAGCTAACGTTTGTTTGTGACATCTTTCAGCGATTCACTGACAGGTTCGATACTAGCGGGGGGCAAGATGGTGTATGGCACGTGGACGGCGAAATGATTATCAAACACATTATATTTCTTAAAAAAGGGCAACCAATTTTAATTTGCACGTCAGCGGCCGACGTTCTAAGATCGGTACTGTTCACTGAGTAGAATAAAGATGTGCAGAGTAAAACACTGCATGCAATTTATAGAGCATTTCTGTGGTCAATCGGTTGTAATAAACTAAAATACTATAGATACAATAGATAGCTACTTGCGTAAGGGAAATGATGTGGAAAAGGTCGATGAGGTGTTTCGTTATCAGGATAATGAATCATGAAGATATTCGTATTAGTAAATAATAATAAAAATCTATATTTATGTAGGTATGCATGCTTGTCTCTCCATTGTGGAAAAAATGACGACACACACAAATACTAAATGTGAGCATACGTAGCCCTCCAAATGAACATGTGCACCTCGAAACCAGAATTTTGGATTTCCAAATGTTTTAAAATTTATTTCATGTTTTCTGCAAAATTAATAATGAATTTTGAAGTAATAAATTCAGTGATTTAAAAGAAATGCTTCGTCATTCGAGAGTGTCTAAAATATTTGACTTTCAGCTGTAATCAAGAAATTCAGTGATTTAAAAAAATGTATTTTCATTGCCACAAAATAAAATATTTTTATCTTTCACGTGCCAGTGTGTTGCTAGTTGGTAAAGCATAAGATATTTAGTTTTTCTTTTAAATTTAATCTTTATTATTGATTAAAAGCTTAAGGGTTTTAAAATGCAATTAAACAGAGTTTTAAAAATATTTTTCTTTGGTTTTTTTAATAAAGCATTTAACTGATTGAAGTAAAAATGCATTTAATTTGTGGTATTATTCATTAGTAAGTTTCATGAAACTTCAGAATTAAAAATTTTAATCATAGAGATTAAAATGTTTCTGCTGAATCTTACGATTTTACTGTTAAGCTCCGTTTTTGATTTTTCTGATGCTCTTTGAAAGCGGTTCACAAGTTTTCTTAACATAGGTATAGAAAAATAAATGAGTTTCAATACATAAATAATACTAAGCAAATGGCTTCTACGCAAAATCTATTGTGTTCTATGTCATTAAGTTCATCAATGAAATAAATAAACAAAGTATTAATTAAAAAATATATATACGAAAACAAAAAAGGAACAATAAAGTTGTGTTTTTATATATCAAAGAAAATAACAGTAAATATTCAATCGTAAACTAAATTATGCTATAAAAGATTAGAGATCTGCTATTCTTTCGTGAACCAGATTCGCGAAACCTTTTTATTTAACTGAGAGATCGAACGCCTGATTCGTAAAAGAAGAGTAATAGCGCTTTTACGAACTGGGAGCTCTTGTTGGAAGCGTTACAAGTAAGTTTGATCCTCATTTCAGGGTAGAAAAGAATATTTATCCACTCGTGTTAAAAAGTGAGATTATTTTTTATAATTTTCCAACTTTTTGAAATATTTTTATTCTAGAATTTTATTCTTAGTTGTATATGGGAAGGAGATTTTAGGGAATCTCTGAAATGCAGTTGAAAGAAATGAGTCCAGGTAGTTAGCGTTTGATTGAGTCGATTCTTCCAGCCCCATTGCTCGTTCGATTCCTTCGCTCTTTGCTCCATTCTCATAAATAATTCCCGATAACAGTGTTCGTTTTGTTCTCTCCACTAATCGTTTTATTCTACCGATTACACTGTTTCCGCTCTTCTCTCCATTATAATGATCTCACTGCTCGTTCTTGATTATTTTCGTCAAGGTTATTGTCAGTGAGCAGTGAGTCATGAAAAAGAACCCATTTAGTTCAGTGAGCGAGCGGTTCTGATCTGATCCCATTGAACAACAGTTTTGCCCATCCCTATGAGGTTAAAGCATAAGATATTTAGTTTTTCTTTTAAATTTAATCTTTATTATTGATTAAAAGCTTAAGGGGTTTAAAATGCAATTACACACAGTTTTAAAAATAATTTTCTTTGATTTTTTTAATAAAGCATTTAACTCATTGAAGAAAAAATGCATTTAATTCGTGGTATTATTCATTAGTAATTTTCATGAAACTTCAGAATTAATAATTTTAATCATAGACATTAAAATGTTTCTCCTGTATCTTAAGATTTTACTGTTAAGCTCCGTTTTTGATTGTTCTGATGCTCTTTAAAAACGGTTCACAAGTTTTCTTAACATAGGTATAGAAAAATAAATGAGTGTCAATACATAAATAATACTAAGCAAATGGCTACTACTCAAAATCTATTGTGTTCTAGGTCATTAAGTTCAACAATGAAATAAATAAACAAATCGCTAATTTAAAAAATATATATATGAAAACAAAACAGGAACAATAAAGCTGTGTTATTTATATATGAATAAAACTAACAGTAAATATTCAATCGTAAACTAAATTATGCTATAAAAGATTAGAGATCTGGTATTCGTTCGTGAAGCAGATTCGCGAAACCTTTTTATTTTACTGAGAGATCGAACGCCTGATTCGTAAAAGAAGAGTAATAGCGCTTTTACAAACTGAGAGCTCTTGTTGGAAGAGTTACAAGTAAGTTTGATCCTCATTTCAGGGTAGAAAAGAATATTTATCCTCTCGTGTTAAAAAGCGAGATTTTTTTTATAATTTCCCAACTTTTTGAAACATTTTTATTCTAGAATTTTATTCTTAGTTATATATGGGAAGGAGGTTTTAATAAGGTGTAAATTAGTAACAAAATAAGTTTAATGAGAATGATGAACTTAATCAGTTTCTACCAGTTTCTCAATATTCAGCTTCATTTATGTTATTAACATTCTCTGTGCTTAGGTATCTGTGACTAACTCCTTTTTATTAATTACTAGTAAGCTCCGATTGTCTAGAATAAGCGAAAGCGTGAAAATCGTCGCAGTACGACTGTGGGGGAATGAGAATAGGAGAATTATAAAGTAGAAAATAAATCCAACTCTAAAAATTACATACATTTTGAGACTTGGCAATAAGATTAAAGAGAGATTAAAAGAAATTAAAAATCTAATAAATAAGATTAAACGAAGGTGGTTCAATTATTTTTAGTCCAAAGGGGCTTTGTGCCTGAAAGACTATAGTTTTCGTTTCGACATTTTGCGTCGGAAACATTAAATATCTGTTCACTTTTCAAACTGTTGCCACCAAATACTGCAGTCCTGTTTTATACTTAAAGAAATTAAATAATGAAGAGTGTGCATAAATGTATGCATGTTTCTCGCATTGTGATAAAACGACGGTATCTAGAACCATCGAAATTTGAATGACGTAATCCTACAGCGAATATGGGCATCTGGAAGCCCAAGTTTGAAATTTGGAATTTGTTTTATTATCGATTTTATATTCTGTAAATTTTTAACGAATTTTTGATTAGCAAACTCGAGGATTTCAAAGCGAGCAATGGCAACGTTGTACAGAAAAAGCATTTTTATCTCCAGCGCGTAAGACTGCGTATGGGAAATTCTAAAGGTATGCTCAGTTTAAAATTATTTTGCGATTTTGCTTTTGAACTGAATTTTATATGGTTTAAGTGCGAAGAACATGATATTAATAAATAAAGGTAACACAAAAAATGTTAAAAAACGCTCGTTTGGACGTAATTTAAAAACCTTTCAGACTTTGTTTTTTTATTATTTTATTTTACAACATAAACTTTTCATTTCAGTGAGCAGTAAAGGTAACAAAACAAATCAACTCATTAACTTCGTGAAAAACTTCACGCTACACAATGTTTTGCATAAAATCATTGCTGAACATTAAAAATTATGCTTATTATTTGGATATTAATGTTTAATAGTACTAAAATGTAAAAATAAACTGTGTCAAATTTAATTCTAAAGAATGTAGTTTCACCTGATATGATAAGCGCACCGCATGCAGACAGGGAAAAATTTGCCCAAACTTTTCAGGTTGGGGGAGGACAGGATGAAAGCTTTATTTTCCCTTTGCCTTTGTAAGATCAGAGTGCGCTCAAGCCACACATATTTTTTCTCTGCGCCTTTTCTAATGTAAGATTAAAACACTGAGGCAAAAGAAACACTATGAGAAATTTTTGAAAAAAATTCCAAAAATCAGGTTAAATTTACGTTTTTTTTGGGCATATCTGGTCTTTGCCACAAGGCAGAAAATATATTTTTTGTTCTTATTAGGTTCAGATCATGACCTTCGATCTGAAGTTTCGATTCACTAAATTTATATAAAAAATTCTCTGTTAGATAAGCTATATTTGTTTTTGAATTTATCCTGTAAAGGATTTATTTAGATTTACTAACCAGTTATTTTCTGTTAATTATCTTTACTGTCATTCTTCCTTTCCGTTTCTCTGCCAGAATGCTAATTTGTAGTTCGCGCGTATTCAAATGAAGTAGGAAAGAGGTAGTATTTAAAGGAAGGTTTTAGATTTTAGAATCAGAGCGTGCTCCCGTCCTTTGAAGACCACGTTACTAGTTGAACTTCTTGATACCAGTTTATCTGCGCCGTTGCGTTATTCTCGTTATTAAGATGTCACGCCAAAATTAGGTCTGAGCCAACCTTTGCGCATTATGTCTTTCTAGCTTTTGGGCCAACTTACGATTAACTACACGGTCACGGCGCCCCTTGCGCCGACTACCATTGAAATAATAATTTATTTTTTCTTGCTCGATGAGATAAGAACAATTTTCTATTTTTTTAATAGTTTTTCACCTGACGATAAAAATATACATCGCAGGGTTACACCAGTGAAATACATTTAAGGGGGAATTACTTTGATGCTACATGTTGGCAATGCTTTTTCATCTTGGAAGAGTTCGTCGTTGTAATTGCGAATTTGTTTGCCCTTCCCACGAATGAACCAGTGGAAGAAATTTATTCTCTTGTACGTACGTTAAGAGACTTAACTTGTTAACTTGTACAAGGAAACAAATTTCTTCTGCTGGTTCACTCGTGGGAAGGACAAACAAATCCGACGAATTCGAAGAATTATGCGACGAACTCTTTCAAGATGAAAAAGGATTGCCAGCATGTAGCATCAAAGTAATTCCCACTAAATGTACCCCACTGGTGCAACACTGCGATGTATATTTTTATCGTGAGATGAAAAACTTTATTAAAATAACAGAATATTGTTCTTATATCATCGAGCAAGAAAAAGAAATAACTTCCCGAGAAGACTGCATAAAAATACATTCGATTGTTCGTCATCAGTTATCCTCCCCAATATTCGGTAACATGTTACGTTACGCTTGGTTCGCTTCTAAACTTTGCGATGAGAGAGAATGCTTTATGAATGTCAATCAAGTATGTTTTTCTATGGAGACGTTGAAACAACGATGTTATTAACGTGTGCTAGATGCAGAAATAATTATTGTTTGCCCTGCTTCTACAATAAATATCATCCCGACACATGTCATCATCGAATGTTGACAAATAAAGTTTTGAATTTTCATGTACAAAGTCTTTTCGTATGCTCTTTAATTACAATCCCTTGTTGAAAAGTCCGAAGTTTTTACCTTTTCTATGCCTTTTGAGTATAAATAAATAAATAAAATAAAATATTGACCTCTTTGCTTAATTGGAAAGAGAATAATAAAAAAAAGAAGATCTCCACACGGGGAGTCGAACCCACAACCATTGCACTGCTACTCCAAGCTCTTACCGCTGCACCAACCTATGCTCGGCAAACACCCTAACGTAAATGGCCCTTGCGGTGCGAGAGAAGCGTCAAAATGTTTATTTTCTAAACGCTTGACCGTCTGGAGCTCCCACTTCGGGTACTTTCATTTCTAGCTAAGCCCTGCACGCCCTATAAATTTGAGCGAAATCGATGATGCCGAGTCGAGAATGCCCCCTTATAAGACTAATTAAAAGTCGTTGCGGAACAAATTGGGGAACTTTTCCCGAGACACTTTGAACAACATACACCTCACTAATTAGTCAATCATGGAGTAAGTTTCTCGCATTTGGGCTCATGCTTCCAGAACCGTCTTGGGAAAATTACAAAATGTCCAGGCAAAGGCCGCAAAATTTATTACTGGAGCAGTGTCTTCCACCTAGTAATTTAAAAGTAATTCAGGACTCTGGCGTTGAATTCTTCGGATAAAAGAGAAAATATAATGTAATAAAATTTACAAACAAGAAAAGAAATCGCGTATCAGAACACATCGCAAGGAAAAGCTTTGAAAATTATACTGCCAGTACTAGGCAGAAAAGGAAAATTGCATCTATGCAATTTGACAAAGATATTAGAGAGTTTTCGGTCTCGATCCCAACAAATGTTCCATTTTCCAAGTCCCAAAATTTCCTTCCAGACTTCCTGAAAACTCTAAAATGGAAAACTCAATTTACTGCAGCCCTAAAATACGAAGGAATTGATTGATATCATTAAAGCGAAATGGATGAGGATTGTTAAGCCGTATCCAAAAGAGAACTTTGTACAAGCTTATACAGATGGTTTCATAGAAGAGATAATCAGTAATGGTGGTTCTGGAGTATTTCTAACTACCTCAGGACAACACAAAATTTGGCGCAGGAACCATAATCTCTAATTTCACTTGGGAGCTTCTGGCAATGGCGGAGGCATTTGACATGTACAGATCCCTTCCCATTTGAGCAAGCAAAAGGAATCGCTGTCTTCTGTGACACAAAGGTAGTAATCCTGAATCTACAGGAAATCCTGGATCTACAGGCAATCCTGGATAGAAGCTTCCAGATCACCACCGAGATCCCTTTTTGCCTAAACGAGTTTCGAAAGATAAATATAGTTTGCATTCTTCAATGGTTGTTAGCGTACGTCAACATCACAGAACTGGCAAAACAGGAGAACGCAGATAAACTGGCAAAAGAATCTCGAAATCTCAACTATAATAACAATGTAAATCTCGCCCTTTCGAACGCAAATATTATTGCGAAATACAAATTGAAGAAACTTTCAATTCTAATAAACAACCAGCTCCATAGCATCAGTGGAGATCGACTTATAGCTAAAACTATAATCAAACTTAGAACTAGCCATCACAGAGGGTTCAAAATCGACAAAGAAGGTAGAAAATTCTACAGGAACTGTAATAATTGCCAGGACGTAGAACTGACAACTGCCTGCATTTTTTATTGTCTGGCCATCGTTGCTGAATTGGTAAATTTGGGGTCTTGTTTAAGAGACCGACCCTCTGTGGTGATAACATTTTTCAGATTACCAGGGCTGTCATCTTCGCCCATGCCACTGTTTGGATAGGCTTCAGCATAGACAAGACAACAAGAACAGCAAACTGTAACATATTCTTAAATTTAATGTCTAATAGTAGCTTTAAAATTTCAGTAACTTGTTTGTGACATTTGAATATTCTTTTTTTTGTGGTTGGTTTCAGTATCGAGTTAAAAAATCGTAAAAACGGAAGCACATTTCTTTTAAGGATCTTTTGATTTCCAATCATTAAATCCACAAAAAACATGAACAAAAGACATACATTTAAAAAATACGCACAAATACTATTATAACTTTCAATTAACTTAACAAATCTCTATTAACTATGCACTCTGTGTGTATTATATAAAATTAACTTCATAAAAAGATATTTTAATATAAATATTTACTGTTTTCTAGTAATTTTTCCTAAAAACAACACACACAAGTAAATGTTTTATTCTAATGATTCACTAGCAAAGAAATTTCCATCGCTCACGTAGGAAAAAAATCATGGCTTAATAGCATATTAATCACTAATTTATTTATTCTTTTCGCGACAATCGCTATGAATCGATATTCTTTTAAAAATGCTTTATTCACGATGAAAGATAAAAAAACAATGTCCTGCTGGCAGAGTGTTTCTAAAATAGTAATTCTTTGTTGAAAATGTGTAGTCATTTTAAAAGTGTTTAAAATTTTCATTGAATTTACATTCTGATGGCCAAATTTTTATGGTATGTTTTAATACTTCAGACTTTAAGGACATGTCTGTCTTTGATGACAATACATGATAATGCAATAAATAATATTACTTCCCCTTTTTTCTACGGAAGCGCAAGGCTGGGTACAAGACCAATGCTTTCTTATTTGCACCAAATCTCTGCGTTTGGTGTTCATCAGCCCAGCGTCTAAGAAACTCAGAAGATAAATTAAGCCAGTAAATGTATTAAATAACAACTCCAAATATCAGTAATGAAGCATGAATCCCCGGAAAGGTAGACGGAGGGAAGTTTTGAATACACTGCTCGACATTGAAAATGCAACACCAAGAAGGAGTGGTCAGAAAGTGATGAAATTTGGAAAAAAGACAGAGACAGCAAGCAGCAATAAGTGATTTTTATTTCAAAACTATAGCCAGAATACAGAGCGAGAACGGCGTCGGCTTAGTAGGATGTGGGACCATGGCGGACAGCGATGAACGAAGAAACATTTAGGCATAGAGTCAGTAAGAGTGCGAATGGTGTCCTGAGGAATGGCTCTCCATTCCCTTTCAACCATTTGCCACAGTTCGTCTTCTGAACGAGGCAGGGGCAAAGTCTGCAAACGAAGTCCAATCACATCCCACACATGTATGTTCGATTGGTGACAGGTCAGGAGAGTATGGTGGCCAGGGAAGCATCTGTATACCTTGCAGAGCACATTGGCAGATGAGAGAGCACGGTGTGGTCGGACGTTATTCTGCTGAAAAATTGCATTAGGCAGCCCCTGAATTTAGGGGATTGCCACCGGCCGCAGTACATTATCCAAGTATCGTTGGGCCGTCATAGTGCCCTGAATATGAACTAGAGGTGACCTGGAATCGTAGGTAATAGCGCCCCAAACCATTATGCCACCTTGTCGCGCGGTGGGGCGTTGCACAGCTACTGCCGGATTAGATCTATCTCCACGTCGACGCCACACACGTATGCGGCGACTGTCACTGGATAAACAGAAGTCTGACTCATCTGAGAACACGACGTTTCGCCATTTTGTCATCCACATCGCTACAGTCCGGCACCATTCTAAACGTTAGCGTCTATGCTGTGGGGTCAATGGCAGTCTTCTGAACGGACGCCGTGAGTGCAGGCCACGTTCAACCAATCGATGGCGAATGGTTCTCGTCCACACGAGAACATCCAGGCTATCTTGCACATGCTGCAGAATCGCGGTACAAGTGACTTGCGGGACCGCCACAGTTTGTCGGCGGATGCTTCGATCCACGCGTGCTGACGTCACTCTGGCTACACCTGCACCCCTCCTTCTTCCCACATTCCCTTGTTCCAGTCATGTTCGCCATAGTCGATGCACCGTGCTCACATCCGTCTGGGTATCAGCTGCGATTAGACACAAGGACCAACCCGCCCTTCTCAGTTCGATCACCATACTCCTCGTAAAATTGTCTATTTGCTGGAAGTGCTTTCATTGACGGTGGCCTGGCATTCTCTCCTATTACACGTATCCTCCGGGACAAAAACCAATTCTCTTCGATAATTCGTCTGGCAGAAATAACGACACGAATATTGCCCATTCTGCACGTTCCTTCCCTTATATCTTACTTCATGTGCGTCGGAGAGCTGCGCATTTCAGATCATACTCAGATCTACTCTAAAATTTGCATAAATTTCTGACCACTCTTTCTTGATGTTGCATTTTCAATGTCGAGCAGTGTATAACCATAGGAGCTCTATTCCTTCATCGCTCACCGATTCTTATATATGCACCTCCCAATATAACTTAAAGCTTTAGTCTCCCACTTACTCCATTCCAGGGTACTACTACTGCCCACTTTGACTGTCACTGGTTTGGTATAAAATAGAAAAAATAATGTTAATTCCTTAATTGGATGTGTGAAGTAGGTATCGGAATCATTTCACTCAACCGAGTTTACTGATTATTTCGCATTCGTGTTGTTTTCGCTCTCTCATATAAACTTTTTCAACTCAGCCAGCGGGGACAAAGCAGGTCTTTACTTTATATCGCATTGTTTTAACATCAAAAGCAGAAGTTTAAAGTAGCTTTTCCAAACCCTACTGGAGCTTTACTCTACGTCACAGGAAATTGTAATAGATTTGCCATTCACGCACGCTGACAAATATCTACACTGTAAGAAACACTTTTGCTCCACTCTGGTGACTACAGAGAGAGCATCTACTCTCACGTTGTTATTGTTGTTGCGAGTTGTTAGTTCAGCGTGAACTGAGATATCTCCGGGTAGGGTTAGCTTTCTCTTTCAGGTGCGCTTTACATTGCGTTGTATTTAACATTCTGATGTAGTCTGAAGGCTAACTGCTAACAGTACTCTGCGGTATTGTGAACACCTGTATGAGAATGTCTCTGGAAAATTCCATAACTCTGAAGTGTTTCTTTCGATAACAACAATTTTTGTTTAATCTGTCATCGGACCTGTGTGCATTCAATCTATTACGATCCCGTACGAAAGAACAATATTATCAATTTAATCATTGTTGAGACACCACACGTTTAAAAATAATCTGCTGCGTATTAATCTTTTTATTTTTTTTCACATGGCAGTTCTTTAGAAGACGTGATTTCTGTGAGATCTAACTTTTGAATGTATCCGCTATTTAGAAACATTTTTTGATATTCTTAACCGCCAAGGAGGAAAACATTGAAAAACGAAATGGAGAGCGGAAAAAAATATTAAAGCCAAATTATCCAAGATACTTTGTAGGGAATTTTTGTTTATTTTCGCTAACCAGTTAAATGTACGCTTTCTTTCCTATAAGCCTTCATTTCCCTAATTGTCATTGCAAGAATATTTAAATTTGGTAGCGCGCATGAAGGAATGAAAATTCTACCAATAGGAGTAAAGGTTTAAATACTGAGCTCTAGAAGGGAAAGTAAGAAAAGAGTTGGCAAGTATTGTACCTTTGTAGCGTGACCTTCTGTTTCTGCATTTGTTGCTGACTAAAGTGGCGTAACTGCTATGACTTTGCTGCCACGAGACTTCGACGCGGGTTTGGGTAACAGGATTATCTCAGCTCTGGTAAAAAACTCTGCTGTTTGTTAATACGCTTGAATTTTTAGTTTAGTTCTAGTTAGTTGAGTTACCGCCCAAGCGAGACTTATTTTGTTAGCGTCAAGTCGACACATTGTGAATTTTAAAGAGTTTAATAACGGATTCTTTAAACCCTTCTCCTGTCTCATTCCTGCACGTATTTCAGCCGTCACTCTAAAGGTTACGTAACTAGATATTACAACTTTTTAATTCTTAACCTTGTATCCTAACAAAGACTAACTAACATACTCTAACATTATTAATCTGTTGTGAGTCGGAAAGTGGTTTTAGGTAAATTTGAAATGGAAGGCATGCTACATCATTCCTTAAGCTTCATTGCTTCGGTGATACTTCTGTAGAAACATACGAAAAACTATCCCCTCTTTTTAGTTTTTATTGCAACATGTATACAGTCAGACCTAAAAGTGACAAATAGAAGAAAGAAAAAAGTTCTGAAACATTCAGATCGAAATTGCCATTAGCAGAGCTTCTCAGCAGTGATTGACTTCCAAAGCTACATTATCTACGGCTACTACACCTTCTCCCAGAGAACGATTAATCATTGTATACAGGATAAACTGAAAAGAAAAAAATCTTTGAATTATTATCTGTAAAGTAAAACGAATGATTTTCTTTCTTATATTTAAATAGTTTAGTAAACACTTTTAATAATCTATTTTAGGTAAATTTAATTAAGTAGTTTTAAGGACTATTTTTGTAACGAGTATAATTTTACATAAAAAAGTAAAAAATATTAAATACAGACTTATTAAATGTATTTCATGCACAAAGATTGAGGAGAATGATAAAAATTAGCAAGATATATTCACTTTGGAAATTTATAGCTATGAAATATTTTCTCATAGGTCATTATTTTTTTAGCTTTAGCCATTCAAAAATCAATCATTTCGGGAAAAGTGATTTCTTATCAGGTGATATTTACCACGGATGTTTTTAGACCGCAGAAACTGCCAATGTACATATAGAAGCTGAAAATGTACATGTAGTGACTTTCAAAATCAGGAATATACATTTAAAAAACTGACAGTAGAGTAAACAATGAATCACCAACAATAATTTAAGCGCCAAAGCCCTGGAGATTTCAGTAAATTCGCTGAGAAATGTAGAGTCATTAGTTACACTAGGTTATTTTGAAGCAGGAGATGTATAAAATGTGCAATGCCCACGCCGGGACTCGAACCTGGACTTCTCGAATACGCTCCGAGTGTGCTACCGTTACACCATGAAGGCATGCTGTAATGAGAGAGAAAATAAGGCGGCTGATGATTAGGGGACCCAATAGCCAAATCCTGTGGTGACGAATTATTGTCCACCACTTGTAGAATCATTAGTATTTTTTATTCTGGTGAAAAATATACACGTCCCTTGCCTGTACTCGAACCCTGGACCTTCCGAATACGCGTCGAATATGCTTCCAGTTACACCATCAAGGCCGTTTGAAAAGAGGGAGAAAGCAACTTGTGAGCCTTAAGATAGTTAAAATAGCAAACAATTCGAAAATGGAGGAAAAAAGTGAGGAAAATGTTCCTATGTTGATCTTGAGTCAACTGCAAAATACATTGTTCTAATACAGGTATTTTGGCACAAAATCGGACTTTTTCTAATATGACATGACTATGGTTTTCCATATTTCGATTCTACGACTCAAATTATGCGAAACTGTCAAGTTTTGTAAAAGTGGCAGGCGTAGTTTTTAAAAAATTAGCTCTCAAAATTTTACCTCATCAATACTAATTGAATTTGATATATATTCATTAATAATTTTTTTTATTAAACTCATTTGATTCTTCCTTTCCCATTTCTAAATTTAGGTTCATTCCAAATAAAATTCCCCCATTTTTTATGATTTGCTTTTAAAATTTGTATTTTTAAATATATTTTATAAATTTTTCGAAAACATTTTAAATGATAACCTATAAAATTTTTGCAATCATCTTAAAATAGAATTTCTAAGCATACCTGCAAAAAATTAGAATTTTATATTCAAAATATCTTAAGATATACATGAATTTACACACTGGCGCGTATTTAAATTTTGCATCTTCGTCAAATATGGATTACGTCCTTTGTTAAAATTATTTGAAAGTGTGAACGATGACTTTTTTTGACGACTTTTCGTTGCACACGAGCAATGAAATAAAGGAAAGGAAAATAGGTTGCTATAAATTAAGAAGCTGGCCAAGTGAAGCAATCTGAAAAAAATACACCAAGATAGATTTTTAAATTTCTCCATAAATTTCTCACCCAAAATTAAAAAATTTAATATGTAGAGATAATTGAGTCGTAGAATTGAAATATGGAAAACAATTGGTATATTACTCAGAATAAGTCCGATTTTGTGTCAAAATATCTATGTTAGGACAATGCTATATATAAATCTAATATATATCCTAAGTTGTGCTTTCGAGACATAAAAAACGAAATTTGAATTTCGTCAATCGGCCCAGTAGAACCGGAAATACAGAACTGTTCCCCCATTTTTTTTTTATTCCGCAATGTACCTTGAAATTATTGTCCACCTTTATGGTATTTAAAAAATAAATGAAGAAACCTTTGAATAATGGCTACAAATAATTTCAACATCCACTGAATCAAAAGCAACCAGCAGAATAACGGACAAAAGCAAAGATCAAGATGAGAGAGCAAAGACAAACCATAAATCGAAACACAAACTCGTAGACTATGGAGTCTCGTGTTCTTTGGTAGCATAGACGAGAACATTAAGACCTAAGTGAATTATCTTTGTCTTCTAAAGTACCAAAAGGCTGAAAAAGAGTATAAAGGACTCTTTTATTTAACTCAACGGAAAGTTAAGTGAAGGCACAACTCGTGCTTACAGACAGCCTGCATTTATGAATGAATCAAAGATAACGAATTTGGCTTTACTAAGTAAATGTAAGTTAGCGATGCAGCTACACAGAGAGAGAACGCGCAAACTGGCTCTGACCTAAAGTCGGCGTGACAAGCCTAATGGCGAGAATAACGCAACGCCGCAGAACACTGCTCTCAAGAAAATGAATTCAGAATTCAACAGGTAGAACACGCTGTGATTCTACCCTCTAAAACCTTTTTTGAAGTACTATGTCCTTCCTACCTCGTTTGAGTTGACGCAAACTAGAAATTTACATTCTAGCAGGAAAATGGGAAACGAGATGGGCACCAAAGCGCATTAACATAAAATAACTGGTTAATAAAACTAAACGAATCCTTATAAGACTGTATATGTCATAAGTTAAGTTTCGCTTCTATGAAGTCATAGATTTTATCAGTATTCCTTGCCTGTTCCAGAGAATGTCAACTATGTTCACAAAAACTGGAACATGATAGACATTTTCTAGAGAAAATATTTAAAATCTACATTTATTATTTTCCTAAATAAACTCTATAGTAAACGGAACAGTACACTCATTAAAAACCTCTGGACATTTCAATTTTTAAGGGGAACTGAGACGTTATTTTTGATAATCCGTGTTTTTAAGCTATACGCCTACAACCGTTTATCAAGGATTCAGAATAACCTACGTTACTCTTAAAAAGATGTGCATCTCCATCGAAACTATTCCGCTGCATAATAAGTTATTTTAAGATAACACATAGAAAAGATAAGCATACAATGTACCTATCTTACAGATTTCATCAAAATAGCGAAATAAGTCAAGCTGAAAACCTGTACGTTGGATATATGTACAAGGTGTTTCTATTTGATTCAGCATTTATTATTATTTAAATATTAAGAAAGAAAAGTCTTCGGATAAGAAATCCAACTTTTATATATCAGGCAAGAATATTTTAACTTACTCTCGTGGACTCGTCAATGGTGACGCTGATTCTTGCTTTTTGCCAACCAGAGATAATTTCAGTATCATCAAATGACCATATGCCAGCTTTACCCACATTTCTCTGTTGAGTTGCTGAAAAGTATCGAGTTCCATTTCCGAAAGTATAATAATCGAAAGAAAAGCAGCCTGGTGTTCTATCTTGAATTTGGGAATATGATTTCCCCATTTTTGCCCTTTGGACGGTTGCATCATTCGGTTCAATTGTCATGACATAGCCTGAAATGAAACAATTATTTCGATACTAGTGATATAGAAAGCAAAGAATTTCAAGCTACTATATTAAAACATTGTTATTTCAGAAACATTTAGCCTTTCCACTGAAATTTAAACACATGCAGAGAAACGAGTATTAACGGCCATTGAAACCATAGAAGACACTCAAATTCGCTGAAACAAACCTTGTATTTGGCTTACATTTACCAAAAACACTCAATCGATTTCGAGGGTAGCTACAGATCCCTCCTCATCAGGAGAACAAAATATTTAGAAAGGGAAAGCTGAGTAACGGCTTTTTATACTCTCGGGTAGAACCACGCGCGAGGAGGCAACGCCATCTATCGGCAAAAATAATCATCAAGAATTATGTTAGTAGAATGACTTAAAATCATTCACTAAGCATGCTAAATCTTTGTGAATATGAAAAGAAATCAATCACATGAAATGAATATGAAAGAAATCAAGAAATTCCAATTCACCAACGGAAGAAGCTTTTTGGATAGTTTTTGCAGATCCAAAGTCAAAATTATGATTAAATTTAAAACTATGATACGCTATTGAAGACTTGTTAATTTCGCCCTTTCGGACATAAGATTCATGTTCCTTGATACGAAACTTTAACGCTCTTTTTGTTTGGCAATATATCTCAAGCCACACTGACACGATATACTATAAATTCCCCAAGAAGATATATTGATATATTGATACGAATATGTGCTTTCAGATGCCCATATTCGTGTGGAAACGTACGTTATTCAAAATTGGATGGCTCTAAACCGTTGTTTTATCACAATGAGACAAGCTTCCATACATTTAGTAGATTCTTCATTATTTAATTTCTTTAAATATAATACAGAGCAATAATATTTGGTGGGAACAATTTGAAAAGTGAATCGGATATTTAGAGTGAATCAATGCAAAATGCCAAAAGGATAGTCAATAGTCCTTCAAAATGCCAATAGTCCTTCAGGGATAAAACCCTTTGGACTAGACAAAACAAAACAAACAAACAAAAAAAAAAGTTCAGCTTCATATCTCCCGTTTTACTGGATGGATTGATAAAATGTAAATTGCGCTTCTCGAAAGCGCGACATAGGGTATATATTAGATTTATATATAGCATTGCCCTACCATAGGTATTTTGACACAAAATCGGACATTTTCTATAATAACATACCAATTTTTTTCCACGTTTCGATTGTACGACTCATATTATGCTTAGATACTAAATTTTGTAATTTTTGGCGAGAAATTTATAGAGAAATTTAAAAATTTACCTTGGCGGATTTTTTTCAGTTTGCGGCAAGGATAATTCACTTGGCGAACTTCTTAATTTATAGCAATTTATTTTCCTTTCCTCTTTTTCATTGTCCACGAGCCGAAAGAAGTCATCCTTCATAGTTTTAAATAATTTTAACAGAGTGCGTAAACCATATTTTCGTTATTATCGCTTATTATAAATAAGCCAAATTTCAAAACACGCCAAAAGGTAAATTCACGTATATCTTAGGAAATTTTGAATAAAAAACCCTAATTTTTTTGCAGGTGTGCTTAGAAATACATCTACTTTAAGATGATGGCAAAACTTTTATAGCTAATAATTCAAACGTTTTTTCGAAAATTTTATAAAAATTATTTAAAATACAAATTTTAACTATAAATCATAAAAAATGCGCGAATTTTATTTGGAATGAGGCTAAATTTCGAAATATGAAAGCAAGAATTAAACAAGTTTAATAAAAGAGATATATTAATAAATATATACCAAATTCAATTAACATTGAGGAGCTAAAATTTTGAGAACTAATTTTTTAAAAACTACTCGCGTGATTTTTACAAACTTGGCAGCTTGGCATAATTTGAGCCGTAGAATCGAAATATGGAAAAAATGGCATGTCACTTCAAAAAAAGTCCGATTTTGTACCGAAAACCTGTATTAGAACAATGCCATATATAAATCTAATACATATCCTAAGATGCTGTTTTGAGACATGAAACACGCAAGTTGAATTTCGTGAATCGGCAGAGTAGAAAGAGAGATATAGAACTCACCCTTTTCTTTTTTAGTCCAAACAGGCTTTGTCGCTGAAGGTCTATTGGTTTCGTTTCAGCCTTTTGGGTCGGAAACATTAAATGTCGGTTCACTTTTCGAACTGTTGCCATCAAATATTGCAGCCCTGTATTATATTTAAAGAAATTAAATAATGAAGAATCTGCATAAATGTCTATATGTTCCTCGCATGGTGATAAATAAACGGTACCTACAGCCATCGAATTTTGAATGACATAATCCTACTGCGAATATGGAATCTGGAAGTCTAAATTTGAAATTTGGAATTTATTTTATTATCGATTTCATATTTTATAAACCTTTAACGAATTTTTGATTAACAAACTCAAAGATTTCAAAGCGAGCAATGGCAACGTTGTAGAGAAAAACATTTTTATCTCAAGCGCGTGAGACTGTGTATCGAAAATTCTAAAGATATGCTCAATTTAAAATTATTTTGCGATATTGCTCTTGACCTGAATTTTATCGTTTAGGTGCGAAGAACATGATATGTAATAAATGAAGGTAACATAACACACAAAACGTTAAAAAAACTCCCGTTTGGACGTAATTTAAAATCTGAAAGCTTTCAGATTCCCCCCCCCTCCCCCCCCCCCCCAATGTATATAAATAATTGTTTGGTCCTTTGTTTCCACAGTACATTTTGTTTCCAATACAAATCAGGTTGTCCTTTTGTATATTTTTAAAAACATCGGCCTTTCCGTTACGCGAAATCGAAAAATCGCAGTAAAAAAACTATGCATTGCAATATCACATTTTGTTGATGAAATAATAGAAGATAAGTCTTCTGTATTCGATTTTTGTAAAGCATGTGAGTATTTTACATTTTTCGCAGACATAACTGAGACAAAAGATCTCAATTTCTTAAACTGTTTTTGGGAAGCACATGAAACTACAGCTGCTCACTGCGAGACGAACGATCTTGCTTTGTGCTCATTGGCTATTATATGATAGGCTCGCTAGATGACCTGCAGCGGCGCTTAATTTTCATTGGAGAACTGGGACACGATGTTTTCGGACTCTCGTATACAAAACAGAAACGCGCAATTCCTCAGTCATGAAACGACTTCGTTTTTTTATATCCATGTAGAGAAAAGCAAGAACTATTAGACACCAGAAATAATTTTTTTTTGGGGGGGAGGGGCCAAATAACGAAATATTATCTAAACTCGTGAGAATCGTCAGAAATTTTAAGAATAAAGCTCGTAAAAATCGTGAGGAATTTTAAAAATAAGAGAAAGTCGGGAGAAATATGTTAAAAATCGGGGGTATGGTCGGAAGAGTTGGCAACTCTGATTCGAGTATTGTAGCTGCTTGCTCGTATCGCCATCTATTAGCATTAATGAGAGCTGCAGCAGAGCACACGTTCTGCAATTCTTGAAGATTATGATGACACTGGGATTCTATTCCGGGTCTCTTTCTTATAATCCACCACTAGCACGAAAGAGCTTTCTTGCTCCAGGTTCAAGTATTCCGACTCTTTAAAACTTGCGATCGTTAAGTGGCTCGCTAGATCACTACAGAAGCAATTTCCAAGTCTTGGTGGTGGTGTATTATCGTCTACTACGTTGTGGTCCGAACGCCACTGTAAAGTCTCGAACCAGGAACACGTAAAAATGTTCAGTGACTTCACCAGGATTCCATCTCTGGACCTTCGGATGGCTACCTTGATATGCTTCAAATTACATTACTAATGCACAGAGTAAAACACAGAAAATACCTTAGAACTAAATACTTTCCAGAGCTAAGTACCTTCTCTGCCACCGAGTTCGATGTCCTTCCTAACCCATGTGGCTGTAGTCCTTTCTTCGTTCGTGAATCCACAGGTGTCTGTTTCGAAATCGCATGTGAACAGTTGCTCTGAATTGACAACTGAAAAGGAAATGGAACAGAATTTGAAACTGTTAGTTTTCATAGGAAGAAAGTAAAGCACTTAAGTTATAAAATAACTAAAACAATATAAGATATCATCTAGATAAAAGTCACTCTTGTTATCAGGAATTTATTTAAACTCCCTAGATATCTGCACACTAAACCTGATAGCAGAAGAAAGACTACTGACGTGACAAATATTATTGAGATTACACTTGAATCCTACTATCACTTTCCTTTTTAGAAAAATAAGTTATTTTCCAAAATATATAAATCGAACACTTTTCATAATGCCATAATTCGAATTTCCCTTTTGGCTCCCTCTTAATATGCAAAATAATAAGTATCCTAAACAACTGTAATAGGAGAAATGCATTTTATTGACTCTAACTTAATTTTCCTACGATGAAAATCATTCAAAGTATAATATTTTATTGAATTATTTTAAGTATTTACTTAGTAAGTAAACTGTAGAGTTTACGTTCAGTTTTTAACCGATTATTTTATATTAAACTCCTTTCCTATTTTCCTCATTTCCATTTTCCTGCCAGAATGTAAATTTCTAGCTAGCGCGATGTTCAAATGAGGTAGAAAGAAATTATTTAAAGAAAGACTTTAGAGGGCAGAATCAGAGCGTGTCCTGCCTGCTGAAGGCTCCATTGCTAAATTGATCTCCTTGCGAGTAGTATTCTGTGGCATTTCCTTACTCACGCTGTTAGGCTTGTTACACCGACCTTAGGTCAGAGCCAGTTTGAGCGTTATCCTAATTTCTGCAGCCGTTAGGCAAATTTATTTTTCTTAGTTTCAGTTCATCCATTATATTTCATTTCAGTCATAATTGCTGACAGTATTTTGTAAGCACTAGTCGTGCGTTCTGTTAACTTTTATTTGAGTTAAATAAAAGGTCCCTTTACACCCTTTCCCTGTCTCTATGGTACTTAGAAGACATAGCGATAATTTGCTTTTAGTCGTAAGAGGTCTTGTACATTTGATGTTACCAATGCATACGAGACTCTGTAAAGTATTTATTTTAAAACATTGGAAAAATCAGTTATTGTAATGTCTTCATCAAGTACAAAATGTTTTTAGCTATATAGTATTAATGATATAGAATTCCTTTAGCTAACACTGTGGTATCTAACTCTCTTTGCTATCATAAATGTCAGTAGATCTCATTAAGGAACCTGGCGACTTCTATCACAGGCATCAATAATAACAGCACAGAAGAAGTGTAAAATAAACTCTTTATTATTTGTCAGACTCGAAACATAAACTCACGTCCTTCGAGCTTACAATAACACCGAAGATTTTCGATAAATTTCACAATAAATTCAAAGATAAAAATTAGTGCTGGACTAACAGGCTAACTAGGCTGATTCAACAAACTACCCGGAGATATAATTATTAAATGGCCCAAAAGGGCGTATCCACAACTCAGCGTGACAGCAAGAACAGACTAGTAACGTGTTCTTGGTAGCGAAATCAAGCTGTAATTAAACTACAAGATTCGTCTGTTTAAATACGCTTTTCATCTGGCATTAAATTTGCGTTCTTGAGAGAGGAAAATGAGAAGTTCAGGAAAGGTACCAAAATTAAAATAATTTATTATATAAAATAAAGGAAACGTTACAATACCATCTGATTGCTGAACAACAAAAGCAGCAAAACAAAACATTCCTGCATTCTGATCTTATTTACATTTCAATATAATACATAAAACACACCCTTCACATTCGGGTTACTTTATGTTAATTATTGTAATAAATAAATATTCATATTTCGCAGTAAAATATTTTATTTAAAGGTTTAATAAAATAAAATATAAAAAGCAAAGAATGTGACACAAAATTGTTTTACAAATTATTATGTACGAATTATTATAAATAAATAAAGAACTTTGTATAAAAAATAAAAGATTCAATAAAGGACGTAATAGAAACATTTTTTGTTAAGATAAAATAATGATGCAGAGGTTTTAAAGTTACATCTGTTAGATATATTACTAAATATAAATTATAAAGATTTAAAATATAAAAGAAAATCGCTTAATTTGTTAAGCAATGATTGATGGATTAAATTCGAAAAATAAATTAGCATTTTATATTTCATTTAATGACAGTGTTCTGAGAACTGGTTATGCGTTAGTAAGTCACAGTTAAAAGTAAATCAAATCCCTTATGTTTCGCAAAACGGCTTCGCATACCGAGAAGAAAGCGCGATATATACATAACAGCATAGCAAAAGGTAAAGTCAAAAAATGTTGGAAAGGTGTTTCTAACACTAAAATTATATTTAAAAATATGTGAAACATATATGCCGCTTATATTTTGTAATGGGTTCGATTTAATATACCGATTCGAATTATACACGATAAATCATCTGCATAAAACGACGAGTGACCCGAGAGAATGTGTATGAAACAATATTTATAAAATGATGAAACATGTTTGGAATACGAATGTTTTCTTTAATCAAATAAAATATTTCCATATAGCAATCTTGATCAAGAAAGTTTTGATCGAAATTTCCTGAGCAAAATTATTGTTTTGCGCTGCAACAAGCTTTGTAAATGTTGAATGTGAGTAGCATTTAGGTTCTTTTGATGAAGGAAACGTAAAAAATGTACAGTGCTCTTCAAGGGACGCGTACCTCTCGAATACGCGTCGAGTAGGTTTCCAATTACACCACGAAAGCATGTGGAAAGAAGTAAGAAAATACTTTATTTGCTGCCCATTTTAAAGGGCGAATAGGAATTAAGGGACTCCGTCGCCAAATTATGGGAATGAAGAATTATCGTCCACGAATTTTAGTTCGGGAACCATTTGTACAGACTTTGAAACTTGAAAAAGGTGAAGTGCCCTCGCTGGAACTCGAACTATGGACCTCTCGAATATGCGTCGAGTATCTCCTAACTACAACCCGAAGGCACGAGAAAAGGAGGGAGAAAATACCTTATAAGTTTAAAAAAGTTATCTTACCTGTGAGAGAGAGTGCAAGTCCAAAAACGAATGTTAACGCAGTACTTGTAAACATTTTTCGAGAAGAAGAGTTTTTCTATAACCAAAATTAAAGTTTGTGAAACTTCTGAACTTCTGAATTAACTGCTTTTAAACATTTCTCAAATCGATAACTCATTCGGCGAGGCAGATAAGCAATATTATACCAGATAAATGCGCCCAATTCTCATAACGATAGATGCAGATAATAATATATTTGAAAGTAGTGTTTTCTTAAACACGTGATTTCTTTCTTTTTAGAAACACTTAAAATTAGATTTTGTATAGATACGCAGCTCAAATTACCAAAAATGGCGCAATAAACAGATGACATTGTGATTAAAGGGCCATCTGTTATGACGTAACGAATATATACACTGAGTTTAAACCCAATTGCCAATTATTTCAATCATTATGTCAGAAATATTTTGCGTAATTTTAATAGGAAACGAAAAAAATGGAATCGTGTGTACAATCGTTAGGCTGATAATTGTCGGCGATGAAGAATAAGTGAATGCTTTTTGGATACTGAAGGACTAATCCTATTCATCTGTTAGAATTAAAGAATTTGATCTCTGTGTCACTTTATAAAGAACAGTGATGGAAAGGCACAAAGGTACAAGACTTGGTATATTAATTATTCAAGAAAGTGGTACAATTGCACATCATTGTCCGAGCGATTTTTCAAAATTCTGATTAGACAGTTTAAATGTAAATTTGAAGTGATTTTTTACAAATATTTTGGCAGATGTTCGTCCTCACTGATGGAACTAATCACCTCAGGATTTCGGTATTTGCACTATTTTGCAAAGGGGAATAATTTTTCGAATGATGTTTATTCGGTATTTCTAACATACTATAGCGATGTCTGGCGGTTTATATAAAATCGGTGGATTTCTTTCAAAAGGACAGACAACAGACAATTCACAGACAACAGTTTTTATACAATCAGCTTTTACGATAAGCAATATCAGAACAAGCTAACGTTTGTTTGTGACATCTTTCAGCGATTCACTGACAGGTTCGATACTAGCGGAGGGCAAGATGGTGTATGGCACGTGGGAGGCGAAATGATTATCAAAAACATTATATTTCTTAAAAAAGGGCAACCAATTTTAATTTGCACGTCGGTGGCCGACGTTCTAAGATCGGTACTGTTCACTGAGTAGAATAAAGATGTGCAGAGGAAAACACTGCATACAATTTATAGAGCATTCCTGTGGTCAATCAGTTGTAATAAACTAAAATACAATAGATGTAGCTACTTGCGTAAGGGAAATGATGTGGAATAGGTCGATGAGGTGTTTCGTGATCAGGATAATGAATCATGAAGATATTTGTATTAGTAAATAATAATAAAAATCTATATTTATATAGGTATGCATGCTTGTTTCTCCATTGTGAAAAAAATGACGGCACAGAGAAATACCAAATTTAAACATACGTAGTCCTCCAAATGAACATGAGCACCTCGAAACCAGAATTTTGGATTTCATTTTAAAATTTATTTCATGTTTTCTGCAAAATTAATAACGAATTTTGAAGTAATAAATTCAGTGATTTAAAAGAAATGCTTCGTCATTCGAGAATGTCTAAAATATTTGACTTTCAGCTTTAATCAAGAAATTCAGTGATTTAAAAAAATGTATTTTCATTGCCACAAAATAAAATATTTTTATCTTTCACGTGCCAGTGTGTTGCTAGTTGGTAAAGCATAAGATATTTAGTTTTTCTTTTAAATTTAATCTTTATTATTGATTAAAAGCTTAAGGGGTTTAAAATGCAATTACACACAGTTTTAAAAATAATTTTCTTTGATTTTTTTAATAAAGCATTTAACTCATTGAAGAAAAAATGCATTTAATTCGTGGTATTATTCATTAGTAATTTTCATGAAACTTCAGAATTAATAATTTTAATCATAGACATTAAAATGTTTCTCCTGTATCTTAAGATTTTACTGTTAAGCTCCGTTTTTGATTGTTCTGATGCTCTTTAAAAACGGTTCACAAGTTTTCTTAACATAGGTATAGAAAAATAAATGAGTGTCAATACATAAATAATACTAAGCAAATGGCTACTACTCAAAATCTATTGTGTTCTAGGTCATTAAGTTCAACAATGAAATAAATAAACAAATCGCTAATTTAAAAAATATATATATGAAAACAAAACAGGAACAATAAAGCTGTGTTATTTATATATGAATAAAACTAACAGTAAATATTCAATCGTAAACTAAATTATGCTATAAAAGATTAGAGATCTGGTATTCGTTCGTGAAGCAGATTCGCGAAACCTTTTTATTTTACTGAGAGATCGAACGCCTGATTCGTAAAAGAAGAGTAATAGCGCTTTTACAAACTGAGAGCTCTTGTTGGAAGAGTTACAAGTAAGTTTGATCCTCATTTCAGGGTAGAAAAGAATATTTATCCTCTCGTGTTAAAAAGCGAGATTTTTTTTATAATTTCCCAACTTTTTGAAACATTTTTATTCTAGAATTTTATTCTTAGTTATATATGGGAAGGAGGTTTTAGGGAATCTCTAAAATGCAGTTGAAAGAAATGAGTCCAGTCGTTTGATTGAGTCGATTCTTCCGTTTTCCCATTGCTCGTTCTATTCCTTCGCTCTTTTCTCCATTTTCATAATTAATTCCTGATACCAGTGTTCGTTTTGTTCTCTCCACTAATCGTTTTATTCTACCGATTACACTGTTTCTGCTTTTCTCTCCATTATCCCGATCTCATTGCTCGTTCTTGATCATTTTCGTCAAGGTTATTGTGAGTGAGCAGTGAGTCATGAAAAAGAACCCATTCAGTTCAGTGAACGAGCGGTCCTGATCTGATGCCGTTGAAGAACAGTTTTGGTCATCCCTATGAGTGATGTGAATAAGGTGTAAATTAGTAACAAAATAAGTTTAATGAGAATGATGAACTTAATCAGTTTCTACCAATTTCTCAATATTCAGCTTCATTTATTTATGTTATTAACATTCTCTGTGATTAGTTATCTGTGACTAACTCCTTTTTCTTAATTGCTAGTAAGCCCCGATTATCTAGAATAAGCGAACGCGTGGGAATTGTCGCAGTACGACTGTGGGGGAATGAGAATAGGAGAATTATAAAGTAGAAAATAAATCCAACTTTAAAAACTGCATACATTTTGAGACTTGGCAATAAGATTTAACAAAGATTAAACTAAATTAAAAAACTAATAAATAAGATTAACGAAGGTGGTTCAATTATTTTTAGTCCAAAGGGGCTTTGTGCCTGAAAGACTATTGTTTTCGTTTCGACATTTTGCGTCGGAAACACTAAATATCGGTTCACTTTTCGAACTGTTGCCACCAAATGCTGCAGCCCTGTGTTATATTTAAAGAAATTAAATAATGAAGAGTGTGCATAAATGTATGCATGTTTCTCTCATTGTGATAAAACGACGGTACCTAGAACCATCAAAATTTGAATGACGTAATCCTACAGCGAATGTGGGCATCTGGAAGCCCAAGTTTGAAATTTGGAATTTGTTTTATTATCGATTTCATATTCTGTAAAACGTTAACGAATTTTTGATTAGCAAACTCAAGGATTTCAAAGCGAGCAATGGCAACTTTGTACAGAAAAAGCCTTTTTATCTCCAGCGCGTAAGACTGCGTATCGGAAATTCTAAAGGTATGCTCAGTTTAAAATTATTTTGCGATGTTGCTTTTGAACTGAATTTTATGTGCGAATAACATGAATGCATGTGTGTATGAAGTGCGAGATACATGATATTTAATAAACAAAGGTAACACAAAAAATGTTAAAAAAACGCTCGTTTGGACGTAATTTAAAATCTGAAACTTTTCAGATTTTATTTTTTTATTATTTTATTTTACAACATAAACTTTTCATTTCAGTGAGCAGTAAACGTAACAAAACAAATCAACTCATTAACTTAATAAAAAACTTCACGCTACACAATGTTTTGCATAAAATCATTGCTGAACATTAAAAATTATGCTTATTATTTGCCTAATAATGTTTAATTGTACTAAAATGTAAAAACAAACTGTGTCAAATTTAATGCTAAAGAATGCAGTTTCGCCTGATATGATATGCGCACCGCATGCAGATAGGTAAAAATTTGCCCAAATTTTCAAGTTTGGGGAGGACAGGAGGAAAGAGGTATTTTCCTTTTGCCCTTGTAAGATCAGAGTGCGCCCAAGCCACTGATATTTTTTTCTCTTCGCCTTTCCTAATGTAAAATTAAGGCACTGAGGCAAAAGAAACACTATGAGAAATTTTTGAAAAAAATTCTATAAATAAGGTTAAATTTACGTTTTCTTTTGGGCACATTTGGTCTTTGCCACAAGGCAGAAAATATATTTTTCATTCTTATTAGGTTTAGATCATGACCTTCGATCTGAAGTTTCGATTCACTAAATTTATTAAAAAATTCTCTTAGATAAGCTATATTTGTTTTTGAATTTATCCTGCAAAGGATTTATTTAGGTATTAGGTATATTTATTTAGGTTTAGAAACCAGTTATTTTCTGTTAATTATCTTTACTGTTATTCTTCCTTTCCGTTTCTCTGCCAGAATGCTAATTTGTAGTTCGCGCGTATTCCAATGAAGTAGGAAAGAGGTAGTATTTAAAGGAAGGTTTTAGATTTTAGAATCAGAGCGTGCTCCCGTCCTTTGTGTTATGAAATAATTAAATATTAATCACAGGGATAACAGCGTTTATTAGGAGAATGGAAAAAGCAAGCATTCAAACTATAGAGCGATCAACTTTGCAACTACGACATAACAGAAGTTCAAAGCTCGAGTTGGCAGACCGCCAAAACATTACGTCACTTAACCGCTCTGAGAGCATATGCTAATACAGAAAAAAAATAACATTAATCATTGCATCTCATGACATTTGGAGGTATAAAATATCAACACCCCTCCTCAATGATTAATCCTTAAAATGACTTACCTTAAGCTGCATAAAATAATAAATCAATACATAATTTAAAACCACAAATTAACATAATCTAAGGTTTTGCCTAAAAGTTTTCAGTTTGTTTGTCCCTAATGGCTTTGTTAAAATGTCTGCAGTCATTTCATCAGTACGCAGATATCGGAGTTCATAATTTTTATCTTTAACAAGTTCCTTGACAAAATGAAATTTAGTGTCTATATGTTTAGTTCTACCACTGCCTCGTTCATTATGTAACATTTTGATGCAACTTTGATTGTCCTCATAAAAAATGCAAATAGTGTCCTTTTCATGGAAATCTTGCAAGAGCCTTTTAAGCCAAATTGCCTCCTTTGCTGCTTCGGCAAGTGCTATAAATTCCGCTTCAGTCGATGACAAAGTCACACACTGTTGTTTTCTGCAGTTCCATGTAAATACACTGCCTTGATATTTAAAGAAATATCCGGAGTTAGATTTCCTATCGGTAGGATCATTTCCCCAATCTGCATCCACATAGCATAACAACGAGTTATTTTCGTGCTCGTTTACATTTCCCAGACGCAGTTTAAGATCTTTCGTTAATTTTAGATATCTGAAGAGCCTTTTGACTTCTATCCAATCTGCTTCCGTAGGTTTTGACACTTTTCTAGCTAAGATGGAAACAGCAGCTGCTATGTCTGGTCTGGTATTGACTGCTAGGTACAGTAAAGATCCTATTGCACTTTTATATTCCTCAACTTTACTGTAAGCTTTTGCATCTTTCCTTTGCTTATAATATCCTGGATCAATAGGAAACGTAGATGTTTTACAATCGTTCATGTGATATTGTTTCAGCTTTCTTGAAATGTAGCTTGATTGGTCTAGGTAGAAGATTCCCTCGTCGTCACGTTGAAAGCGTATGCCTAAATAGTAATGAAGATTTCCCAAATTTTTCACTGAGAAATGTTCACCAATTTCGCTTTCAAAATTTTTAAGTAAATCTTCTGTGCTTGCTGCAACGACCATATCATCCACATGTACAGTGATGTAAACAAACCCTTCTTTATCTTGTCTTGTATATAAACAAGGGTCATTTTGACTTCGTTCAAATCTTTTACTTAGGAGAATTTCATTAAGTTTCCTATTCCATTCATTTGCTCCTTGCTTGAGGCCATATAAATTCTTTACAAGTTTACACACTTTATCACCTTCTTCAAATCCGGGAGGTTGCTTCATGTATATATCATGAGATAGGTCGCCATTTAAGTATGCTGATTGGATGTCATAATGTCTTACTGCCATTTTTCTTTTTCCTGCTATGGTAAGAAGCATTCTCAAAGTAGCTGGCTTGGCTACCGGAGCAAATACTTCATCATAGTCGTGACCATATTTCTGCTGGTATCCTTGAGCAACCAGTCTAGCTTTATAACGAAATACTTTTCCTTCGGAATCTCGTTTGGTCTTGTATACCCATTTACAGCCTATAATGGTCTTCCCTTCAGGCGCATTTGTCAAATTCCATGTACCATTCGTCTTTAAGGCATTAATCTCTTCTTGCATGGCTTGTTTCCATTTTTCCTTATTGGCACCCGAACAAGCTTCATAATATGATGTTGGATCTGCTGCTTCTTCCGACTGTGCTGAGAATGAACTAATATTGTATCTCACAGGCGGTATACCTTTGTTTTGTCTAGGAGATCTCCTCAGTTCTGTATTTTCAGATATACACTCCTCTTCTGAATTATCCTTCAAAATAGTCAGATCATCTGTATCCTCCTGTTTAACCTTAGGATGGGGATCTTTTGGTATAAATGTCACATCCCGACTAATTACGATATTGTCAGTCTTCGTATCCAGCAAACGATAACCTTTTCTTCCTTCTTCATATCCAACCACGATTCGTTTAACAGCCGTGTCATCAAGTTTTTTGCCTCTTCTCTTTCGGTACATGCACATATGCTGGAGTACCGAATGCTTGTATATGTGCTAATGATGGTTTCCTTCTGTGCCATTTTTCATATGGTGTAACTTTATGGTTGCCAGTCGGGAATCTATTTTGCAGGTAGTTTGCTGTAACAACAGCTTCACCCCAGTACTTGTTTGGAAGATTAGAGCTTTTTAGCATCGCTTTTGTCATCTCAATTAATGTACGATTCTTCCTCTCAGCTGTTCCATTCTGTTGCGGAGAATTAGGAACAGTTTTCTCATGTATTGTTCCATTTTCTTTCAGCAATTTTTCAAAGTCTTTGCTTGTATATTCCCCTCCTCGATCTGATCTCAGTCGTTTTGGTGCTTTCCCAAACTATGTTAGTACTTGTTTGATGAACTCTGCGATACGCTGTTTAGTTTCTTCCTTATGCTTCAGAAGGTAAACTGTAGTGTATCTACTGTAATCAATTACTGTTTATATCTTGCACCACCTGGAGTTACAGTTTGCATTGGACCACAAAGATCTGTATGCACTAAATCGAGTATCTCGGAGGTTCGTGAAGTAGATTTTCTCGGAAATGGTTCTCTGCATGCTTTGGTAGCAATACAATCCTCACATGTCAATACAGCAGAACAGGGAGCAATATTCATATCTTCAGCCATAGATTCATTACACATCCTTAAAATATCGGCTGGATTTCTATGACCTAATTTTAAATGCCAATCATGAATGAATTCTGTATGAACTAGTTTCGTACGAAGAGCAAGTTCGCTTTCCTTAAGAACATATAAACCTCCTTTTGTGTAGCCGAAAGCTATTATATTATCATCTTTCACAATATGGCATTCTGCACCTTTAAAGTTCACTTCATATTCATTATCAGTTAGCTTCTTTACGGATAATAAATTTCCAGATAACTGTGGAACAAAAAGCACATCTTTAATTGTAATCTGTATTTCCTCATTTTGCTTATTCTGATATTTTACCAAGCAATTACCTTTTCCCTGACTAAACACAGTATATCCGTTAGCTAAAGTTATTCGTTCAGGAACAGAATCACTATCAAAATTGCAGAACAGACTTTTATCATTGCACATATGAATGGTAGCTCCAGAATCGATACACCAGTAACCATGTAAATTATCCACACTTGTAAAGCAATGGTGATTCGAAACTTGTTTCGCTTCATTAAAGTCACTAGAATCCACAGCCGCATTGACTTGTTGCTTTTGATTATGCTTAAGTTTCCATTTCGCATATTTCCTGCAGTCAGCCTTAAAATGTCCTAATTTCTTACAAAAGAAACATTTAGGTACTTTATTTTTATCAGCTGGAATGTTACGCATTAAAGAAGAATATGACTTCAAAGCTTTATTCTCGTTTCCTTCAGCAGGTTCTTTACTTCCGTTTTGACGAGTGTACTCTTCCAACAATTTATTTTTAACTAATTCAGGTCTTGTTTCTAAAGCTGTTATTAACGTAGCATAATTTTCAGGTAAGCTGCTTAAAATAAATGCAACGAGTAAAGGTTCTGAAATTTTCTCACCTAACGCTGCTAGTTGATCCGCAATAGCTTCCATTTTCATTAGATGATCGCTCATTTGTTCTTTATCACTGTACTGCAAATTACACAGCTTTTTCAAAAGTCCAACTTTTCGAGACAGTGTTGACTTTTCATGGTACTGTTTGAGAATATTCCATGCCTCTTTCGCAGTCGTACACTTTCTAATATGTCCTAATTGGTTATCTTCCAATAATAGTCCTATAGTAGCTCTAGCTTTTCCGTCTTTCGAAATCCACTTTGTAGTTGCTGGAGATAGAGGTTCTGTAATAATAACATCCCATAAATCCTCCTTAATCAGCAAGAGTTCCACTTTAAACATCCAAGTGTAATAATTTCTATCGTTCAGCTTCTCGACGCACAGGCGATCCATAGCCGCCATTACGCAGTCGTTAAAAGCTAAGGAGAAAGCGAAAGCAATCACTGTTTATCAGCTTCAATCTAAAATACTGATTCGAAAGATTACTATATGCCTTTACGAAAGACTTTTCCTAATTCCTGGGCCCATAACCTGTTATAAAATAATTAAATATTAATCACAGGGATAACAGCGTTTATTAGGAGAATGGAAAAAGCAAGCATTCAAACTATAGAGCGATCAACTTTGCAACTACGACATAACAGAAGTTCAGAGCTCGAGTTGGCAGACCGCCAAAACATTACGTCACTTAACCGCTCTGAGAGCATATGCTAATACAGAAAAAAAAATAACATTAATCATTGCATCTCATGACATTTGGAGGTATAAAATATCAACACTTTGAAGGTCACGTTACCACGTTAACTTTTTCATACCAGTTTATCTGCGCCGTTGCGTTATTCTTGCCATTAATTTGTCACGCCAAAATTAGGTCTGAGCCAATTTTTCGAGCATTATGTCTTTCTAGCCTTTGGGCTAACTTACGATTAACTTTTAAGTTAAATTCTTTACTTTTGTGATACGCCATAAATAATAGCCGTGCTGTAAGTACAAACTATGCCTTCTGTTTAATGTACTGATTTTAATAAATTTTCCAAGTTTTTGCTATAATTTCCAAGACATAGCAAGAAGTCGCTTACAGCGTTCTCATTTAGTTTATGTTACAAAAGAGGGTAAGACTCTACATATGTCTGCTCTTAAAGTAGCATATTTATCTTCCAGAAACTCTAGCACTAAGTTAAAAAGTTTAAAAAATGGCTACAACAAGTTCTCTTTGATTGCTATCTACCTTCTGCATAAAAAATCAATTAACTGCAATCTTCGTTATTTTAAATACAGAACTGTATAAAACTCTGTCATCCTAAGAATTCTTTCTGATTTTATTAACTGTTTTGATGACAAGATGAGGTGAAGTATGTAAACGTTCTCTCAACTTCACTACTAGATGTTAGCAGTGAATAACACAGTGTACGACCAATATATTTGGTACCTATGCTTTGAAATGTGGCGCAAAATCATTGTAAAATCTAACTGTTGCTGAAGAACCATCAGCAGAAACTGAGAATATTTTATACGAGGGAATATCTTTCCTTTTAAGAAAATCTTTCATCGCATTAAATAATAATTCTCATTTAATTACGAAACGTACATAAGCGAGATCCCTGGCAAAGGTGATCAAGCTATATTAAAAACTCATGTACAGTGCCTTCTCGATTATCCGGACAAATACCGGGGAAGAAGGTCACGGATAACTGAGAGACACGAATAATCCAAGTTATCAAATTTCATATATATTGTATGCATCTACTTCTAAAAAAATCAATAATTACTTTGTTTTAGAGAAAGTTTAAATATCTGTTGTATTTCTTTGCGTTTGTTTCGTAATAGTGTTATTTTACTTCAATCCACTTTCATGTGTCCAGTAGTCTTTCAGTAGAAGTCATTGCTGTCTCGGAATTGATGTAATGAATTGTCCGGATCTTTTTCGCTTGTATTTACAGTATCACTCACTGATTCTTATGTTCTTGTGACATTTGAAAGGATATCCACATCAATCAAGCATTAAAAGTCCGGCTCAGTCGAGCAACTAATCGAAACATTCCTCGATTTTTCGCCATCGACATTTTCGAAGAATTTTACATTTTAAATTTTTTCGAATCAAAATCTTAATTTTAAAAAAAAAGTCTCTCTCTCTCTCTCTATATATATATATATATAAGAAAGTCTGTTTGTTTATCTTCTAATAACTCAGTCGCTACTATAGCTATCGTCACCAAACTTCTACTGTTCTTTTCTGGGTTTTGGAAAAGGTATACTGTTTTGCAAAAAAAAAAGTAGCTAAAAGCAGAGATATTAATTAAAAGCTCGGAAAAACGGTAATATTCGTCCTCATTCTTCTGAGTGGCAACAGTCTCGCAAGCTGGAGATGAAAATCTGCTTTATTTCGAAAGTTGTTGCCGCTGCTCGTGCTCGTTTTACGATGAAATAAAAATAGCACTGCCCAACATTAATTACATTATTCCCGATTCAAAAAACTCGTGGGAAGCCATTTCGACTGTTCCCATTATCGAACGTCTTGAATCAGCCGAAATAGTAATTAAAAACTCTGAAAGCGCTAATTTTCGCACTCATTTTTTCGAGTGGCAACAGTCTCGCGCGTTGGAGATAGAAATGCTTTATTTCGAAAAGTATTGCTACTGATCGCTTTCAAGTCGCAGAGTTTGTTAATTAAAAATTTGAAAGTTTTACAAAATCTTTATATATAAAGAAGCATGTCTGTTTACGTGTTTGTGATGAATTTTTTGCCACACTTAATTGACTAAAATTGAATATAAGTGAAATATTGGATGGAATTGGGTTTTTACGACCAGTTCATTAGAAAGACGAAAACCATTAAAAACTGCGTGCTATAGTTGCTGATATAATGACAGAGATTTAGCTTATTTTTCTATCGAAATTTTCTAATGTGGTTTCCATATCTCATCAGACTGAAAAATATATGAATACAAATTGTATTTTTGGCATCGTTATTAGAGAAGGATTACAGAGGTATTCTCTCTGTTGTTCGATGCATTACTCTTAATCTAACTCGCATCGTGTACTTCCGCTAGTATATTATAGTAATAACTTTAGTTATTACCTCAATGCTTTTACAATTAGATAAATCTCCGATTTCTACATTAAGAAAAATCTTTCTCCGCATTCAATTTGTGCGTGTGTGTTTTTACATACTTTTGCGCTTAGCGTTGAATGTTAGTGCGTGACCACTGCCACGCAAGGATAATCCGCAAACCGGATAATCGAGGATTCACCTTTACTTTCAAAAGGTTTTATTATTCTTTCTTCTTTGGACTCAATTGTTACCCAAAAAGATTTTGGATGATCTCGTTTGATGGTTAATGAAGCATAGTCAGTAATATGGACTAATAATTCAGTTTTTCTGATTTTGCGATGACTAAAAGAATATTATAAGAAGCAGAAAACCCATCGTCATCTTGCTTGGATGTTGTTGTTAAATCATTTAAGAACACTTTGACATGTTGAAACACATCGGTATTCCATTATTTAAAGGAGCCTGAACGAAGTCATATTTCAAATAATCAGCACTGTATTGCTCGTAACTTTTTTAAAGCTTAAATATGGCAATAAATGAAACAAAGCTAAAAGGGCAGAAAGTATTTGTTTTAAGAAAAAATTTCGAAATTTATTTTCAGTCTCTGGATACCCTAAATAAAAAATCTTCATTCCTTTAATTGTTGTTTATTATTCGATTACCTATTATATGTTTTACAACGAAAAATACGAACCAAAATTCTTAACTTTATTGAAGGTTTAAAAAGTCAGTTTAATTCAAAATTATACAAAAAATTTTCTTCTTGAATTCTTCTTTAAAATAAACAAAGGCACATCTTTAAAAAAAACATTTTGGCACTTTGACGTTAGGTTAAAATCAGCAGAAATATTTTAACTGCGTCTGTAATAAAATTACATTAATTTTATCGATTTGTTTCTTAAAATTTAATTAAGCTTTTGTACAGACATATATAAGCTCTTATACAGACATATATAGGCTTTTATATAGTTATACGCAAAGTGGCCCGCCACGCAGATGACATTGCGATCCGGCAATCCTGCAGTAATATTCATGAATCTGAAACAAGGCTATAGAAATACTTAAATGGGATCGTACGGTGGACGCAGAGCTTAAAACGTAAGATCGGTGCTGAAAAGACTATTGTCTGTGGTTTTCCAACAGATGGGAAGCGTCGATATCTAATGAATCCAAAATTATACGTTGAAGGCAAATGCATAGTGAAGACATCCCGCCCAAAATACTTGGAGTAACCTTACATGCAGAACTGAGTTTAACAGAGCATCTCGCAATCTGTGCTGACAGAGCTTTGAAACGACTAAGACTAATTAAAAGTCGTTGGGGAACAAATTGGGGAACTTTTCCCGAAACACTTAGAACAACATACACCTCACTAATTAGGCCATAATCATGAAGTACGCTTCTCGCATTTGGGCTCATGCTTCTAGAACCGTCTTGAAAAAATTACAAAATATCCAGGCAAAGGCCGCAAAATTCATTACTGGAGCAGTGTCTTCCATCAATAATTTAAAAGTAATTCAGGACTGTGGCGTTGAATGCTTCGGTAAAGGAGACAATATAATGTAATAAATGTACACACAAGGAAAGAAACCGCGAACCAGAACACATTGTAAGTAAAAGCTTTGAAAATTATAATGGCAGCACTAGACGGAAAAGGTCATCTTCTATGATATTTGACAGAGTTATTAGAGAGTTTTCGGCCTCGATCCCAGCAAATGTTCCATTTTCCAAGTGCCAAAATTTCCTTCCAGGCTTCCTATAAACTCTAAAATGGAAAACTCAATTTACTACATTCCTGCAATACGAAGGAATTGATTGTTATCATTGAAGCGAAATGGATGAGGCTTGTTAAGCAGTATCCAAAAGAGGATTTTGTGCAAGCTTATACAGGTGGTTCCACAGAAGAGATAATCGGTAATGGTGCTTCTGGAGTATTTCTGACTACCTCAGGTGATACAGCTTATCAACACAAAATTGCCGCAGGAGCCATAGTCTCTAATTTCACTTAGGAGCTTCTGGCAGTGGCGGAGGCACTTGACATGTACAGATCCCTTACCACTTAAGCGAGCAAAGGAATCGTTGTCTTCTGTGACAGAAAGGTAGCTCTACAGGCAATCCTGGATAGAAGCTCCCATATCACCAACGAGATCCACTTTTTCCTAAACGAAAAGATAAATATGGTTTGCATTCTTCAATAGTTGGTAACGCACGTCAACATCACAGAACTGGCAAAAGAGGAGAACGCAGATAAACTGGCAAAAGAATCTCGAAATCTCAACTATAATAAAAATGTAAATCTCGCCCTTTCAAACGCAAATACCACTGCCAAATACATATTGAAGGAACTTTCAATTCCGATAAACAACCAGCTCCATAGCATCAGTGAAGATGGATTTATAGCTAAAACTATTATCAAATTTAGAACTGGCCATCACAGATGATTCAAAATCGACAAAGAGAGTAGAAAATCCTACAGGAACTGTGATAATTTCCAGGACATAGAACTGACAACTGCATACATTTTTTATTGTCTGGCCATCGTTGCTGAATTGCTAAAATTTGAGGTCTTGTTTAAAGGATCGACCCTCTATGGTGATAACATTTTGCAGATTGTCAGGCTGTGATCTTCGTCCATGCCACTGTTTTAATAGGCTTTAGCATAGACAAGACAACAACAACAGCAAACTTTAGCATTTTCTTAAATTTAATGTTTAATAGTAGCTTTTAAATTTCAGTAACTTGTTTGTGACATTTGAATATTCTTTTTTTTTGTGATTGGTTTCAGTATCGAGTCAAAAAGTCGTAAAAACGAAGCACATTGCTTTTAAGGATCTTTTGATTTCCAATCATTAAATCCCCAAAAAACATGAACAAAAGACATACATACATTTAAAAAATACGCACAAATATTATAACCTTCAATTAACTTAACAAATCTATATTAACTATGCACTCCGTATGTATTATATAAAAATAACTTGATAAAAAGATATATTAATATAAATAATATTTGCTGTTTTCCGATAATTTTTCCTAAAATCAACACCACGCTAGTGAAATTTTTATTCTAATGATTCACTAGCAATGAAATTTTCATCGCTGATGTGGGGAAAAAATCAAGGCTTAATAACATTTTAATCACTAATTTATGTATTCTTTTCGCGACAATCGCTATGAATCGATATTCTTTGAAAATGCTTTATTCGTGATGAAACATAAAAAACAGTTTCCTCCTGGCAGTGTTTCTAAAACAGTCTTTCGTGAAAATGTGTAGTTAATTTGAAAGTGTTTAAAATTTTCATTGAATTTATATTCAGATGGCCAAATTTTTGATGGTATGGTTTAATACTTCAGACATTAAGGACATGTTTGTCTATACATAATAATGCAATAAATAATGTTACTCCCTTTCCTTTCTACGCAAGCGCAAGGCTGGGTACAAAACCAATGCTTTCTTATTTAAAGCTCTGCGTTCGGTGTTCATCAACCAACGTCTAAGTAACTCAGAAGGTAAATTAAGACAGCAAATGGATTATGTAACTACTGCAAATATCAGTTATGAAGCATATATTCCTGGAAAGGTAGACGGAGGGAAGTTTTGAATATAAGCATAGAAATGCTATTCCTTCATTGCTCACCGATTCTTATATATGGACCTTCCAATATAACTTAAAGCTTTAGTTGCCCTCTTACTCCATCCCAGCTTCCACTTTGGGTACTAGTACTGCCCACTTTGAGTGTCAGTGGTTTGGTATAAAATAAAAAAATAATGTTAATTCATTAACTAGATGTGGAGGAAATGGAATCATTTCACTCAACCGAGTTTACTGATTATTTCGCATTCGTGTTGTTTTCGCTCTCTCGTATAAACTTTTTCAAGTAAGCCATCGGGGACAAAGCAGGTTTTTACTTTATATCCCATTGTTTTAACATCAGAAGCACTCAAAGTTTAAAGTAGCTTTTCCAAACCCTACTGGAGCTTTACTCTATGATATGTGAAACTGCCATAGATTTAGCCTTCACACACTCTGGTAAATGTCTCCGCTGTAAAAGACACTTTAATGCTCCACTCTGGTGACTGCCAGGCTATAAGACGACAGTTATCAGAAACGTCCGCAGTCACTATCATTTTTCGATTTTAATTCTAATTTAATAAATTTTCAAACTTAACTGCGGTACGTCATGCCGATGATGCATAAGTTGATTACCACAGTAATCTATAAGTTATTGGTGTTCAACCTGACGTTCAACTGTGCCTCTTGTTCTCATACGAACTTTTTCAAGTAATCCATCGAGACAAGGCAGATTTTAACTTTATACCGCGTTGCTTTAATAATAGAAACACCCACAGTTTAAAGTAGTATTTATAAAATTACTGAGGTGTTTCTCTACGTTACGCAGATTTGTCACAAATTTATTATTCACTTGCACGGGAAAATGTTTGCACTGTCTGAGGCATTTTCCTGCTCTGGTGACTGTCAAATCGTAAGACGTCAGTTACTAGAACCTTTCACCGTCACTGGTGTCCTTTGATTTAACACTATTTTAAAAAAGCACCAAAATTCACTGCGCTACTCCATACGGTTGATATATAAATTGATTTCTATTAAATGCTAGTCAATAAGTTATTGATGACTCACTTTCTTGACGCACACCTGTGTTCTTTAATATAATTTTATTTTAATAATTTGTGCCCATTTGCTGCGCTGCTACGTACTGATGATCGTCAAGCACAGTTAACTCTCCGTACCCTTCGACTTATACGTCACCGGTAATCAGTTGCATTGATGGTCATCAGATCTCTTAATCTAATTTAACACTATGTGGGTTCCAGCCCTTTATTTCACACTTAAATGTGGAAACCTTTTACACCGATAAGCGAATAATCGCTTGAGTGTGTGAACAGAGACTTAAGAAGGGTTAATTACCCTTTATGTCTCAAAATAAGAAATAACACAGTCGACTCTATCTCAGAGCGTACAGCAAAGCTTCCACTTGGGCTTGAACGTAAAGATATAAGAATGAAAGCTTAACTAATGCTTAACTAAAAGATATAGCCAAAGCTATCAGGATTCTAAGTAGTTGGTCCTTAAATCTCAATTAAGTAGGCGAAGCTATTAAGGGCCTGAAGTATGGCCGAGCGTAGTAATAGCTTAGAGAAAGACGTATCCCAAAGGCAAACGCGTGCTAGTCAGAAACTCTGGCTTTCTAACGAAGTCAGTGAAACATCGACTTAAATACTACTCTTACTCATTTGTCTTAAACGCGTTTCTGAAAATATATTCTGGTAGAAAATTGTAAGCTGAAATTAGGAGAGACAGGTTCAAAATCTGTAGAAAAAGTGAACTCATCGACTTCGTTGCAGTTTATTGTTTAATAAAGTACACTGGAGAGTGGATGAGTATCTCTTTAAAAGAACCGTATTTTTGCGGTTTATGAAGAAAAACTGGTGCGTATTATGTTTATACACTTGCAAACGCAGTTAACCATTTTAATAAGGTCGAATCTGGGTGGAGCCGATAGTGTTTAGGGATATTATTCCGCATTTTGTAGGTAGATAAATGATTTTAGTGCAATAATACGTGAAATCGTTGTATTTTTCTATGGATTGTAGCATAAGAAAAAAATCTAAAAGAGACAAGCTATGCCGGAAAAGAATACAGGGACAAGTTCATTTAACATTGAGTAAATAGGTATCTCGGTAATTTGGCGATATATCGCCAAGCTAACAACGGTTTTGAAGGCTTATTTTGTCTCCAAATTTGGGAAAAATGGCCAAAAGTTGCCGAAATCAGCGCCGATTTGGCGTCATTTTGATCTGGTCGTTGTACCATTGTAATAGGTATTGTAATTGAATAAATGCAATTGATCACTAAATTAGGTGCAATCGTAATTCGACCCTCATATTGCATTCCAGTGACTTCCAGAAGCAGATAGTACCAGAAATACCTCGGCAGCCGATTAAAAACTATAAAATGCGGAAAGAGCATCTGCTCTCAGTTAGTTATTGTTATTGTTATTGCGAGTTGTTATTTCAGCGTGAACTGATATATCTCCGGGTTAGCTTTCTCTTCAGGTGCGCTTTACATTTCTTTGTCTATAACGTTCTGATGTAGTTTGAAGCCTAACTGCTAACATTACTCTGGGGTATTGTGAACACCTGTAGGAGAATTTCTCTGGAAAATTCCATAACTCTGAAGTGTTTCTTTCGATAAAAACAATTTTTTTAAATCTGTCATCGGACCTGTGTGCATTCAATCTATTACGATTCCGTACGCACGCAACAATATTATCGATTTAATAATTGTTGAGACACCACACGTTTAAAGATAATCAGCTGTGTATTAATCTTTTTATTGTTTTTCACTTGGCAGTTTTTTAGAAGAATGTAATCTCTGCGAGATCTAACTGTTGAATGTATTCCCTATCTAGAAACATTTTTTGATATTCTTAACTGCCAAGGAGGAAAATATTGAAAAACAAAATGGAGAGCGGAAAAAAATTTAAATGCCGCCAAATTATCCAGGATACTTTGTAGGCATTTATGTTTATTTTCGCTAACCAGTTAAGTGCACGCTTTCTTTCCTATAAGCCGTCATTCCCCTAATTGTCATTGCAAGAATATTTAAATTTGGTAGCACGCGTGAAGGAATGCAAATTATACCTATAGGAGTAAACGTTTAAATACTGAGCTCTAGAAGAGAAAGTTAGAAAAGAGTTGGCAGGTATTGTACCTTTGTAGCGTGAGCTTCTGTTTCTGCATTTATTGCTGGCGAAAGTGGCGTAACTGCTATGACTTTGCTGCCACGAGACTTCGACGCGGGTTTGGGTAACAGGATTATCTCAGCTCTGGTAAAAAACTCTGTTGTTTGTTAGTACGCTTGAATTTTCAGTTTAGTTCTAGTTAGTTGAGTTACCGCCTAAGCGAGGTTTAGTTTGTTAGCGTCAAGTCGACGCAGTGTGGATTTTAAAGAGTTTAATAACGGATTCTTTAAACCCTTCTCTTGTTTCATTCCTACACTTATTTCAGCCGTCACTCTGAAAGTTTAGTAACTGGACATTACAACTTTTTAATTCTTAACCTTGTATCCTAACAAAGACTAACTATCATACTCTAACATTATTAATCTGTTGTGTGTCTGAAAGTGGTTTTAGGTAAATTTGAAATGGAAGGCATGCTACATCATTCCTTAAGCTTGATAGCTTCGGTAATACTTCTGTAGGAACATACGAAAAACTGTCCCCTCTTTTTAGTTTTTATTGCAAGAGGTATACAGTCAGACCTCAAAGTGACAAATAGAAGAAAGGAAAAAAGGTCTGAAACTTTCAGATCGAAAATTCCATTAGCAGAGTTTCTCAGCAATGATTGACATCCAAAGCTACATTATCTACGGCTACTACACCTCCTCCCAGACAACGATCAATTATTGCATAGAGGAAAAACTGAAAAGAAAAAAATCCTTGAATTATTATCTGTAAAATAAAACGAATGATTTTTTTGTTATATTTCGATAGTTTAATGAAGACTTTTAATAATTTATTTTAGGTAAATTTAATTAAGTAATTTTAAGGACTATTTTTGTAACTAGTATAATATTACATAAAAAATAACAAATGTTAAATACAAACTTATTAAATGTATTTCATGCACAAAGATTGAGGAGAATGATAAAATTAGCAAGATATACTCACTTTGGAAATTTATAGCTATGAAATATTTTCTCTTAGGTCATTATATTTTTAGCTTTAGCCATTCAAAAATCAACCATTTCGGGAAAAGGGATTTTTTATCAGGTGATATTTACCAGGGATGTTTTTAGACCGCAGAAACTGACAATGCACATATAGAAGCTGAAAATGTACTTGTAGTGACTTTCAAAATCAGGAATATACATCTAAAAACACTGACAGTAGAGTAAACAATGAATCACCAACAATAATTTAAGCGCCGAAGCCCTGGAGATTTCAGTGAATTCGCTGAGAAATGTAGAGTCATTAGTTACATTAGGTTATTTTGAAGCAGGAGATGTGTAAAATGTGCAATGCCCTCGCCGGGACTCGAACCTGGACTTCTCGAATACGCTCCAAGTGTGCTACCGTTACACCACGAAGGCATGCTGGAAAGAGAGAGAAAATAGGGCGACTGAGGATTAGAGAACCCAATAGCCAAATGCTGGTGGTGACAAATTATTGTCCACCCTGATTCCACTTGTAGAATCATTAGTATTTTTTATTCTGGTGACTTAAAAAATATACACGTCCCTTGCCTGTACTCGAACCCTGGACGTTTCGAATACGCGTCGAATATGCTTCCAGTTACGCCATCAAGGCTGTCTGAAAAGAGGGAGAAAGCAACTTGTAAGCCTTGAAATAGTTAAAATAGGAAACGATTCGAAAATGGAGAAAAAAGTGAGAAAAATGTTCCCATGTTGATCTTGAGTCAACTGCAAACTCTAGATTTTGAATATTTCATAAATTTTAAACACTGTTTTATGTCAATGGATGGAACTAGAAGGATTGTTGAAATATCCATTAAAAGCTTCCATAAATATCGATTCCTAGATAACAACAACTAATTCAAAGTTACATCTGGCTTTTCGGAAGAAGCGTATTTTCGCAGAGAAATGAGCCAATAAATGTCATAAATAAAAAACTGTGAATTCAAGCTCCAAGTGCTCTTCATTTGTAAACTTCCATTAACATTACGGGTGATTCTATAAAAGCAGTCAGTTATTTGCTTGGATTTTAAACTGTTTCGAATAATCCAGCATCGCTCATGTATTTGGAATTAAAATTGTTTCACTTAATATCCTCCCAAAAAGTCTCGATTCCGTCATTAAAGAAGACGTGAAAACTTTTATCTAATGCCAGTGAAGATATCGTACATAACGGATAATGGAATGAGTTGACTCATCTGACAACCCAATAAAGTTTGCAATTTGCTTCAACTTCGCCATGATAAATAACGGATATCTCTTCAAGCCGTTGAAGCGAACTGCGAAAACTTTTCTTTTTTTATTAGCAGTTTTATGTAGGACGTCTGGGCAGTAGAAGAAATTTGTAAATCCTTACTGCGAACTAGAAAAAATCTGAGCATTTTTTTCAAGGGTCTTCTTCTTGAATAGGAATTTTGGCCAATATACATTGCTGGCAACCCAAATTGCAACACCAAGAAAGACAAGAGATATCACAACAAAATTAATTTAGTACATAACATGTTGACCAACTATCAAATGACTAAATTTATAGACTTCTGTGAAGTGTGGTTCCTTCCAGAATCAGTAGTCAGAGTAGCCGCCATTGTTGGAGATACCGCTGCCACACGCCTGGGCAGTGATTCAAAGAGACTTTAAATGTGTTCTTGGGGTACAGCAGACCAAGCAGCTTCCACACGTTGCCAAAGTCGAACTGGTATGGCAGCTTGGAATGTAATCTGGGTCAATCGTTCAGCAACCATGGACCCCACGTTTTCTATCGGCGAAAGATCCGGAGAGCGAGCCGCCGGCCAGGGAAGCAATTCAATCAGGTGATTGACGAAGAACCCTTGGACAATGCGTGCCACGTGTGGTCGCGCATTATCCTGTTGAAATATGGCTGTGGGCAAGCACTGAAGGTAAGGAAAGACAACTGGCTCCAACACCTCGGAGATGTAGTGCTGGCTGTTGAAAGTACCGGCAATGCGTACTAGAGGAGTGCGAGAGTGATAACCAATATCGCCTCATATCATAATACCCGGTGCAGGACCAGTGTGGCGGTGCATAACGCAGCTGTTCAGCATCCTCTCTCCAGGGTGTCTCTAGACTCGAATGCGACCATCGTGGTGTTGCAGACAGAAGCGTGACTCGTCAGTAAAGACAATTTCATTCCATTCTGCCGTCCACATCCTTCTTTCATCGCCCCATTGACGGCGGAGACGCCTGGTTCTGCGTCAAGGGTAGACGAAGCAATGGACGTCTTGCGGACAGACCACTCTGTTGTAAACGGAGTCGAATGGTACGCGCAGACACTGGCTGATGCGTTACAGACTGATTGTGTTGTGCTATGGTTCGTGATGTGACTGAGTGATCCGTCACTGCCATGCTCACAATGTACCTGTCATCACGTGAAGTGGTGCACTGAGGTGGCTGCGATGGAACGCGTCAGTCCGTCGTACCCATCTGCATCCAACGGTCACATATCCGCATTACAGTTGTTTGGTTTCGTCCACGACTGCCGATTTCCCTGAAAGATAATCCACACTCTCGGTAGCCTACCATCCTTCCTCTGTCGAACTCGGATATTTGATCAAACGATGATCGCTGTTTACTACGAGGCATTACAGATCGTTTTTTTGAAAAAAGCACAAGAAAAACACAATTGCCGAACTTGAAATCGTCGAAAACTGCAAGCCTTAAATAGGGGTTTGAAGTGGCGCCACAGGCGCGCGTGATGTGCGACTGCGCTGAAATCTTGCATATCTCACCTTCGCTAATGCATGTTGTAAATTTCATGTTATTTGCATGCTTCCTTCAGGGTGTTGCATTTACGGTGGCCAGCAATGCATTTATCTCGATCAGTTCAGAACAAAATTAATAAATGTTGCACCATCTTTCTGCTCATTATGTGTCAGCCAGCTCACTTATAATTTTTTATTTAGTTCACGCATCGTGGTGCACTATGATCGGAACTTTCTCATTAATTTTTGATCTATTTCCTGAGAAGATATAGAGTTCAGATTTTGTACATAAGCAGTTTGTCGATGGCAACGCAATGTGCTGAAGCGATTCTTTTAAATTTGATTTACTTTAGAAAAAATCTGACGTGAACACCACATGACTTCCTTGTATGTCCTATTAAATTATACACACTTTTTGCTGCCCGTCATTTAAACTTATTTCCTCGAATTTCATTAGAGATATATTTCCCATTCAATTAATTCAGTTCTGACTTTGCGGCAAAGTAAAAATACATAGAAATTTAAAAAAAATCATTAAAAATTGCATAATGCAGGAAACATAAAATACTAAATACAGTTAAAACAATTTTTACAATTAAAATTAAAGTTTCTACGCAAAAACCAAGCAATTCGGACAACGGGCAAGAAGGCAGATTTTTCGATGCACAAAACTGAATGTTTACTTTTGGTACCACTCGCAAAGAGACATATTCAAGGTACAGAAACTGACTTTTCACTTTTCTTTTGAGTTTCAAATATAAAGAAATGGCGGTTTGCTAGGCTTAACTCGCCACATAAAGTATAAATTGTTGATAATTTTACAACAATTGCATGCAGATAAACTAAAGGCATAAAAACCTTAACTGGAATATAAAGACTACAAAATTTTCAATTACATTTAAAGCAAAAAATGCGCAATTTACCAACATATAAGAATAAAAAACTAAGTTCACCGAGACAGATAATAGAGTGGGAATATAGTATATACATTTACATACGATTGGTGCAGCCGATTGAAACGACAAAACATCATTTCACTGTTGCCACTGAATCCCAAAAGTGTGAAAGTGCTTGGGACTTGTTGACTTGTTATATTTATCATATAATTTAATAAGAAGAAAAGATTAAATAAATTTTCTTTACAAAATTAATCTGTACTTTTGTACCAGAAATAATAAACTCGTGACGCCTAAATAACGAAATCGAATAATCGAATTGTGCTGGGAAAAGTATAAGCTATTATCTTTATAAATTTGTTAAGAAGGCCCCACGATTTTATAATTCGCAAAATAAAGTTGTAGATGAATTCTGTAAAGAGAAGTTTTTAATTCCCATCAAATAATTTGATAAATTTTTTTTCTTTTAGTTTATTAATTACTATATGAGTTTTAAATAAAAGTTTATTTTAAAAACTTTTTAATTTTTTTATTTGACTTTTAAGTATTTTTAAAGAGGAGGCTATGAATAGGATTCATTTTCTACAAACAAGATGCGATTAAAATAGAGTTGAAAGATACTCTTACAGCCACAGTAAACAGGACTGAAAATTATCTTAACTTTAAAGTGATTGCATCTTTTAGTGATAATAACCTTTAAGTGCACATGGAACAAAAAATAGTTCAACTTTTCGAATATGCAGTCATAATCTTTTAAATAGAGGAGACTCAGATCATTCCATAAATATATAATTTGTATAGGTTTAGAATACATAAGTACCTAAAATAGGGAATTAAAAAATGTAAACAAACAATGCCACGAGCCCCTCACATAAGAAACATAAGTTTTTCATGTGTTTCAGCATTCTTGCTTACTTGAAAAGAGCAACACTTTTTTATATCACCCTATGGTTTACTCCCCTTCTTCCTCAAGTAACCAAACTACATTTTTCCGATACATTTCTCCATATTTCTGATAGAAAACTCTGGTGCAAATGCACACATGGTAGAACTCAGCATCAAATAAGAGTTTTAAGCCTTGTTTAAGGGAATACTCACCTACAACTATTTTTGTGAACGTCATTCCCACGAGTGAACCAGCAGAAGAAATTTATTCTCTTGTACGTACGTTAAGAGACTTAACTTGCTTTAACTTGTACAAGGGAACAAATATCTTCCGCTGGTTAACTCGTGGGAGGACAGACAAATCCGCAATTATAACGAAGAACTCTTCCAAGATGAATTTGGTATTTAAAAAATAAATGAAGAAATCCTTGAATAATGGCTACAAATAATTTCAATATACACTGAATCAAAAGCAACCAGCAGAATAACGGACAAAAGTAAAGATTAAGATGAGAGAGCAAAGACGAACCATAAATGGAAACACAAACTCGTAGACTATGGAGTCTCGTGTTCTTCGGTAGCATAGACGAGAACATTAAGACCTAAGTGAATTATCTTTGTCTTCTAAAGTACCAAAAGGCTGAAAAAGGGTATAACGGACTCTTTTATTTAACTCAACTGAAAGTTAAAAGAAGGGACAACTCGTGCTTATAGACAGCCTGCATTTATGAATGAATCAAAGATAAGCGATAAGCGACGGAGGACGTGACCACTACCCCTTTACTGATAAGTTAATTAGCTTAGTGCCACGCCCACCCTTATCTAGAGTTTGACCAGAGGGCCACATGTGCGGCCCGTACAGGACACTCAGACCCAACCGGTTGGCAGTTCTGCGAACCTATTGCCACCTAATACCACCGGGCAGACTCCCGTCCAAATTGCCCGGGTCCAGTATTGATTCATTAACAATAGATGCTAAATGGCCATACAGGAGCGTTTAAAATTCACATATGCTTTGGAATACATAATTGAGAAGGGTACATAATTGTGCTACAGTTAATTGACCGATGGCATTGACAATAGACAGCAAATAATCACTGATGACCACATATGGCATTAATACATGTAGACATTTTTTCATTTACATAAATATATCACGATTTGCATAACTAATACTGATATTTGCGGTTACACACTGTTACGTACAGAGTAGTAAGCACTGAGTGCGATTACATACTGACTCTGGATTATTTAAATACAGGCCAGCACTGACAATGATATTTGGATACTTGTATTTATATACTTATACACACAGTATACATTACACCACATACAAGAAATTTGAAATACACTATCTATAAGGATTTACACAGTTCATAAGCATAACATATGCATATTTTCAAATGCATGAATATTACAATTAACACAACTCACGCTGATATTTGCGATTACACACTGTTGCATACAATTTACATATATATATGCGATTACACACTGTTACGTACAATATAGAATACACTGAGTACTATAACGCTCTGATACTGGACTATTTTAGATGTATATATGCATCCAATACATTGTTCAATTAACATTGTAGAATTATCATACCTTTTCTTACATACTTCAGCGTGCCTGTTACATAACATACATGCTGCTGATACTAACGATATGGGGAATATAACATTTGCAGTGATTACAGTATTTAAGTATACATTACACCCCATATACGAAATTTGTAATATACTATCTATAAGGAAAACTTGTTTTACACATTTCATAAGCATAACGTATGCATACTTTCCAATGCATGAGTATTACAATTAACACAACTTACACTGATATTTGCGATTACACACTGTTACATACAGTTTAACTATATATATATGCGATTACACACTGTTATATACAATACAGAATACGCTGAGTGCTATAACGCTCTGAAACTGGAATATTTTTAAATGCATATATACATCCAATACATTGTAGAATTAACATACCTTTTTTAACATATTTCAGCGTGCCTGTTACATAACATAAATGTTGCTGATACTAACAATATGGAGAAAATAACATTTACGGTGATTACAGTATTTAAGTATACATTTCACCACATACGAGAAATTTGAAATACACTATCTCTAAGGAAAACTCACATTACGGTAATTGCATGAATTGAGTATATATTACACTACATACGAAAGATATTAATTAGTCCAGTACGTAGCTACTGTATTACATTAAATTATGAAATGGGTTATATTTTACAACGTTTCCATATGGTACTATATAGATTGCTCTATACAAGAAATACATTGCTACATAATACATATTTACGCAATTACAGAATTACAATACACTAAATTAAGAAATGGGATAGAATATATATACATATATACAAACGACTATGTGCGCGTTGTTTACATATTTGTGCAACCTATGCATTGTTATTATTTGTCCACAGATACCTGCAGAGTGTACTTGCACCTATTTATGACCAAGGGTTACACGCAATAAGTTCATGTATGCAGTTCATAAGTTCGTATGTGCAGTTCATACGTACAGTACATAGATGTGATAGGTTACAGAATGCTTAGATGCGTTCTTTGCATTTGTTATTTGTATACCAAGGGAGCATAGAACAGATATTTTAATCTACGTTTCACCAGCTGTTAGAATCAAAGATAACGAATTTGGCTTTGCTAAGTAAATGTAAGTTAGCCATGCGGCTACACAGAGAGAGAACGCACAAACTGCCTCTGACCTAAAGTCGACGTGACAAGCCTAATGGCGAGAATAACGCAATGCCGCAGAACACCGCTCTCAAGAGAATGAATTCAGAATTCAACAGGTAGAACACGCTGTGATTATACCCTCTAAAACCTTTCTTTAAGTACTATGTCCTTCCTACCTCGTTTGAATACACGCAAACTAGAAATTTACATCCTGGCAGGAAAATGGGAAACGAGATGGGCAGCAAAGCGCATTAACATAAAATAACTGGTTAATAAAACTAAACGAATCCTTATAAGACTGTATATGTCATAAATTAAGTTTCGCTTCTTCTTTTAATTATTTCTTTCCTCTGTTCTGATATCAGTATTCCTTGTCTGTTCCAGCGAAAGTCAACTATGTTCGCAAAAATTGGAAACATAATAGGCATTTTCTAGAGAAAATATTTAAAATCTTCTTTATTATTTTCCTAAATAAACTCTATAGTGTTACGAAAAATTCGGCAGTTGCGCCTGTATGTAAGCTTTCCGGCATAGCACTAGGGTTGCCATAAAATAGTGTATGGTAGGGTTGCCAGATTGGCGACCTTATCGCCCATTTGGCGACCAAATAGGCGATATCCCATGGTCCAATCGGGAAGCTTCTAGAATAATTTCCTGTCGAGATATTTCTCGAAACGTGTGGAACTTTAAGAAAAGCTATATAAACCCTTGCGTTTCTGCGAGCAGTGTGTGATTAGTTAGTTGCGATTAAGATTGTGAAGTAGTGTGAGCGTTGTGCTTACTGTGAGTGCTAAGCAACGCGAGAGTTTTGTGAACGGAAAGCGATCGTAATAGTGCTTTGCCGTGAAGCTATCTTTACAGTATAGCTTGACAGTGTATTGGTGATTGTTCCACGGTTTTTATTAGAAGTTTAGTGTTGCCGTGAAGCTACCTGTACAGTTACAGCCTGAAGCTGTGTTGCTGATTGTTTCAGCTTCAGCGTATTTATTGTAGATTTTCGACGATTTTAAAGGTGATTTTGGATATGTGCTGTAAATAGTGATTCTTGTAAATAAATTGTGCTTTTTATTGTTCTGCATCGTGTTTTCATCGGATACTCTCAAATCCACGAACCCGTATAAACGCAACAATATTAAACAGAACAGTACACTCTTTAAAAACCTCTGGACATTTCAATTTTTAAGGGGAACTGAGACGTTATTTTTGATAATCCGTGTTTTTAAGCTATCCGCCTACAACCGTTTAATAAAGGATTCAGTATAACGTACGTTGCTATTAAAAAGATGTGAATCTCCATCGAAACTATTTCGCTGCATAATGAGTTATTTTAAGATAAAACACTGAAAAGATAAGCATACAATGTACCTATCTTACAGATTTCATCAAAATAGCGAAATAAGTCAAGCTGAAAACCTGTACTTAGGAAATATGTACAAGGTGTTTGTATTTGATGCAACATTCCTTATTATTTGAATATTAAGAAAGAAAAGTCTTCGGATAATAAATCCAACTTTTATATATCAGGCAAGAATATTTTAACTTACTCTTGTGGACTCGTCAATGGTGACGCTGAATCTTGTTTTTTGCCAACCAGAGATAATATCAGTATCATCAAAGCACCATATGTTAGCTCTACCACATTTCTCTTTTGCATAGCGCAAACGTATTGAGTTCCATTTCCGAAAGTATAATAATCGAAAGAGAAGCAGCCTGGTGTTCTATTGTGAATTTCGGAATACGATTTTCCCATTTTTGCCCTTTGAATGGTTGCATCATTCGGTTCAATTGTCATGACATAGCCTGAAATGAAACAATTATTTTGATACAAGCAACGACTTCATATAAGAACTAGACGCTCATTCTACAGGGAATTCGTCTGCTGGCCGGGGCCCCGCATATACCAGGTGACTTATGGTCTTGGCGCTCTTAAGGAGTGATAGCTTAGGCTGTTTATCGCAGGTTTGGCGCGCTTTTGATATGGCGGGAAGTGTTTTTTTATTTCCGTCTGCTGGCAATCGGCAGATAACGATCTCAAATTAGGTTATTAAATTTTTTACAATTATTATAACTTAACGCTTTCTTTTCGGAATATTGTTATCTATATTTTTAATAATCGCTTTAAAGTATTTGCACCGTTGTTTAGGTTAAATAATTTTAGGAAGAAAATCTAAAATAAATAATAAAAAATTGAGATGGAAACTATGATGGTATACATTTTTTAAAAAATTAGCTTGTAAACCCATGGAATTCTTTATAGATATATAAAGAATATGATATTTATTTTCAAAAAATGACCGTATAAAACAGTGTAAATAAAATAAAAACTACAAATTAAAAATACATGCTTTTATTTTAACAAATGCAGGGCTTAAATAAAAGTGACTGTTTCGCAGAAAAGAAAAGCTTTGATGAACAGAAAGTGAAAACTAGTAAAGATATAATGGTGAGAGCCTCATTCAAACCTGAAAAAGTTCACTCAGATGTAGTTTTGATGGTTTTCTTTGACAAACTATA
>KK112793.1:73511-92960 GCA_000611955.2 Stegodyphus mimosarum | reverse complement strand
TTTTTAACGTCATTTTCATAAAACAATACTATACTTTTAAGAAGCAGCAATATGTATTCAGATTTTCAATATAATAATAATGATTAGTAATTTCAATATGATATTTTTAGTTGCACTAAATAAAACCTTTAGAAAAATTTCAGACCACAGACTTAGAAATGAGACGATGAACAAATCTTGCAAGAAAAGTCTTACTTTCACTAAAATGTGTTTCACATTTGGAAAAACACCAATTTGAAGATTGAGACACTCGGAAGATATTTTTCAAGCACACACTAAAATTACGAGAAAAGCACAGCACAGGATTAGAAGAACAGAGATGTCGTCACACTACGGCCTTGAAACAGAAAAAAAAAAAAAAAAAGGAAACGCAGATGCGATGAACTTTCAACACACGGCATTAAATCAAATTCCTAATTTTTATTTCTCAGTCCCGTCACTGGAAATTGTTGAGAGTTCATTGGAGTAAACTTTTGCCCAACACATCACTTGAATATCGCCTGCACACATCCATTGGGGTTAGCAGCGGATCCTACCGGCTCATTGTAATAATAATAAAAAAAATCTGAAGTAAAGCAGATTAAATCTTCATTTTTTATTTCAGCTTGTTGTGGCCACAATCAACTTGGCACATAAAATGTGCCTATTACAAAATAGCTCACATTTTAGATTAATTTTCAGTAAGAAAGAAGCAAGCAGCAGACAGCAGTCCAACTACACAGAAGCGTAAAGAGCAAGTGCGTTACGTTCAAGGTGAAATCCCAATTCAGACTGAGTTAGTTTTGGTTTACAGTGCATTTTGATTGGATAGTTAATACTTCTGTAAAATTATTATTGGTTACTTGACTTTTAGTTCCATTTACATCATCAGAATTATGTAAGTGCCATATGGCATGGATCAATCTAGAAATGACGCAGTGCGTAGAGAGGTTATTATTTTTAGAATTGAGAAGAGAAATTTACGTTGTTAATTTAATCTTAGACATATTCTTTATTTTTCATATATATATATATATATTGCTTGTATGCAACAGGCCGTTTAAAGGCCGTTAAAAGAGGCAGGTTTTCACGTTTTTACAACAGGCCGTTAAAAGTTAAGGCCTGTTTTCAAGGATTTTTTTTTAAATTTAACTCTACTGAAAATCTTAATACACACTTAATTCTCAAATCAATACACACTTAATTCTCATTATAAGTTATAGAAAATTCTATAGTTATGATATATTTATATTGCTAAAAAAATAGTTTTAGAGGAAAAGGTTTTTAAAAAATCTTAAATTAAACAAATATTACTATGAACGCAAAACTCTGCAATCAAATATTGAGGTGATTAAGTTATAAATCAGTGGCACTTTTACGTATAGGCAATCTGTTGATATTATGAGTTAAAACCATTTTATTCCTTTTACTTATAATGTTTGGTAAGTTTCAATTCACTGCCACTTTATTCCTGCTTTACCAGATCATTCTTATGCATTAGCTTAAATAAAAAAAAATAGGATTAAATCATGCATTATTAGCTAAGATACACTAGTACACAAATTTTCACCTCATTTCCAGATTTAGAATTAGCAAAAAATAAATTATGAAATGTGACCCAAAGATATTTTAAATTATAATCTTTTAGATATAGTGTGAGTTATATAAAAGAGTTTCAAAGGTGCTAGATTGAATATGTATCAAAAGATGACAAACTTCAACTCAGTATTTATCATTAGGATTAAACAAAACAAACTGATAATATAGTTAAAAATTATCTCTCCCTCTCCTTTTTTTAAAAATAATTATTATTTAAAATATTGTAAATTTTCACATCATATTTTTTCAAGTATGATAAATTTCCAACAGCATCGTAGATAAGACAGAATTATAGTCCAGATTATTTTTATTTAAAATTAATTTATAGAAAATAATGATAAATCATTGAGCTTTATAAAAATAATCTGATTTTTAAAATAATGCTGTTTAAATGTTTATGTTCAATATTGCATGAATCAAGATTTTCAGCTTTTTTTTAACAAAGTAAACAATCTTTCTCAATAATTTAATAATAATAATAATAGCACTTTTCTTTCTTTATCGCTGGCAGTACTTGTTTACGACACCAAATGCGCACGACTTGGCGAAAAAAGGTTAGCGCCAATTGGCGCAGCTTTCTATTTCAACGAGGTACACGGAAAAAGAATATAAAATTCAATTATTTGTAAAGGGTGGTTCCAGTAAATAGTGTCACAGTATTTAATACATTTTGATGCTAATAATACATGCTGAAAATGTCATATACAGCGGCAATTTTCTCATACAATATGGCTGAAACTTTCCAACCAATTCAACAGAGATCGTAAAATAACAAAAATACTGAAAATAAAATAATAAATCATGCAGTTTTAACTTAACCTATGAAAGGTTACAGGTCCTCCTCTTACAAAACTTTTTTTGCATCTATAGGCGCTGCAGCGGATAACCATTTTTTCTTAAATTCTATGTTACAAAGCAGAGCAGTCGTCTTTCGTCCCGTAGAAATGAATGTAAAGTATTTCCAGACTTTCGGAATTCGACCAGCAGTCACGTGACACTAATGCTGGAACCGGCTGGAGGTTGCAGATACGCTCTCTACCAGCATATATCTCGTTGGATACAAGTCATATTGAAAGTAAAGAATTTCAAGCTAATATATTAAGACATTGTTATTTCAGAAACATTTAGCCTTTCCTCTGAAATTTAAACACATGCAGAGAAACAAGTATTAACGGCCATTGAAACCATAGAATGTTAAAACTGAAGAGGCTGTGTTCGGAATTTTCAATGATGAGTTTGTTAAAATGTTTACTTAGTGCCACTATACATTAACAGTGTTTACCGCCACATTGCGATCTATTTACTGATACATGGAGAGAGCTAATTCATCAACTTAAATTTTGCAAAGAATTTGCTTCACAAATCGATCAATCAAAAGATTTCTTAGGACTATCTGTTTTGTTGGTTATTATGTGGTATGTGTAAAATAACAGGACTGAAGACAATTTGTAGAGTCGTGAGTTTTTTTTGAAGCAGGAGAGGGGAAAAATATGCAGCACCCTGGCCGCGAATCGAACTCTAGACCTTTCGAATACGAGTTGAGATGCTTCCAATTACACCACAAAGGCATGCGAAAGGGATGGAAAAAATACCCTATATACTCTCCTTTTTAAAGGGCGATTGGGGATTAGGGGACCCAATCCCCAAATCCTGGTGGTAACGAATTACTGTCCACCACCTTTCAGTTCGAAAGCCACTTGTATAGTTATTTATTATTATTATTATTATTATTTTGAAGCAGGAGACGTGAAAATCTCCATTGCTCTCGCCGGTACTCGAATCCTGTACCTCTCGAATACGTGTCCAGTATGCTTTCAATCACACAACTAAAGCATGCAGAAAAGAGGGCGAAAATACCTTATAAATTTACATTTATGCGAATTCCTCCAAAAAACAGCAACTGAGAACATGTGTTATTACGAAATGCTGTGCTGCGGTACGATAGTTTCTTATCAAATCGGGTTTAGGGTTGCCAGAAGGGGCCAAGCAAAGGCAGGGTTGCCAGATTTGCCACGAAGTCGCCCATTTGGCGACAAAATTAGCGATATGCCGTAGACGGAGCGAGAACATTCTAGAACGAATTCTTACCGTTTTTCTCCAGAATGTTCTCGAAAGCAGGTCAAAAGCTATTATAAACTCTGCCTGTTCGCGGCATAACAGTGTATCTAGAGTGTTTCGAGAGTTTATCTGAAGAGTATCTTGAGTTCAGTAGTAGCGAGCTGAGTTCAGAGATTAGCTTGAGAGCGACAGAACCGAGTCGGGAACTGTCTTCACCGTTATAGCCTGATAGCCTGAAGTCTGTTCTGCTGTTCTTTTAGTGTGTGTCTCGTAGGTTTTCGACGAATGTAACACGTCTTTGGAACTGTTCTGTGAAATACTGACGAATAAATTAAGTTTTGAATTTTCGTCAAGTGTTGTCATCAGTCACTCCAAGTCAACGAACCGTAGAACACAACAATATTTAAGTGTATCAATAATTAATTACACTTATTAAAAACAAAATGTTCCAACGTTTGTACAGATGGTGCAAAATCAATGGTGTACGAGATGAAAGGTTTTGTGCGGAGCATTTTGAATGTAGCTACAAATGGAACAAAAAGGACACTGTATTTTTGCATAGACTGGCACTGTTACAAAAATAGTTGCATGTTTAAGGAATATTTTGTATGCAGTGGCAAAAATGATCAACCTTGTAGCATTTCGACCAGTTTATTCCAAACTATTTAAAACTTTATGCAATCAAACGGATAGCCAAAATTCTGTGCTTTTAATACGCACTTAAAAATGAGCTGGCTATTAAGAGAAAAAACATCATTGAGATTTAACTGCGTAGCGAATAATCGCTTTTTTTCCTTAACAAATTGGGGCAAAATTTCATGGAATTTTTAGCAAAACCTATACGGTTAGTGAAGGTATCTTAGTTACATATATATTTGCAACGGATGAAATGAGGTCTCTCAAACGAAAGTTGATAGTCTGGATTTCTTCGCTAAAATTAATTTGACTGTCGTTGTATCTTAGAAGAATTTTTAAATGGAGAATGTTTAAAAACAGATAGTAAAGTTTACAAAAAAATATTGTAACATTTACACGACTAGTAGTTAGTCTTTGACCAATATTTCCCACTGAGTTTAAAAGGCAATTCTCGGATTCGCAGTTCCTTCACGATTATAGGCAAACTAAAATATATGAACACAGTTGATTTCAGAAATTTGTTTACACTACTGATCCGGGCATAAAACACAAATTTAAAGAGCTAACGTTAAAGAAATTTTGAATAAGTTCCTCAAACGAATATCCAAACGACCTACTCATATTTTATTCCCCTTTGACACAACGTATTTGTGTGAGGCACGTTTTCCACATTATGATGCAGCTAAATTCAAGTTTAGAAACCGATTCGATACTGCATCTGACATAAAAGTTCATGTTTCTGATATTGTGCCTGATATTAAAGCGTTTGTAATTCAAAGATCCAAAGACATCAAAGTGGTTGACATCTAAAAATGTTAAAAATTTGTTTATTATTTCTTTCCTTTAATTAGTTTTACGTTTCATATTTTGGAAAATTAAAAATTGAAAAACGTTTCTTTTATGAGTACAGTAAAAAAATTGGGAAAAATATTTATTTTGTTTACCTAATACATCTGTGTTATCATTTGTTATAACTTGAATTCCAAATTTACCCTAGTGGTAATTTTTAGAATAAAATTTTTAGAATTAAAAATGTCCCGAATTGAAAAACATTTGGGAAACATTGCTTTAATTCACTTTGTATTTAATTTCTTATATTATGCTAATTCACTGGAAATTGTTCAGTTGCTGTTGAAAAATGAAAGAGAACAAATATAGCTTCAAATTTATATTAAATTAGCAAATACTGTTCTTTTACTGCATTTTTTAATTCAAAATATTTTTCGTTAAAACCGTGAATTCTTGAACTTTATACAATGTTTCTAAATTCCTTAGTAATTCCATTCTCTATCAAGAATTTTACAACTATTTTCTTCAATGAGATTTGGAAAATTCAAACATTTTCTATACCTAAAACTGTCGATTGGATGTGTCTTTCATGTTTAAGTTTTTTGTTACACGTTGTTATTCCGTAAAATATATCATGATTATTTTCATTTTATTTTCCGCAGATGACCCTGAAATTAGAACGCGATATTCAGGCAAATTAGAGATCGAAATTTAGCTTTAGTATTTGTGTTAGGATGGCTGTGTAGAGTCATTACGCTTACTGAAGCAAGATATAATGAAAAATGTCCGATGCCTTCGCTGGAACTCGAACTCCGGACAGTCCAATTGTTAGCTGGTTGTGATACCAATTACACAAGAAGCCAAGCAGTAAGAAGGGAGAACATTTCTTACATTCTCCCTCACTTAAAGTGGGACTAGAAAGGCAAAGAACTGTAGCGATCACGTGGTGCGAGAGACCTCCGTGGCTTCAGATATTGTAGCTGCTTGCTCGTGTCGCCGTCCTTTAGCACAAGTGAGAGGTGAAGTAGCGCACAAGTTTCACATGCCCTATTCGATACCGGGTTTGTTTCATGCGAGTCGAATTCTCTACCATTCGCATGTTGATGGGCGGAGGTTGCGGCTGCATTGTGAGAGGGTATAGTTCATAGGTGGGGAACCTGCGGCCTCGAGGCCGCATGCGGCCTCCGCAAGGTTCTTGTGCGGCCCTTTGCCACCTAGTACAAAATGGTAGAGTTCGTTTCAAACAACTATTGTACATCAACGCCATGACAGTTGGGCGAAAAATTCCGCCAAAGACAGTCATATTGTAACATGACGTCAGAATACTAGTCTGAAACGGACTCTAACACGCATGAGCGAGGCTCTGGCCCACAGCTAGCAGCGCCAACTACCTTGTCTAAGAAGTAAACAAAACTCGGTTTCAGATCTCCCATTTGAGTGTCACACCTTGCTTTGGCTTCTCTGACTCGCATCTCTCAACGCTTCCCTGTTGCGATCTTTTTTTATAATATTTTTATATTATTTTATATGTATATTATATTTAAAATTTTGTAGTATTATATTTTATTTTTTCTGTATAATGCAATAAATTGTTAAATCTATAGAAAAACTATAATAGTTTCACAAAAGTCACTTTCTTAGGTCAATCAGCTTATGCGGCCTCTCTTATTGCTGCCTAATTTAAATGTGGCCTCTAATGGTAAAAAGGTTCCCCACCTCTGGATAGTTGGATCCATTTATGCGCGATGGAGGATGGTTGAGTGTTTGCGGTCGCTTGTGTCTCAGTTAGGTAAAGGTGGAGCGTGAGTGAAGGAGGGTCCTGGCAATGCGGACGTAGTTCATCATTTGTCCTCAGTGGGTGAAGTATGTGCAGTTCTCTGGGTCGCCGTTGTTGGCAACCATGTGGTGCGAGAGACCTCGGTGGCTTCGGCATACTTGCAAACCTACGACACTAAAAATTAGGAGGTTTATTAAGAAATGAGGAGAATTTTCTCAACTTCCCAAAAAATAATAAATAAATAAATTTTAAAAAATGTAGAAAGAAAATATATTTTTTCATCATGAATTAACTTTAACTAGTGACTAATTAACATTTGAAATACCAGTTATTATTTCTTAAATGCGAAAATACATACATGTAAAAAACATTTTTAATAATTCTACCTTCCAATAATAGAAAAATACTGCAATCAGTTTGCCTATTCATTAAATAATACTTTAACCACATCACTAATCAATGGTTGTAAAGCCTGAATTAATGTAATTCTGCACTGTGGAATTGTGTTAAAAGCACCGAATGATGGCAAGATGGATCGTACAAAAAAGCAAAAAGCTTTGTTATGGTCCGAAGACAAAAACGTAAATATTCTTTTTTCACAAGATAAACTTACAATAATCGGAAAATGTGTCCCTCGTCAAGCGATTTTTTGATTTTGGTAGAGCTTTAGCTTATGCGTTCTGGTATTATATTGAGAGTTGTCAATTAAATTGCTGGCAGGTACAGAAATTACTTAATTTTTCTCACACCTGTTTTTAACATTGGAAGTCATAACTACATCTCCATTTACTTAAGTAAGTATTAACTACATCTCCATTACATTTAAAATTTTATTACTTTCAACAGCGCCTTTCGTTTTAATTCTAGATGCATTAACTTCCTCCTTAAAAAATGTAAGAAGTGGGTTCCATTGGTCGAGGATTCTAGCTAAACATTTCTCTGAAGATATCCAGCGTGTATAGACATATTTCAGACTTTTTCTAATTTCAGTATTATTCAGCTGTTGGAATTGCTTCAATTTTTCCTTCTATTTAGCAATATTTCCAAGATAATAATAAATATCAACAATGTGTCCATCCACTCTTATTGGTAAAGAAGCTACCATTTTTTCCAACCGCTAAATTTAACATGTGACAGGTGCAGCTCATAATTTGCAAATCTGAATTTCCCTATTTTAAGATACCGGCAACACCAGGTTTCAAGCCTATGATTGCTGATGCATTATCGGCACCAAGTGCTACGATATTATCCAGAGGAATTGCATTTTCTTTTAATATTTTAATATATAGCTATGCTATAATAAAGCTTGCCGAATGTCCTTCTGAAATGGGGTCAGAAAGTAAATTCAGTCAATTTCTGAAGGCACTAGATTAAGAAAAGGAACAACAAATGGATACAGTTTTCAATCGGTATTATTGCTTCCATCCATAGAGAAGCAGAATGAAACTGTTTTGATGCAATCAATAACTGAAGGTTTATTTTTCACACCTATTTCTTCCCCAATTGCAGCCTTTTTGGTCCTTGCACTGAGTATATCTTATCGATTTAGCTAGCCGGAAACATTTTTCAAATCGAAGCTGCAGCATGATCCGATGCATTCAAAGGCAGTTTTTTCTCCAGTAAAAAGGCAAAGAACAAGCATTGTACACTGCCAAAAAAAATCTTGAAAGGTTTAAGATTTTAAATTATATCCAAAGAGGCGTTTTTTAATATTTGTATGTTACCTTTATTTATAAAATATCATGTTCTTCGCACTTAAACCATAAAATTCACTTCAAGAGAAATATCGTAACATAATTTTAAATAGAGCATATTGCTGCGTGCGTACGGGTTCGTAATGGATTGAATGCACAAGTCGTTAAAAAGTTAATAAAATTTATTCTTCTCACAAGAAATAAAACAAAATACTGAAATATTTCGTACAATATCACAATATCTCAAACCTTAAACAAAATTAAAAATAGAGAAACTAATTTTATCTCACAGCGAATTCCTTACAATCAATAACAGCATTAGGTAAACAACAATTCGCTTAAAACATCAGCAGTTGAGGTGTTTTAATTCGGCTATTATAAGTTTTTTTATTGTTCACTATAATATTCTGATAAAACCATTTTTCTCGATGGCAACAGCAATTATGAGATATTTATTTATTAAATATTAAATGCACGAGCTCTTTAATTTTTGCTTTTCCGACGTAACTTTCTCTTCAAAAATCGTCTGCGTTGCACCGAAAATAAAACAATTTTAATTACAAAATTAATTGCAATTTTGCGAGTTACCTTATTAAATATCATGTTCTTCGCACTTAAAGGATAAAATTCAGCTCAACAGCAATATCGCAAAAAATTTTTAAAATGAGCATACCTTTACAATTTCCGACTCACAGTCTGGAGATAAAAATGTTTTTTCTGTACAACATTGCCATTGCTCACTTTGAAATCTTTGAGTTTGTTACTCCAAATTTGCCATATTCCAGATGCCCATATTCGCAGTAGGATTACGTCATTCAAAATTGGATGGCTTTAGGTACCGTCCTTTTATCATAATGCGAGAAACATATATATATTTATGCAGATTCTTCATTATTTAACTTCTTTAAATATAATACAGGGCGATAATAGTTAGCGGCAACAATTTGAAAAGTGAAACGGGCATTTAGAGTGAACCGACGCAAAAAAAAAAAGTCCTTCAGAGACAAAGCCTTTTGGGCTAAAAAAATCTGAAATGTCTCAGATTTTAAATTACGTCCAAGGGGGCGTTTTTTTTAACGTTTTGTGTGTTCCCTTCATTTATTAAATATCATGTTCTTTGCACTTAAATGATAAAATTCAGTTCTGTATCGCAAAATAATTTTAAAATGAGATATCTTTAGAATTTCCGAAACACAGTTCCGCGCGGCGGAGATAATTTTTTTCCCCGTAGAGTGTTGTTGCCATTGCTTGCTTTTAAACCGTTGAGTTTGTTAATCAAAAATTCGTTAAAGTTTGACAAAACATGAAATCGAAAATAAAACAAATTGCAAATTCAAAATTTGGGCTTTCAGATGCCCATATTCGGGTGGAAACGTACGTTATTCAAAATTGGATGGCTCTAAATCGTTGTTTTATCACAGTCCGAGAAGCTTCCATACATTTAGTAGATTCTTCATTATTTAATTTCTTTAAATATAATACAGAGCAATAATATTTGGTGGGAACAATTTGAAAAGTGAATCGGATATTTAGAGTGAATCAATGCAAAATGCCAAAAAGGATAGTCAATAGTCCTTCAAAATGCCAATAGTCCTTCAAGGATAAAACTCTTTGGACTAGACAAAAAAAAGTTCAGCTTCATATCTCCCGTTCTTCTAGATCGATTGATAAAATGTAAATTGCGCTTCTCGAAAGCGCGACATAGGGTATATATTAGATTTATATATAGCATTGTCCCAACATAGGTATTTTGACACAAAATCGGACATTTTCTGTAATAACATACCAATTTGTTTTCCACGTTTCGATTCTACGATTCAAATTATGCTTAGATACTAAATTTTGTAATTTTTGGTGAGAAATTTATGGAGAAATTTAAAAATGTACCTTGGTGGAATTTTTTCACGTTGCGCCAAGGATAATTCACTTGGCAAACTCCTTAATTTATAGCAACTTATTTTCCTTTCCTCTTTTTCACTGTCCACGAGCGAAAGAAGTCATCGTTCATACTTTTAAATAATTTTAAAGTTATAAATCAAAAGGTTTTTCGAAAATTTATAAAAATTATTTAAAAATACAAATTTTAACAATAAATTATAAAAAATGCGCGAATTTTATTTGGAATGAACCTAAATTTCGAAATATGAAAGGAAGAATTAAACAAGTTTAATAAAAGAGATATATTAATAAATATATACCAAATTCAATTAACATTGAGGAGCTAAAATTTTGAGAGGTAATTTTTTAAAACCTACTCGCGTGATTTTTACAAAACTTGGCAGTTTGGCATAATTTGAGTCGTAGAATCGAAATGTGGAAAAAATAACATGTCGTTTCAGAAAAAGTCCGCTTTTGTACTAAAAACCTGTATTAGAACAATGCCATATATAAATGTAATATATATCCTAAGTTGCTCTTTTGAGACATGAAACACGCAAGTTGAATTTCATGAATAGGCAGAGTAAAAAGGGAGATATAGAACTCACCTCTTTTTTTAGTCCAAAGGGGCTTTGTCCATCTTTTTTTAGTCCAAAGGGGCTTTTGCGTCGGAAACATTAAATATATGTTCACTTTTCAAAGTGTTGCCACCAAATATTGGAGCCCTGTATTATATTTAAAGAAATTAAATAATGAAGAATGTGCATAAATGTATGCATGTTTCTCGCACTGTGATAAAACGGCGGTACATAGAACCATGGAAGTTTTATAAATTACGTCATTATAAATAAATAATGACGTCATGTAATTATTACGTCATTATAAATAATCGTAATTTGCAAATAAGGAAGCCCAAATTGAAATTAGGAGTTTGTTCTATTATCGATTTCATATTTTGTAAAACTTTAAAGAATTTTTGATAACAATTAAAGATTTCAAGGCGAGGAATGGCAACGCTGTACAGAAAAACATTTTTATCTCCAGCGCGTGTGAATGTGTATCGAAAATTCTAAAGATTCGCTCAATTTAAAATTATTTTGTGACATTGCTCTGGAACTGAATTTTATGGTTTAGGTGCGAAGAGATATCTAATATTTAAGAAATAAAGATATTTAATAAATAAAGGTAGCACGCAAAACGTTAAAACCCTTTGGACTTAATTTAAAATCTGAAAGCTTTTAGATTTTTTCCCTCAGTGTGCATTAGTAATTTTTGGGTGCTTTGTTTCCATAGAAATTTTTTTTCCAATACAAATCAGGTTGTCCTTCTGTACGCATATGTTTAAGAACATCGGCCTTTCCATTATTCGAAATCGAAAAATCACAGTTACAAATGATGCATTGTAATATCATATTTTATTGATGAAAAAATAGGAGGAAAGTCCTCTGTGTTCGATTTTTGAAAAGTACATGAGTATTTTACATTTTTCGCTGACATAATTAAGACAAAAGATCTAAATTTCTTAAACTGTTTCTGGAAAGCACATGAAATTTCAGCTGCTCACTGCGAGGCGAACGATCTTGCTTTGTGGTCATTGGCTAATATATGATTGGCTTGCTAGATGACCTGAAGCGGCGCTTAATTCTCATTGGAGAACTGAGACACGACGTTTTCTAACTCTCATATACAAAGCAGAAACGCGCAATACCTCAGTCACGAAACAACTTCACACAACTTCACGAAACAACTTCGTTTTTTATATCCATGTAGAGAAAAGCAAGCACTATTAGACACCAAAAATAATTTTTTGGGGGAAGGGGTAAAATAACGAAGTATTAAGCCAAGCAACAAAAAAATCCGTGAGAGATTTTAAGAATAAGAGAAAGTCGGGAGAAATATGTTAAAAATAGGGTTGTCGGAGGTATGGTCGGAAATCGGGAGAGTTGGCAACTCTGCTTCGGGTATTGTAGCTGCTTGCTCGTATGGCTATCTATTAGCATTAATGAGAGGTGCAACAGAGCACAAGTTTTGAAATTCTTGAAGATTATAAAGGCATTGGGATTCGATTCCGGGTCTTTCTCATGTGAGCCGAATAATCCACCACTAGCGCGAAAGAGCTTCCTTGCTCCAGGTTCGAGTATTCCGACTCTTTCAAATTTGCGAGCGTTCAGTGGCTCGCTAGATCACTACAGAAACATTAGCCAAATCCTGGTGGTGGTGTATTATCGTCCACTACGTTGTGGTCTGAACGCCACTGTAAAGTCTCGAACCAGGAACACGTAAAAATGTTGAGTGACTTCACCAGGATTCCATCTCCGGACTTTCCGATTGCTATCTGGATACGCTTCAAATTACATTACTAATGCACAGAGTAAAACACAGAAAATATCTTAGAACTAAATACTTTCCAAAGCTAAGTACCTTTTCTGCCACCGAGTTCGACTTCCTTCCTAACCCATGTGGCTGTAGTCTCTTCGTCATTCGTGAATCCACAGGTGTCTGTTTCGAAATCGCATGTGAACAGTTGCTCTGAATTGACAACTGAAAAGGAAATGGAACAGAATTTGAAACTGTTAGTTTTCATAGGAAGAAAATAAAGCACTTGTCATAAAATAACTAAAACAATATATATTTAAGATATCATCTAGATAAAAGTCACTCTTGCTATTAGGAATTTATTTAAACTCCCTAGATATCTGCACACTAATCCTGATAGCAGAAGAAAGACTACTGACGTGACACATGTTGTTGAGATTACACTTCAATCCTAGTATCACTTTCCGTTTTAGAAAAATAGGTTATTTTCCCAAAATATATAAATCGAACGCTTTTCATAATGCCATAATTCGAATTTCCATTTTAGCTCCCTCTTAATATGCAAAACAATAAGTATCCTAAGCAACTGTAATATGAGAAATGCATTTTATTGACTCTAACTTAATTTTCCTATGATGAAATCATTCACATTATTATATATTATGGAATTATTTTAAGTAGTTACTTAGTAAGTAAACTGTAGAGTTTACGTTTAGTTTTTAACCAGTTGTCATTTCCATTTCCTGCCAGAATGTAAATTTCTAGCTAGCGCGATGTTCAAATGAGGTAGAAAGAAATTATTTAAAGAAAGACTTTAGAGGGCAGAATCAAAGTGTGTCTTGCCTGCTGAAGGCGCTGTTGCTAAATTGATCTTCTTGCGAATAGTATTCTGTGGCACTGCGTTACTGTCGCCGTTAGGCTTGTTATACCGACCTTAGGTCAAAGCTAGTTTGAGCGTTATCCTAATTTTATGCAGCCGTTAAACAAATTTATTTTTCTTAGTTTCAGTTCATCCATTATATTTGATATTATATTTGATTTCAGTCATAATTTCTGACAGTATTTTGTAAGCACGATTCGTGCTTTCTGTTAACTTTTATTTGAGTTAAATAAAAGGGCCCTTTACACCCTTTCCATGTCTCTATGGTACTTACAAGACATAGCGATAATTTGCTTTTAGTCGTAAGAGTTCTTGTACATTTGAGGTTACCAATGCATACGAGACTCTGTAAAGTATTTATTTTAAAACATTGGAAGAAACAAGGAAAATCAGTTATTGCAATGTCTTCATCAAGTACAAAATGTTTTCAGCTATATAGTATTAATGATATAGAATTCCTTTAGCTAACACTGTGGGATCTAACTCTCTTTGCTATCATAAATGTCACTAGATCTCATTAAGGAACCTGGCGACTTCTATCACAGGCATCAATAATAACAGCACAGAAGAAGTGTAAAATAAATCCTTTATTATTTGTCAGACTCGAAACATAAACGCACGTCCTTCGTGCTTATAATAACATCGAAGATTTTCGGTGAAACTTAAGAATAATTTCACAATAAATTCAAACATAAAAATTAGCGCTGGACTAACAATTTAATTTAAGGCTAACTAGGCTGATTCAACAAACTACCTGGAGGTATAATTATTAAATGGCCCAAAAGGGCGTATCCACAACTCAGCGTGACAGCAAGAACAGACCTAGTAACGTGTTCTGGCTAGTGAAATCACGCTGTAATTAAACTACAAGATTCGTCTGCTTAAATACGCTTTTCATCTGATATTAAATTTGCATTCTTTCTACGGGAAAATGAGAAGTTCAGGAAAGGTTCAAAATTAAAATAATTTATTATGTAAAACAAGGGAAACGTTACAATACCATCTGATAGCTGAACAACAAAAACAGCAAAACAAAACATTCCTACAATCTGATCTTATTTACATTTCAATATAATACATGAAACACACCCTTCACATACGGATTACTTTATGTTAATTATTGTAATAAATATTCATATTTCGTAATATAATATTTTATTTAAATACTTTAATAAAACAAAATATAAAAAGCAAAGAATGTGACACACAATTTGTTATAAATTATTATGTACGAATTATTATAAATAAATAAAGAATTTTATATAAAAAATAAAAGATTCAATAAAGGACGTAATAGAAACATCTTTTGTTAGATAAAATAATGATGCAGAGGTTTTAACATCACATCTGTTAGATATATTACTAAATATAAATTATAAAGATTTAAAATATAAAAGAAAATCGCTTAATTTGTTAAGCAATGATTGATAGATTAAATTCGAAAAATAAATTAGCATTTTATATTTCATTTAATGGCAGCATTCTGAGAACTGGTTATGCGTTAGTAAGTCACAGTTAAAAGTAAATCTAAGCCCTTATGTTTCGCAAAATGGCCCAGCATACCGAGAAGAAAGCGAGATATACATAACAGCATAGCAAAAGGTAAAGTAAAAAAATGTTGGAAAGGTATTTCTAACACTAAAATTATATTTAAAAATATGTGAAACATATATGCCTTTTATATTTGGTAATGGGTTCGGTTTAATATACCGATTCGAATTATACACGATAAATCATCTGCATAAAACGACGAGTGACCCGGGAGAATGTGTCTGAAACAATATTTATAAAATGATAAAACATGTTTGGAATACGAATGTTTTCTTTGATCAAATAAAATATTTCCATATAGCGATCTTGATCAAGAATTTTTTGATCGAAATTTCCTGATGAAAATTATTGTTTTGCACTGCAACAAAGTTTGTAAATGTTGAAAGTTTGTAGCATTTAGGTTTTTTTGAAGAAGGAAACGTGAAAAATGTGTAGTGCTCTTCCCGGGACGCGTACCTCTCGAATACGCTTCGAGTTGGTTTCCAATTACACCACGAAAGCATGTGGAAAGGAGAAAGAAAATACTTTATTTGCTGCCCATTTTAAAGGGCGAATAGGAATTAAGGGACCCTGTCTCCAAATCATGCGAATGACGAATTATCGTCCACCAGTTCTTAGTTCGGGAACCATTTGTACAGTGTTCAATGCTGTCGCTGGGATTCGAACTATGGACCTCTCGAATATGCGTTGAGTATGCTCCTGAAAACAACGCGAAGGCACGAGGAAAGGAGGGAAAATACCTTATAAGTTTAAAAAAATTACCTTACCTATCAGAGAGAGTGCAAGTCCAAAAACGAATGTTAAGGCAGTACTTGTTAACATTTTTAGAGACGAAGGGTTTATCTATTAGCCAAAATTAAAGTTTGTGCAACTTCTTAACTTCTGGATTAACTGCCTTTATACATTTCTCAAGTTAATAACTCATTCGGCGAGGCAGATAAGCAATATTATAGCAGATAAATGAGCCCAACTCTCATGTTGATAGATACAGATAATAATATGTTTGAAAAAAGTGTTTTCCTGATCACGTGATTTCTTTCTTTTTAGAACAACTTACAATTAGAATTTTGTATAGATACGCAGCTCAAATTACCAAAAATGGAGCAATAAACAGATGACATCGTGATTAAAGGGCCATCTGTTATGACGTAAAGAACACATACACTGAGTTAAAAAACCCAATTGCCAATTATTTCAATCATTATGTCAGAAATATTTTGTGTAATTTTAGCAGAAAGAAAAAAAAAATGGAATTGTGCGTACAACCGTTAGGCTGATAATTGTCGGCGATGAAGTATAAGTAAATGCGTTTTGGATACTGAAGGTTTCTTAATCCTATTTGTCAGTTAGAATTAAAGAATTTGATCTCTGTGTCACTTTATAAAGCACAGTGATGGAAAGGCACAAAGGGACAAACTTTGGCATACTAATTATTCAAAAAAGAGGTACAATTGCACATCTTTGTCGAAGGGATTTTTCAAAATTCGATTAGACAATTTAAATGTGAATTTGAAGTGATGTTTTACGGATATTTTGGCAAATATTCTTTGTCACTGATGGAATGATCATTGCAGAATTTCGGTATTTCCATCATTAAAAGTTTGCACCATTTTGTAAAGCGGGAATAATTTTCCGAATGAAATTTATTCGTTATTTCTAACGTAATATAACGTCGTCTGGGGATTTTTCTAAATGATATTCATAATTTTTGTTTATTTCTTTAAGAAGAGAATATTTACCGACAACAATCATTCTAGTCAGGTTTTAGGATAAGGATTATCCGAATAAGCTAGTGTTTGTGACATCTTTCACTTATTCAGTGAGTAGAATAAAGACCTGCATATAATTTATTGGGCACTTCTAATGGTCAATCAATGGATATAAACTAAAATACAACGGATGTAACTGTTTATTCAAAAAATTTATGTTGTGGAAAAGAAATGTGTGATGTGTCGTGATAAAAATAATGAGTCATAAAGATATCATCTCGTTTTAGTAAATAATAAACAGTGTATATGTATGTATGTACGCATGCTTGTCCCTCCATTGTGGAAAAAATGACGGCGCTTAGAATTAGTAAATTTTGAACACACGTAGTCCTTCACATGAACATCTGCACTTCGAAACCAGAATTCTGAATTTCCAAAGTTTTTTTAAAAATTATTTCATATCTTCTATAAAATTATTAATGAATTTTGGATTAAGAAATTTAGTGATTCAAAAGAAATAAATTTCTGTTCTGGAAAGTATAAGATATTTGTTCTTTAGGTTTAATAAAAAAATTCAGTGGTTTAAAAGAAATGTATTTTCATTGCCCCAAAATAAGATATTTTTATCTTTCACGTGCCAGTGTGTTGCTAGTTTGTAAAACATAAGATATTTAATTTTTCTTTTAAATTTAATCTTTATTATTGATTAAAAATCTAAGAGGTTTCAAAATAGTTTACTTTGCTTTTTTAATAACTGGTTGAAGTAAAAACGCATTTAGTTCTGGTATTTCTCATTGCTAATTTTCATGAAATTTTAAAATTAAAAAAAAAATCTGAAAGGTTTCAGATTTTAAATTACTTCCAAAGGGACGTTTTTTAACTGTGCGTTACTTTAATTATTAAATATCATATTCTTCGCACTTAAGCCATAAAATTCCGTTCAACAGTAATATCGCAAAATAATTTTAAATTGAGCATATCCTTAGAATTTCCAACACACAGTCTCACGCGCTGGAGAGGAAAATGTTTTTTCTGTACAGCATTGCCATTGCTCGATTTGAAATCCTTGAGTTTGTTAATCAAATATTCGTAAAAGTTTTACAAAATATGAAATGGATAATAAAACAAATTCCAAATTTCAAATTTGCCATATTCCAGATGCCCATATTCGCAGTAGGATTACATCATTCAAAATTCGATGGCTGTAGGTACCGTTGTTTTATTACACTGCGAAAAACATACATACATTTATGCAGATTCTTTGTTATTTAATTTCTTCAAATATTATACAGGGCGATAATATTGGGTGACAACAATCTGAAAAGTTAAACGGACATTCAGAGTGATTCGGCGCAAAATCGCAAAACAAAAACACTAGTGGTTCGAGGACAAAGCCCCTTTGGACTAATAATTTTAATTACACACATTTAAATTTTTCTCCGGTACCTTACAGTATTACCGTTAAGCTCCGCTTTTGACTTTTCCGCTGCTCTTTGAAAACAGATCGCAAGTTTTCTTAACATACGTATAGAAAATAAAGGAATTTTACTATAGATATAATACTAAGCAAATAGTTACTGCTCACAAAACTATTGTGTCCTCTTTCAACATGTTCATCAATAACTTTTATAAAAAATATACGAAAATAAAACAGGAAGAGTAAGGCTGTGCTATTTGTATCTGAGTGAAGGTAACAGTGTAGGGTTTCCCTTATTTTGCGTAACAATTTATAAGTCTGATACTTTTCCTGAACCTCTCATCTCCTCCCTAGTATTTCCTAGCCAGGATGTAAATTTTAATTTAAGTCAAATGAATATTTAAACGGATGAAACTCTGAGTTTATTTACAGCGTGTTTTTGCTAGCCAGCTCACGTTTCGTTGCTATCTTGCTGTTACGCTAGTAAGCCACTTGGCTGTCTCGGATTAGCATCACGCCTGTTAGGTTTTGTGAGTCAACTTGTTAGGTGTAATTTTATGTACTAATCCAGCACTATTTAATTTTAGATTCGATTTGAATTTATATTCTACACTTAAGTTTCACCGAAAATTGTTGATTTTTTTGTAACGCACGAAGATCGTGCCTTTTTGTTAAACTTTGAATTAATAAAGGGTTACTTTTCCCTCTTCTTCTGTGCTGGTAATTTATTTACGCCTGTGAGAGGATTCGCCAGGTTCATTGTAGGATCTAGAATTAGTTTACGTGGAGTAGCATAGACAGATCTTACAACAGTCAGTGCTCAAATATATTTAACAAAATTATTCTGTAAAAGATTAGAGATGTGCTATTCTTTCGTGAACTGATTTATTATGCTGAGCAAGCAAACGCCTGATTAGTGAAAAATAGAGTGATAGCACTTTTACAGCTCACCCAGAACTCTTGTTGGAAGCGTCACAAGTAAGTTTGATCCTCATTTCATGGGAGAAAAGAATATTCATCCTCCCGTGTTGAAAAGTGAAATTATTTTCTATAATTTTCCGACTTTTTTAAACATTTTTATTCTAGAATTTTATTCTTAGTTATGTATGGGAAGAAGGTTTAGGGAATCTCTAAAATGCAGTTGAAGGAATTAAGTTAGTTAGCGT
>KK112793.1:0-73471 GCA_000611955.2 Stegodyphus mimosarum | reverse complement strand
TTGCTCGTTTGATTCCTTCGCTTTTTGTCCATTCTCTTTAAGCATTCCCGATACCAGTGCTCGTTGGGTTCTTTACGCTAATCTTTTTATTTTACTGATTACACTGTTTTCGCTCTTCTCTCCATTATCAAGACCACACTACTTGTTCCTGATCACTTTCGTCAAGGTTATTGTTAGTGAGCAGTGAGTCATAAAAAAGAACACATTCAGTTCAGTGAGTGAACGGTTCTGATCTGATCCATAAAAGAACGGATTTGCACATCTATGTAAGTGCTGGGAATAAAGTGTAAATTAGTAACAAAATAAGTTTAATGAGAATGATGAACTTAATAAGCTTCTACCAGTTTCTCAATATTGAGCTTCGTTTTTATTGCTAACATTCTCTGTGATTAGTTATCTGCAACTAATTCCTTTTAATTACTAGTAAGCCCAATCTTCTAGAAAAAGCGAACGCGTGAAACTCGCCACAGTGCGACTTCGTGAGAATGAGAATAGGAGAAATATAAAGTAGAGAATAAATCCAACTTTAAAAATTACACATATTAATGCCTATTATTTATTTTTAATTAATAGGCATTATTTTGAATTATATAAAAAACAATACCTGTTACTGCTTAATAGTACTAAAACACAATAATAAACTGCGTCAAATTTAACAATAAAGAACGCAATTTCCCCTGATATCATAAGCGCACCGCATGCAAGTAGGGAAAAATTTGCCCAGCCTTTCAAGTTGTGGGAGGAGGAATGAGGTATTTTCTCATTGACCTTGTAAGATCAGAGTGCGGACATGACAAACATATTTTTTTCCAGTCCATCTTTTCTAATGTAAGATTAGAGAACTAAGGCAAAAGAAACCCTACGAGAAATTTTTGAACAAAATCCCATAAATCAGACTAAATTTGCGTTTCTTTTGTGCATATATAATTTCTGCATCTTTGCTACAGATGCAGAAAGTATATTTTTGTTTCTCATTAGATTCAAATCATGAATTGCCAGCTGAAGTGTCGATTCACTAAATTTATTATAAAATATCTGTTAGATAAGCTGTAAGCTATATTTGTTTTCTAATTCATCCTGTAAAGGATTTATTTAGATTTACTAACCAGTTATTTTATGTTAATTATCTTCACTTTCTTTCTAGTTTTTCGTGTTTCCTGCCAGAATTCTTATTTCTAGTTCGCATGTATTCAAATGAGGTAGAAACAGATAACATTTAAAGGAAGGTTTTAGATTTTAGAATCAGAGCATGCTACCGCCCTCTGAAGGCCACGTCATTAATTAATTTTCTTGATAGAAGTTTATCTGCGGCGTTGCGTGTCACGCCGTTATTAGGTATGAGCCAACTTACGCACATTCTGCCTGTGTGTCCTTTGTGCTAACTTGCCATTAACTTAGCTAAATTCTTTATTTTTGAGTTACGCCATAAATAATGGTGTTCTGTAAGCACAAACTGTCCCTTCCGTTAATCTACTGATTTTTATATGAAAGGTCTTTTACACCCTTTCCAAGTTTTTGCTATAATTTCCAAGACATAGCAAGAAGTCGCTTACAGAGTTCTCATTTAGATTATGTTACAAAAGAGGGTGAGACTCTACATATGTCTGCTCTCAAAGTAGCATATCTATCTTTAAGAAACTCTAGCACTAAGTTAAAAAGCTTAGAAAAATGGCAACAAGAAGATCTGTTTGATAACTAACGAACGTCTCCATAAAACAGCAATTAACTGAAATCTTCGTCATTTTCAATACATAAGCGTGCAAACAGCTTGTCATCCGAAGAATTCTTTCTGATTTTATGAACTGTTTTGAAGGCAAGATGAAGTGAACTATATAAGAGTTCTCTCAACGGTTTCGCTACTAGATGTTACTACTGAATAACACAGTGTATGGCCAATATATTTGGTATCTATGTTTTGAAATGCGGCACAAAACCATTGTAAAATCCAACTGTTGGTGGAGAAACATCAGCTGTAACTGACAATATTTTAGACAGGGAATTTCTTTGTGTTTAAGAAAATCTTTCACAACATTAAATAATGATTACGTTTTAATATTTTTTTTATTTCCAATGGCTAGGCGAAAAGTTACAAAACTAAAATCTTACAAACAATAGAAAAAAGAACAAAAAGACCGAAGTCATTGCCTAAGAATCTCTCTTGCCTCCCAGTATCTCGTCTCTTTTATAAGACCACAAACAGCCCCACATCGAAGCAAATGGTCTCTGTCTATTTCTTCTTCAGAACTGCAAAATGGGCAAATAGGATCGCTTGAAATGCCTATGCGGTGCAGGTGAGCGGCAAGGCAATCATGTCCTGTAGACAAACGGAAAGCTGCAACTGCAGTACGTCTTGGATTATCGGGAATAAGAGAAGGACTTATCATTCTTCAACTTTTCAACGCTGTACGAGTCTGAAGATCTCGTTTCGGGAATAAGAGAAGGACTTATCATTCTTCAACTTTTCAACGCTGTACGAGTCTGAAGATCTCGCAAGGTATTAGATGTAAATAAGCTTTTTAAAAACAGTTTAATCCTCCAATAAGAAACGGCTGTATTTGGATGTTGTAGTAAGTTGGCATCTCGTTTTGCAAGTAAGTCCGCTTGTTCATTGCTCCAAAAGCCACAGTTGCCGGGCACCTACTGGAGGACGATTTGTTTCCCCTTTAAAGTGGGAGTTCTCAGGAATTCTTGGCATTGCAAAATTTCAGGTGTTAATGGGTGTTCAACAGAGCTAATTGATTGAATGGCTACTTGAGAATCAGAAAAAAATGACTGCCTTTGCAAACTTGTAATGAATAGCTATTCATTGCTGTAGGGCTATACGGATGGCTACTACTTCGCCATGAAAGGAGGTACTATTGTATCTTGCAGGGGAGTAGAAGAGAAAGAGATTCGAATACACACGAGCCCCAATCTTAAAATGGCAGTCAAGTTGAGAACCATGAGTAAAAATGTGCAGCTAATGAATAGGTGGATATCTAGTCGCAATGGTCTCCAAAGCGAGAGATTTCAAAACGCTTGGTGCAACATTTTTCTATGGATGGTATTCACTAGATCTAGCCTTACTTCGACATTAATCACCTCCAAAGGGCTTCTGGTTGTCAAAAGAGGTTGTATAGAACCTGGAATCTCAAGATGTTTCTTCATATCCAAGACGTTTTGAATAAATCCGTATTGGGTTTTTAATTTCTTAGGTTTCACTACGTAGTCTCTCCAATAGGGATCCTCCATCCGCAGTAGCTTTTCATAGAGAAACAAGCTCTCATTTTCATAATATCCTGGAAGGGTTTATTTCTGTCAGCAAAAACATCACATCGATAGGTGTGGACTTCATAGCTCCTGTAATCAAGCGAAGAACTTGGTTTTTCATCACTTCAAGTTTATTTACCACCGATTGTGCAGCAGTGATGAGAGCTTCACAACAATACGTCATTAAAGGCAGGATATAAGTATTCAATGTAATGTTAAGAGTGGACCGAGCGCAACCCCAAATACATCCTGCTAGACGCTTTAAAATACTAAGTCTATTTGAAACACGTTCGGTAAGCTGCTCAACATGAAGCTTCCAACTTAATTTATTATCAAAAGTCATTCCCTGATAAGTAAAGTTGCCCGTATTGGTAATCAAAGTATCTTGGTACTTTAACTATTGACAAAGGATTTCATGGGTTAGAGAAAAAGATTGTGGAGCGGTCTTTTCCAAATTTACAGACATATTATTTTTTTCACACCAATTCGAGAGCACCTGCAGGGCCTTATTTAATCGGCTTTCAATAAGGTTTTTTGCACCATGTTTTGGAGCCTCAGCTCAAATTACCAAATCATCAGCAAGTAGTAGACAATTAATACCAGGTGTTGATTTAAGAGAAGAAATTACATCGTTGATATATATATATATTAAATAAGGTGCTACTAATTGCTCCTTGAGGAAGCCCAGTTTGTAAATTATAACATTTGGAGAAGGAGTCTTCAAATTTTACCCTGCATGTCCTCTGGTTTGTGAAAGACCTAATCCAATTTAATAATTTTGATGAAACACCAGTACTGAGGAGGTTTTTGGTAGAGCTTTTCCCTCCAGACAGAATCATAAGCTCCTTTAAAGTCAACATAAACAGCTGTCAAAATGTTTCTGTCATCCAAAGCATCCTTAATAAATTGGCTGAATTTTGTCACCTGGTCACATGTTGACCTATTCCTTCGGAAACCAGCCTGTTCTATATCTAAAATACTATATTCCTCAAGATACCAGTCCAAACGGTTTACCACAAATGTTTCCATAGTTTTTGCAAGAATACTTGTAAACGAGATGGGCTTACAGCTGTTCAACTCTCCAGGGTTCTTATTTTTCTTTAGGACTGGGATAATAATAGCTCTTCTTCAATGTGCCGGGATCTGACCTGACTCCCATACTTTATTAAAGACATTCAATACTATTTTCCTTGCCTGTTTGCCTAAATGGATAAGAAGCTCTGTATGGATATAATCTACACCAGGAGATTTCTTCATTTTAAGACATCGAAGTGCGAGTTCCAGTTCTTGTGCACTAAAGGAAGCTTCAAAAATAGTCTCCCACTTAAGTTCTTCCGTAGCATTCTGCATTTAGATTAACCTTTCCCATTCAACATTAATCTTCCTTGACATTTCTCTTGCATATTCTCCCTTTCGCTGTAACTGGGAATAGAACTGTTCAAAGGCGTTTGCAATGACCTTATCCAAAGATAGCAGTTTATTTACAACGGAAATCGGATTCTTCCTACACGAAGGTTTACGATTTTGCATGTTAGAAATAAACTTAAAAATTTTTAAACTATCCTTTTTATAATTAATGAGTGAAATAAAATCTTCAAAGGATTGACGTTTGGCTTCGATTACGGCTTTTTTACCAAGGAAGCCTGCTTTCGCCATGCAACGACATCAAACTGCCGTTTAGTGAGCTCAGCTTTTCTGAGTCGGTCCCGTTTCTCTTTATGTTCCTCCAATTTAGAACACCAGAAACACTTATAGCCTCTGACTCTGCCGCGTGGTATGCATGCCTTAGCACAAAACAAGATTGCCTTTGTTAAGTTGTTAACAGGTTTTTCAGGAGGAAGAGAATGATTAAAATTCACTTCCCCGAGTTCTGTATCAGTCATTTTTTCAAACTGGACCCAATTTGTTTTTTTAAAGTTCCAGGATTTCTTTAAACTTGACTTAAAGCGGCCTGCCAGATGACATTAATAGAGGCCATGACTTGCCTGTGTCCTGAACCTGGATCCTCCAGAACCCTCCGTTCAGTAGAAGCACAAATGTCAAGTGATACACATAACACGTCTTGTGAACTACGAGAGCCGTTGTAATGGATGCAAGTCGGTGGGTCACCGGGTTTAAAAATAAGCTCAGAAGAATTGGAATTTAGGAGATCTTCAAATTCAAATCCAGTAGCATTTGGTTGCTTATAGCCCGACCTTCTTGAGTGAGCTTTCATGTCACCAATAAAAACTGTGTTTGAAGATATCGCAATACTGGACAAATCTGGCTTGCTATTGGAAGGGATATAGAGGGCAAAGATCTTGAAAAGGGTCTCATACTTTCATAGTTGAATCTTCACAATTTCACTTTTGTTAGTACTCTCTCCCATAGATTTAATAATTTTAAAAACAGAGATAAGCTCTTTTCTGATACCAATCAATATGCCGGTAGCAGTTTGCCTATATTTTGGAAGTAGGTACAATGTATATCCGGGAAAAGGATAGGACTTCATAGAGTCCTCAGCCAGGTTAGCCTCCATGATTGCAAAAAGATCGATATTATACTTTTGTAAAGATCGCTGAATCTGGATTTTCTCGGACTGAGAAAAAACATCCGCGTTCCACTGTAGAAACTTAAGTTTCATGGACGAAGAGTAGGAAGGCTGCAAGCCAAAACTGTAGATCACTTAGCCGCAAAGCGTTTCCAGCTTGCACCACGAGGAGGTAGATCTACGTTGCACCTCTTACGTTTTAATATTGTTGGTAAAGTTCGGGTAAATAATAACTTTTGGCAGATTTGTTGATTCTTTATAAAACATATGCAAGCAAGAACCTTGGCAAAGGTTATTAATCAAATACTCTCGTGCAGTGTACTCTTGATTATCCGTGCTAATATCGGGAAAGAAAATCACGGATGACTGAAAAACAAGGTGTAAGGTGTACTTTGATTTCATAACAGTTATTTTGATTTTATAACAGTCATTTTAATTTTGAAACCCTTTCCTTTCAATTCTTGTTTCCACTTACAACTCCCTGCTAGAACTAGGTTTTAGAATCGCGTTGAATGCAAATGATTTAGAAAACGTATTTAAGGAAGGTTCAGCTTACTTCGATAGAGAGTGCTAGGACTCCTTAGTGACGCGTGTTTGCCTTCCGACTAAGTCACTCTTGAAGCTGTCATGCTCGGCCGTATTGTACGCGCGTACGTATTCGCCGATAGTTTATCTTAAAGGTCAACTACGTTAGATAATTGTATCTAGATTAGTTAATTATAGTTTAGTTCCTTCTTTCTTATTCTGAGTTAAAGCCCAAGTAAAGGCTTTCCTGTAAGCCCCAAGAAGCAACCAACTGTTATTCTTATTTAAGTGAATAAAAGGGTAATTAAACCCTCCTCGAGTCTACGTCTTTCTTGTTCATTATATTACTTATTGCTGAGTTGTTCTGAACTATAGTTGTTCTGAACTCAGCAATAAGTAATAACTTAATATAGTTCGCTAAGTTCTTGAGGTTTCATCACAGACAAAGGGCGAGGAAACCTACATTTCGCGCCCGAAACTTTCAATGGCATTAGAAAGTGGAAAATTTGCCCTGAATCCTCCTACCTTTGAAATGCCTCAGGCGCCAGTAAATCCGATGGAAGGGTTCGGTTTCATAGTAGAAGGCATGCAGGCAGCAATGAAGCCAACTGCGACGTTCGACAGCAAAGGCTGGTTTATGACATTGCTGGAGCAGTTAGAGTAGCATTTTATGTTACATCCCGTCAATGAACTTCAAAAAGTAGCAGTTGCAACTGTTAACTTAAAACAACAAGCCGTTAGGTGATTCTAGGGTATCGGGAAGCTCCTTCTGAGAGATCCAGGGTCTGAAGCATGTAACTAGGAAAACTTCGAAACAGCGTTACTAAAAGTATTCTCGGTAGTCAAAGAACGAGCAAAATTGGAGTCAGAACTCTCCAGTGAACACCAGACGAACGCGGAAGAACTGACCAATTTTACCTTGCGAAAAATTCAAATATTTAATTTACTGTATGGAAAGAAGCCGGGAGGAAGGATAACGAATTAAATGAGTAATTTTGCAGCGTCTACTTCCTTCAATTCAGAGTTTTATGGAAATAAGAAATCCACAGTCGATGGAAAGTTTATTTCAACTCGCTGAGAAGTTCAAAGCAGACGAGCAGCTGAAACCTCGAGTACGGCAAATTTTCTCCAGGGCCAGTATTCGAGGTTTCCGTCTCAACAAAGTCCTCAAAGTAGACAGTATCCTTATGGGCATTCTGATAAAACCGAAAAAGGCGGTAGCAAAAAGTCGGATCAAACAAAGTCACTTAGCGATCGCGAAAAGAAGTCATAGAAACAAAGGGCTGATAAACAAAAGGACTTAATTTAATTAGGATGTCCGAGAAGAGTCTCCGGATAACCCTTGCGAAGAAAACACCATCAGAGATTAAACTAAATACCATCGTGGTGCAACATTTAGCCTTGCCAGAAATTTCCTTAATGCTGAATAGTGGGCCTACTCCTGCCTTATTCCACACTGGGGCGCAGTGCAACTTTTTGACGCAGGACATACTTTAAAAAGCATTTTCGACGGTTTAGTCTGTTTGAAACCACGAGGCAGAAAGCAATTGCCGCCCAAGGTAAACATTGTGAATGCATTGGAAAAGTAAGGCTGCCTCGAAACCTGGCATCTGTCAAGTAGTTAATCAGGAGATTAACAGAGAGAATGCCCCCGCCTCCAGAAAGGGCCAAGCTGTACAGATGCAATAAAGTGAAAGAAAATATTACAGGACAGTATATTAGAGATATGCTGGAAAAAATAATTACTTGAACTAACAGCCCATACGCAAGCCCAGTAGTCGTATGCAGAAAGCAAAAACGGCCTTCCATTTCCAGATCCGAAATCGCGGAGATTCGTCGTAGACTACCGTAAATAGAGTAACATGACAAAATATCACGTGTGTCCCCTGCCCATCATTGAGGAAGTAATTGGAAAAGTCGACGAATCACATGACAACGTTTGACCTGACGTCAGGATATTTTCAGATAGCAGTAAAAACCCGAAAATGTAGAAAAATTTATTACGAAATCAGGTCTGTATGCCTTTTTGAGAATGCCGTTTGGCTTAAGCGGAAGTCCGGCTACATTCCAGAAAGTTATGGATATCGTCTTAAGACCCGTCATAAGCAAAAGTACTTGTATTTTATTAAAACTGAAGCTATTGACGAGCACATAGATCATTTAAAAGAAGGTTTTTCATTATTAAATGAAGCCAGCCTCAAGGTGAATCCCACAAAATGTAAATTCGTAGCTAAGGAACTTAGATATCTTTGGCATAAAATTTCGAAAAAAGGCATAGAAACAGATAATTCCAAAATATTAGCAATCAACAGTTATCTCCGAAGACAATTAACATAAAACAAGAGGTTACTAAAATTAAATAAATCCTTATAAGGTCAAACTACCTCTGATGGCCGTCACTGTGAGCACTGTAATGACGACCCACAGTGAGTATTTGTAATCGTAGCTGCATTGCGAACTGAGCAGCGCGCCACAATGCGAAACTCTGACATATTTAGGAGGACATTTTCTTTCGCGAGTCAATCCTGGGCATTGATTCCCGTCTCCATCAACCAAAAAAAAAGATATCTATATATGTATATGCCATAATAGCACAATTTTGGAATTACTGATGTAAGACAACTGAGATGTAAAAGCCTAGCAATGTTGTTTAGAGTAGATACTTGATGCTTAAAGCGTCTATCCATTTTGAAGAAGAGGCAGTCGAGCCGGATTAAATTCCATATTTATTTAAATTCACATTTGTGGCCACAATTTACTTGGTACCCAATCGTGCCTGTTTCCCGTATAATTTTGATACTATTGTGATAGAAGCGAACATAGATGATTGCAGCAACGTCTTAATAGGATGAAAGCGAAAAAAGAAAGAGTTGTCGCAATACTTCAGAGAAAGAATGGAAGAAGTCGAAAAGTTTCAGTTTCGAGTTTTGATTTACAATTACTTTGATTAGGCAAGAGATATCTGCAATATGCGTTAGGTAAGATCGCATGATTAATTTAATGACGCAGTTTAGACTTATGGCCCTAAGACCGAGGAAGTCCCCAAATTAAATAAAAAATAAAAGAGGTTTTAGTCAATTAAACTCTCTCTGTCTTAGCGCTGTAAGTCTAAACAGCGTCATTCAAATTAATCATGCGATCTTACGTAACTCATAACGCAGATATTGCTTGCCCAATCAAAATAATTGTAAACCAAAATTCGGAACTGAAACCTTTCGACTCCTTCCCTTCTTTTTCTGAAGCACTGCACTCTTCCTTTTTTCGTTACGCTTTCATCCTGTTAAGACGCTGCTGCAATCGCCTGTGTTCGCTTCTATAGCAATAGTATCAAAACTGTTCTAGAATTAGGCACGATTGAAGTGGCAAGTGAATTGTTGCCACAAATGTAAATTTAAGTAAATATGGAATTTAATCCGGCTCGACTGCTTTTTCTTCAAAATGGGTGGAAGCTCTAAGCATCAAGTATCTACGCTAAACAACACAGTTACGCTTTTACGTGTCAGTGGTTTTACATCAGTGCTCCCAAAACTGTGCTATCATGACCTGTATATATATATGTATATAATACCTTGGAGTAAGCTGAAATAGATTGACGATGGTTCTCAGCGTTATGACTTGGACAGATTACTGCATACCTAAAACATGACGCTGGTAGGAGAAACTTGTAGGCAGATATAGCTGATCTGAGCATAATCTTTATTTCTGGACACGGATTAATTATCGAAACCATATTTTTCATTACATATAATCACGAGTATAATATGCACACCACAGTTTTATAAAGAATATCAGATTTTAAATGACCACGTAGTTAGTAGCATGCCAAAGCACAATGAAAGGGATTAGCGTCCAAGCGGCAACAGAGTTACAAGCAAAGTAAGCATTTATCCATTATGGCAGCTGACCAAATGAAGGTTGGTTTGGTTTCCGTTAGAAAGATTTCAGTTCTCAAAGTTTACGTTCCGAAATAACTACGCCATCAGCCTTACGGAAGTTTTGTGGCATAGATTAATCTAGAAATGACGCAGTCTAGAAATGTTATTATTATTTTTAGAATAAAGAGGAAAGAACCAAATTCAAAATGAGGAATTAAGAGGCTATTATTAAATTAAATTATAAAGCTGATTTACATATTTTTATCTTATATAAATATTTAAAAAAATAAATGTAAACGAAACGTAAAAATATGATAAAAATTATTTAAAATGTAAATAATTCATACAAATAAATTAGTTGTGTTTTGAAACGGAATTAACTTCTATGAGTAGTTCATCTCAATTTTCAATTTGGCTTTTGACCCCTTTGCAAGCATTGCACTCGAAATTGCACATAGTTATAACCGTCGCCTTTATTGTATTAACGTTCAACCGGGATTTTTCGGCTGTCCATGTATCATTTATAAAGGAAAACACCCGTTCAATAGCTGCATTCGTACCAGGTAATCAATTCGATAGTTTTTATAAGATGCCTGCAAAGTATATGATTTTCAGAATAGTATTTTAAAATCTGAATTTAACGAATATTGGTAGGTGTTTCTCCATTATTCCATTGTTGAAGATAATTTTTTAAGTTTACGTATCTCTTGAAATATCATATGTTGGTTATTATATGTTGGTTATCGTATGTTGGTTATCATAAATTAAGGAAACATCACAAAAACCACGATTACTGAAAAATTTACATGTAGAATTTTTGAAACTTACCCACAATATACAACACATAGTAAGGTATCAAACAACATAAAAAGGAATTACGAGACAATTATGGTTGTATAGAAATTAGCACATGTATAAAATGAACAATTCGAAGGTGTCAGTTTGCTATAAGAGTACCTTGAGTATGGAATATGATCGCCTCTAGAAGCAATACAGCACATGCAGAGATGTGTGATGCTTTCAATTATGCGGTCTATCAGTTCCATAGGAAGCGAGAGCCATTGTAGGGTTTCTGCTGCCGTCGAAAACAAAGTTTAAGGTGTTAAAGAAGCTGACACCTTAAAGAAGCGCATATTGAGAGTAGGAATCAATTCTGAGGGTTTTAAATTTGTACCCATTCTTGCTCGTCCCTCTCTGAAGTTATCCACATATGATGGGAAGATCTCCTGGGAAGTATATAAGACACAATTTTCGATAGCAGCGGATGTGGATGTATGGGATTTGCAAGCTAAGGCCTGTCATCTCGCCGCTTCTCTGAGAGAAGACGCTGAGGATATTCTGCAAAGTCTTCCAGAAAATCAGTCTTTGAAGCTCTATCCGTGCACTGAAACTGCGCTTTGGCGAGAAGTGTTTGAAAGATTACAGTGAGCTTCAATTAAATTGCTGTGAACAGAAGCCCACGGAAACACTGATGAAAGTGATGTTCAAAGGCTGTCTCATCTCGCCTTTTTGGAATGGCCGACAGAAGCAGAGGAAAGCCTGTTCTTGCAGTACTTCATCGATGGCATCCGGGCTCCTGAAATACAGAAAGCTCTGCGAATTGCGGATGTCAAGGACTTAAAAAGCGTTCTAAAATGTGCAAGCCATGAAATTCGTGGCAGCCCAGAAAGCAACTCGTAGAGACCGACACCCAATCAGAACTGCGCAAGTGCAAGAGCCAGTGGATTAAATAGCTGCTTGCTTAGGTGATTTAACTAGACAAGTCAATGCTTCGAGACGGAATAAGAGTGAAAAGAAACCAACCGTAAAACGTTGGAACTGTGGTGATGAAGGGCACATACCTCGGCACTGCAGAGCACCCCAGGTCACGGAAGTTAAGACCTCTCCTATCAAGAAGGAGGGAACTAATTAGTGGCCTTATCGAGCGGCGGAGGCTGCCAGATAATGAAACGTCCCAATTTAAAGCGCTTCAGATTTCTGCAGTGAGGTGCGGAAGTAATGGACATTTCATCACGGGACATATGAACGGAGTTCCTTGCAATATGACCATCCATACAGGAACCAATTCAACCATCATTCAAAAAGGTTTGGCTCAACAATTAAAAGGTAAATTCACCTAGACGCCACCTTGCGTTACTCTGCAGACTGTGTTTGGTGATTGATTTTATTAAATGTTAACATGACGTTTGGATGTGCCGCCTACCTCCTGTTTTGAAAGGTATTTCTGGCATATCTGGCAAATATGACAGATCCTTGCCCACTCGGACTGGGCTTTCTAAGAAAATACAATCTAAGTTGGATTTTAAAAATAACGAAACACATTCTGCCTTTGAGGACATAACCGTATTCGGAATTAATGATGAAGGAGCTAAATTTGTCCACAAAATCGTAGCTCAAGACGATGTCACAAAACCAGCAAGAGCAGAATCTCTACTTCCCGGGTCCATAGCCAAATTAGAAATTTCCGCTACGGCGTCATTCGCCAATATAACTGACAAAGTGAGAGTTATTAAGAAAGGTGAGACTGTTGCAGCATGTACTCCAATGACCAGCCTTAAAAGAAAGAATAACATCCCAGAATGCCTGTCTTCAGAGAGAATCACATCAGAGTTATTTCAGAATGCACAATTAAGCAATGAAGAGAGAAATGCTGCGGAACGTGTCATTCAAGACCTTCAAGATGTTTTCTCCCTCTCGTCTTCTGACATGGGTCGAACCAGTTTGACGACACATAGAATCAATACCAGTGATCATCCACCAATCAAGCAACATCCAAGACGTCTACCGATTGCTAAACAGGAAGAGGCAAGAACACTGTAAGGGACATGCAAGAAAGCGATGTCATCGAGCCTTCAGCAAGTCCCTGGGAATCTCCCATCGTTCTCGTCAGAAAGAAGGACGGTTCAACAAGATTTTGCGTTGACTATCGCCGATTGACTGAGGTTACGAAGAAAGACAACTATTCTCGTCCTGGAATTGACGATATTCTGGACCCTTGGAAGCAGGTTTTTAAGCAAGTGATTTTCGAACCTTTGATCTAAAGCGTGGATATTGGCAAGTAGAGATACATCCTGATGACCGAGAAAAGACAGCATTTACTACTGGACAAGGACTTTGGCAGTTCAAATTGATGCCATTTGGATTGTGTAATGCGCCGGCAACATTCGAACGTCTCATGGAGACTGTTTTGAAAGGTATTTTCTACGAAGCCTGTCTGATATACCTGGATGACACCATCATCGTCGGAAAAAGTTTTGAAGGACATCTAGAAAATATTAAAAAGGTACTTCAGAAACTAAAAGAAGCCAATCTAAATTTGAGTCCCGCTAAATGCAAATTATTCAGCTAGGAAGTGACTTACCTCGGGCATATCATCTCTGCCGAAGGCATGTGTACAGATCCAGAAACAGTGTCAGCACTTAAAGACTGGGGGGCGCCCCGATAATGTTCATCAGCTAATAAAATTGCTGAGGCTTTGCACCTACTATAGCAGATTTGGGAAGAACTGTCCTTCCGTTTGTCCTAAGACCTCTTAACAAACTGACAGAAAGCAAACAAGCGTTCTAGCGGACAAAGAAACGTCAGGATGCATTTAAAAACCCGAAGGAAGCTTTAACATCTGCTCCAATCACGGATGTGAGCAATGAAAGTGTCAGTGCCGTTTTGACCCAAGAAATAAGCGGCCAAGAACGCATTGTGGCCTACAGGAGCAAGTTCCTATCAAAACAATGCAAAGCGAAAAAAAGGCCTTATTTATTTATCGCTTGAGATAACAACTTACTTTGCACCATCAGAAATCTTTGCCTTTTTGCCTTGGATGAGCCTAAATCTTCTGGGATTGAAGCCACCTCTCACTGGCAAGGGTTTGCAGTTAAAGCCTTCTCAATAATCGAATCACAAAAATATTATATAAATTTAACAACTTGTAATGAAGAGTTCTGTAGAATGAATGCAGTAAAGAAGTAGGGTTTAACTATATAAGTTTGCTGATGTCACTAGACTGAATGCACGCGGAAGTTCCTTTTCACGTTTCGCAAAAGCTTACTTAATCATATGAAAAAGTAAAAGGGTATACGTTGTAGAGAAATTAGGTTTTTTGGAAGCAGGAGATGTGAAAAATGAATAATGCCCTTATCGGGACTTGAACCACGGACCTCTCGAATACGCGTCGAGCGTGCTGACCGCTACACCACGAAGGTATGCGAAGCAGGCGGGAGAAATACCTTATACTATTACTTAGATAAAGTTTGGGCCCATCATTGACCACTGAATAAGACTACGGAATACTGGCATTTTGACCCGCCTTCAATTCTGGAAGAATGATTTACTTATAGGTATTATGAATATGACCCAGTTTCCTTTAGATTGGGTTATATAAATGTGGCTGAGCATACGAAGGTTATCTTGTACGAATAGTTATCACTTATACGAGGGTTATGTCGCGTAACAGTGGGAGGCTTTCGTACAGGATTTCAGTCCAAAGGAAACTGGTACGTACTCACCTACCAAACAGCGAAATTCCCGAAAAACAACTATTTAGCCAGCCCGTTCACCTTGCATCGAACCCCGATCGATCTCCTAACATTCAGAAGATATAAATACTAGGTGACAGCTTCCTTTACTAAACACTTCTTGAAATCCTCCCCCCCATTACACTGGCAACCCTTAAATGTTTTGCGATAATCGATTAAATAAGCAAATGATAGATAATTTTGCAATTTTTTCATTCATTCCTAATTTGTTATATTTTATTAATTAAGTAAACTAAACTAGCTATCAGACATTCTAGGTACTTTTTAACGTAGTGAGGATTTATTTAATTTGCTTAAAAAGTACTTTTATTTTGAAGTAACCTTTCCTATTGCCCTTGCTTTCAATCCACGTTTTCTTGCCAGAATGATATTTCAGTTTCGCTCGTTATGCGAAGTAGGGCAGATACTATTTAAGCTGGCATTTGAGTTATTTCAGACAAAGCGTGTTCAGCCTTTCAACCATGTTGTTCCTCGTTGTTGATATTTACGCTTGCTATTTTATGGTCATGCATATTAATTGGCTGTTTGTATAAGTCGGTAGAGAGCTACGAGCCTGCTCGCGTTAAATATCTCTGTACAACTTCGGCTGATTATTTAACTTATTCCGAGTTTCTAATTTTGTATTCCTATTTTAAGTTACAGCCAAAAGTATTAGCTTAGACTGCAAGCAATAAGAGTGCCAACTACAAATACTTTTCTTGAGCTAAATGAAAGGATCCTTTCGCCCCTTTTCCAGTTTTGTTATAGATACTGTTTGAACTTCGTGAACAATCGCTTCACAATTTAAGTAAAGATCTGGCCAATAAAGTATATTATAATTTAGGTAGAATCTTACAACGTGAACTTCCAGAAATCTCTTTTTCTTCAATGGATGGATGTCGTCAGAGAATTCAACTGAGATTTTGAGACTCTATAGTATTTAATACATGCCACATTGTAACTTTTTTAAATCTTCCAACAAACTTTTGTTTCCTCGTGGGAAAACATTGATTCCTTTCAATCAGAGCTATTAGAGCTTTAATAATATTATAACAACCAAAGAGTTTTCTTAAAATAGTTACGGTAGAAAAACAAAATTTCAAGACCTAGCTATATCTAACTCCTGAAGATGACTTTTTTTATGTGTGTTGCGAACTCCAGCCGGAACTCTAACTTGACGAATCGGTTACTCAAGGTAGGAAAATTTCGAGGAAATAATTTTAAATGAAATTCAGCAGATAATAAAATGTATAATTTAATAAGCCAGCTAAAGAAGCCAAGTTCACTTCTAATTTTGTAAGAAACACTTAAAATCTAGACAGTGAACTAACCATTTCAAATTTCTGGAAAAAGCGTTTTAAGTGTCTTTAAAGACAGTTAAAATAAGTTATATGTCAGAAAGATATGAATGACGGAAAGTAGCGAGAAAAGTCCAATTTTCGAATCTCATTTTTTACTTTCCTATACGAAGCAAAGGAAGCATTGTAATCTCGAAAACTTCCGGGCACCATATTTCAACGAAAATATCCGTTTTTACCGTTATCGAATGCAATTTAACGATGTTTTTGCATGACATCTGTACGTAAGGACCGAATAAAGGACTCTTTTTCACCAAATGAATTATGAAACTGATTTGTCCGAATGGAAGCAGGCAAATCAATGCATTCGGAAGAGATATTTTCGTGGCGTCTGTACGTATGTATCTCGCAGAGCTCAAAAACGAGTAGCCCCAGAACGCTGAAATTTTTCATATAAGACCACTGTAACATGTAGTTGTGCACCTCCCTTTTGGCAATCGTCCACACCAAATATATATATATACCCGCTTGGTTACTCGGCTTAATGAGCTCAGACTTTTTATTCTTATTATTTGGGCATTTTTTGCTTTAAAAATGATTGAATTATGTTGTTCTTATCTTCCGCTTAAAGTTTTTATGCCTTTAGTTAATCATTATGCAATATTTGTAGAATTATCAACAATTAAAAGTTGTTTCAGTGCGGCTAAGCCTAATTTTTTTTCCCAAAGCAGCTACCCATATTTGTTTACATTTGAAACTTAGCCGAATAGTGGATTAATTCTTTTTGCACCTTCAGTGTCTTTTTGCAAATGGGACCAAAAAGAAATTTTTAATTTTGTGCACCGAAAAATCTGCCTACTTGCCTGCTGGCCGAATTGCTTGTTTTTGCGTAGAATCTGCAGTTTTAATTCTAAAAAAGTTTTTTTAATTGTTTTAACTGTATTTTGTATTTTATGTTTTTCCATATCTTTTAATTTTTTAATGAAAATATTTTGAGGTTTCGAGTATTTTTGCCTTGTCGCGAAGTGAAAACTGAATTAATTGAATAAGAAATATATCTCTAATGAAATATGAGGAAATAAGTTTAAATGAAATGCAGAAAAAAGATGGGTATAATTTAATATTTTGGTACAAGGAAGTCATGTGGTGTACACATCAGATTTTTTAATAGTCATGGGATTCAGGAATTCAAATGTTGCGTCTTTAAAATTTTCTTTTTGAAAATAACGCATTATTTTGGACTGAAAATTATGTTATTCGTTCCTTTCGCTCGAATGTGATTATTTTACCAAGGGTAAGCGATAGAAAGAAGATGTTTCAACTACTAGGCCAGTTGCAACAGATATTTATCCAAGGTCATCCACATGATAACCATGACAAGCGAGTTGCGTCAAGGTAATCATTCACAATCACGAGACGCCTTCTTCTTCCATGTGATTACTGCTAAATTTCTGCTTCTAGAATTCCCGTATAAGGTAAGTGGTTCTCGTTTGCTCTAACAAAAAAAAATATTGGAATCTATTTATGCTTTTCAATAAGCATACTATATCAAAGTAGCAGATATTAATAATTTAATTAAAATGATCGCATAGCATAGCAAACATTGAAAGTATCTGTTATATTTACGAGTTACCCTAAATAGTAATTACCATAATTTCATTATGCAGAATCCCGAACTTAGTTGGTATTAGGAAGTGAACGTTTGATGTTAAGTTGTTCTTTCATTAGAATTTTTACAAAAATAATACACTAAAATATCGTATCGCCCAAAGGAGAAAAAAGTTGATTTGTATTATATTATTTGAATCCATTTAATTGAGTTATTCATTTCAATCTATTTTATGCTGAAAGTGTTATTTTTAGATCCTTTTAGAGAAAGTTTCAGAGTAAAATTTTACTTTTTTTCAAAACTTTTTAATATTTTACTAAAAATGATAGGTAGAGTCATTAAAAATAACAGAATACAAACTACATAATTTCCGACTTCCTTCTCGTAGTAGAAAATTTTGGAGGGTATACTGAGTCATATGTGTAATCTGATAACGAGAAAATTAAACACGAATTGCTGAGTATTGGGCAGAGTTTCTTTGTTTGTATTCCGAAGACAGTCAGATTTATTTTGCCAAGGTAGTTAAAGAGAATTAATGATTGATTGACTTGTCTTTGATGTAATACTGAGTAGTTCTGTTCTCTGTTTTGCTTATGTGATCTCCAGAGCTATTGCAAATCATTGTTAAAACTCCGCAGGCTTTCTAGTTTTATTTCCCTTTCAAAAAATTTACATTTCATCAATTTTGTGATCTATAGGACAGTAGAAGCTATTTTGAAACTGAGCAGATTATATGAGTTTTAGTTGCCTTTTAAGAAATTTGCGTATTTGCTCAGAATTTAAGCGTAAATTTTCCTTTTTTCTTCCCATTTTCATTTTTTGATCCAAAATTGATAATTCTATGTTACATTTAAAATAACAAAATACTGAATATATTTCGAATAAATATTAACGAAAGAGTAACCACTAGCCACAAATATTTATTCTCTCCCTCCTTCCAGCATGCCTTCGTGGTGTAACGGTTAGCACACTCAGCGCGTATTCGAGAGGTCCAGATTCAAGTCCCGCCGAGGACATTGCTCATTCTTCGTACTTCCTAGTTCAGAAGCATCCTAATGATCCTAATGACTTTATATAATCATTTAAGCCTGTAATTAATGAAATCGCAGCATTTATAGTGTTTGCTTTCATTAGAGGTGTCAACAGTAAAGGATTTTTTTAATTTCAAAGAAATTTCTTAATATTCATGTAGTGATTTTTATAAATACATTCCAACAAGAGTTTCTAAGGAAATCATAAACTAATTAAATGTATGAAAGAAAGGAGCAGAAACAAAAACTCCACCTATCTTCATATGCTTCAGAATAGGCATGCTGCAAATGTATGCAGTCTGTTTTTAATCATTTTGTCCTTGCTGTTTGATTTCATTTTATACCTTTAAATAAATTTTCTTTACTATACAAGCTTGTATGCGGCACAAGCTGTAGACTTCCTAATCACTTAAATTAGTTAACATAATATGTCTAGGACCTGAGCATCAGAAGAAAATTTTCAAACGGGGAAGCGAAAACGGGCAAAAGATAAATGATTAGAATTTAGTGTGCTTAGCAATCATCATTAAGTGTCCATGGACAGTGGTAGACACTAAGCGAATAATTGCCAAGTAACACGTAAAAGGAGAGAAGGGCGTAAAGGATCTTTTATTAAAACTAAATAACAACAGAAGGCACATTTTGTGCTTACAATTCAGCCAACCACTTGTGGCGAGATACCTTAAGATAACTGTAAGTAAAATTTAATCTTTAAATTAGATAAGCTAATAGCCCAAGCCTACACAAATCAATTTAACTCGAAATTGGCTCAAAACTTAACAGATAAGGAATTCAGTTATTGGCAACTGTTATGCAAGGCTTCGATAAGATACAAGAACTCTTATCTCAGGTAGCAACCTAGTAACGTGCTGTCGAAGGGCAGAACACGCTCTGTCTTACAATCTAAAAAATCTCACCCGAAATTCACGCGTTAAAAATTGGCAGAACGTAAGGGAGAAGTGACAGAAAAGATCCAAAACATAAAGTAACTGGTTACTTAAAATAAAAGAACCTTACAACATTAACAAATTATTATTTAAATTTTTATTTTGGACCATCGCAAGAAGATTATAGAATACAGTATGTTATCAATGCGATTATAGAATATAGTGTTGCATCAATGTATTTTACATGCAATCAATACCAAAACTCATTTCTGGTATCATATGCGAGATTTGTCTGGATTTCTTCTGTATCTTCATTCCTAAAATACGGTAGCAATTACTTATAATTAAATCTCAGTTCTAGCAAAAAGTTACGTGATTAATGAACATTTCTTTTAGAAATCATTAAAACATATTAGTTATAGCTACTGAATGTAGCCTTGAATAAAGGTAATAAGCTGGAAATCTCGAAATACGATTCGTAATGTAAGGGATTCGAAATACGATTCGATGTAAGGGAGACCCTACATCTTTCCTTGCCAGAATTTAACTATCGCATAGCAAGGCTTTAAAAGCCTGGATAAGATATTTAAATTCTAAATCTAAATCTAAATGAGAGTCCACCTTTACAATCTTAAACTATATTTTTGCCTAAATTTAAGATTTTACAGATGCTAAAGGTGTAGAGTCATTAGGCTATTTCGAAGCAGGAGACATGAAAAATGAGCAACGCCTTCGCCGGGAATCGAACCACGGACCTCTCGGTTACGCGTCGAGCATGCAGACCTCTACACCACGAAGACATGCGAAGAAGGGGGGAGAAACACCTTATATACTCCCCCCTTTTAAAGGGCGACTGAGGTTTGGGAGACCCAATCGCCAAATCGTGGAGAATCATCGTCCACCACATTTTTAGTTCGGACGCCAGAGTCAGGACTGAGTGTTCGGTGCATACTCTTGGCAGACATATTCGTCAAATACTTTAAGTCCTGATCTTGAATAGGGAGCTGAATGCAGCTATGTTCTGTGGTAGAAAACTGTGGTTAAGTGGTGGAAGAACTGCACTTAAGAAGGATTTAAAATCCTCTTTTATTAAACCACAATTATATAGTCACTTCCCAACTCGGGAGGGATACAGAAAATAATGACCGCACTTGGGTCTAAACTGAACAATCAAATAATTTAAACTAAAATTAAGTAGAAATTAAATCGTCGTTGCTCGCAGAACTATAAACGCGAGGTTGGCTTCTATGCCAAAGGGTGCGTAGCAATATTTAACTAATACTAACGCACTTAGATTTACTTCAATAAGTAATAGCGTAACAGCACTAAGGCTTAGAATTTAAGTACTAGCTAGTCAGGCGAACGTCGAACAAAGTAGCAGTGGTCTGATACTAAAAGCTCTCTCACACTGAGAGGTTCCTACCTACCGTTTAAGTAGAAACTTGGCTCCACTTCGAATTAGCATAAAGCTGAAACGCGCGCTTATTCTAACGGGAAGTTGAAATAAGAACAGATAGAAAAGGCAAATTAAAAATAAAACTTTGTTAGTTTAAACTTAAACCTTACAAAGGTAACACCAGATATACAATTCTTCTTTTCCATATTGTCATGTTATCGCCTTCCAGCTTTTGCTTGGCAAATTTCGTCATCCTCTTGTTTATAAATCCCTTCCAGGAAAGGACTTGTTTCAGCTGTCTAACTCGGAAGGTCTAACTCGTAATGAGAGGACAGACTTGCTTACGAAACAGGCAGCACTTGATCAACTCGGTGACGGTATAGACATCCCCTGGCCCCAATCGGCATTAAAATCAAAGCTCAAACAACTTGCAATTGAGACATGGCAGCAAAACTGGGAAAATCGTACAACAGGACGTCGAACCTACAGCTTAATACGGAAGACAGACGATAGACGCACAGTGTCCAACTACTTCTTGACACAATATATCTCAGGTTATGGCCCTTACATATTTCTTTGAAAGAAATTTTACATCTACTGATATGTGTGTATGTGGGAAAAGAGGCGACTCTGACCATTATGTCTTTCATTGCCCACTTACCACCAACCTGCACGTCAAACACCCTACTGAAGTGGAAATGAAATTCAAAAGATACCTCCTACAAAAGCATTAAACTAATCATAGGCAAGCTACGACAACAAGGTAGAGAAATAAGTCACTCATAAATATCAAAACTGACGCAATGTTGAATACCTAGCAATCTAAGTGCCACCACACAGCTATCCAAAGAATCATGCCTGTTTGTTAACCTCCATTCCCAATCTATTGCACCACCATTTAACTATCCATGGAGACAATCTAAAGTACTCACGTGCTTCGAATATGATATTCAATAAGCAGGGCTCCTATCCTCAGCCATCACTATTTAAGTGAGTACTGCTCCCCATATTGCTTGCACATTGAACTCTATGCACAATGAACTCTGTGTACTCTGTACAATATGAACTCTGTAAAATCTGCGCGCAATCACGCAACGACACCACCAACATAAAAATAACATAGCATTAAAACTCACATCACATCCACCTTCCCAAATGTTAATGTATTCCACCAAGCAAACCACCAAAACTCAAACTGCAGCACCTAATTAATAATTAATTGTAACATTATATCTGTACTTCAATTACCTGCACCCCAATTTATCTGTATGTGTGTTCTACTCAGGTAAGTAACTTGTTACTTAAATGTAATTTACTATGTCAAATAAATGCTAGAAAAGGTTAGTGCAGAGGGGCAATAGCAGTTTTGTCTATGACCATGTTGTGGTGCTCCCTGCACTTTTTGCTGTCCCGTCCTGTTGGTAAATCTTGTTCAGGGTTTAGTTTCTCCTTCTTTTCTCCGAGATTTCTCTTGCGCTGTTCCAACTTCCTTTTCATACTTTTTGGCTCTAAAGTCGACGTGTTTTCGCTTCTTTGTATTCCTTACTTTTCTTTCCTGGCAGAACCATTTTTGATGCTGAGGGCCCTTCCTTTTGCGACGTCGATGGGGCTAGCTCAACTGTAGCGTCGTTGTCGCCCATGTGTTCGGAAGAAAACGGGCGCCGCTTGTAAGATCTGTCTCTACTATTCCACATAAAACTCAATTAGGTCCTGCAATGAACCTGGCGAATTCTCGCACATAAATTGCCATCAAATGGAAAGGCCATCTCCATAATAATAATAGTGTTTTCCAAGCGGAATTGTCAGCCATAAAAGCAACGATTGAAATAGCCATTCTCAAAAATCTCAACGAATTTAGCATAAAATCTGACTCCCAAGCAGCCGTTCTAGCTATTAAGAGCTATTATTAATTCTAACTTACCTTCCTCTCCATTGATTGATATCCGACATAAATTCTCTTCTTGGCGAAATTCCAAACTACAAAATTCAAATTTCATGGATCAAAGGACATAGTGGCAATTTTGGTAATGATCAGGCAGATGAATTAGCCAAAGAAGCAGCTATTAATCAAGATGGTACTGAAATTATCATTCCCTCGCCCCGCTCAAATTTCAAATATCAACTAAAACAACTAGCTTCAAAATGTTGGCAAGATTTGTGGAACAATGCTCCACAGGGAAGACGCACATATAACTTAATCCCCAATGTAAGCTTCGCATCTCTGTACTCGAATGCTTCACTAAATTACTTTATAACAGGACACGGACCCTTCCGTACATATTTCTACGCAAGAAATATGGCGAATTCTGATATCTGCATATGTGGGGAACAGGGAACTCCTGATCATTACACTTTCTCATGCCCCTTAACCGAGAATATTCACATAAAATCCCCACGAACTGATCTCCTGGCATTCCAAAGGTTTTTAATTAAAGATAAACATCAGTATCCAAAGTTTCAGAAAATTATGCAACGACTCTGATCCTACGGCCTACATCTCTGTCAAGTGTAAGTCCACGTAATTTTTTTTTGGCATAAACTTAGTGAACTTTTACATGCTGTGATTATGGACAAAATGACTCCACTTGTGAACTTTATAAACTGCAATATACCTTTATATCTGAAATAACCCATGGACGCTAACCTCTTTAGTATTATTATTACAATTCATTTTGATATTGTGTTGCCAGCACTAATTATAATTAGCTCATTATGTTTATCTGTTTACTAATTATGTTTATCTCCTATTTTTGTTGCACCAAATCATATGTTCAATTTATTTTGTGAACCTCAAATTGTATTCCGACTATTTTGTAATCTACTTATGGCCTACATCAATATTTTTAATAAATACTGGATGCGGGGCGTACTGTGGGATTGCACATTGTACCATAATAGGCAAACTCTAAACCTTTTGGAAATCTCCAGTCTATTTAAATTCTTATAAAACTTGCAGTCCCCCCTTTTTTTAAAGAGTTAGTATGGGAAGGCATTACCAGTTGACTTATGGTACATCGCTGGTGCCCCGCATACTTTTACCCTTGCCCTTACCCAGCACAGAAAAAGGGTGAAAAATGACCGTTTATTAAATGAAATTTTAACAGAAAAGCGCGATCTTCGTGCGTTAGAAAACACCGTCAACTTGCGGTGAGAAACTTAAATGTAGAATATAATCCAAGTCGAATCTAAAAATAGAATAGTGCTGGATTAACACGTTAATTTACACCCAACAGGTTGACTCTCAAAAAACTAACAGGCGTGATGATAATCCGAAATGGCCAAAAGGCTTACTAACGTAACAGCGAGATAGCAAAGAAACGTACGCTGGCTAGCGAAAACACGCTGTGAATAAACTCAGAGTTTTACTCTGAAATATTCACTCGTTGAAATATTCACTTCACTTAACTTTAAATTTACATCCTGGCGAGAAAATACAAGGGGAAGTTGAGAGGTTCAGAAAAGATATCAAACTTAAAATAAATTTGTTATGCAAAATAATGGAAAACCTACATCTTCCCTTGCCAGAATTTAACTATCGCATAGCAAGGCTTTAAAAGCCTGTATAAGATATTTAAATTCTAGATCTAAATGAGAGTCCACCTTTACCATCTTAAACTACATTTTTGCCTAAATTTAAGATTTTACAGGTTCTAAAGGTGACACAAGATATACAATTCTTCTTTTCCATGTTGTCGTGTTGTCTCCTTCCAGCTTTTGCTTGGTAAATTCCGTCATCCTTTTGTTTATGAGTTCCTCCCACGAAAGGACATGGTTGAGCTGTCTAACTTGATTCTCTGCCAAAGCTGGGCACTACCATATTTTAGTAACCATAGAAAACAGGCCCTCGTTTCCCTAATCGCTTGTTTACTAACTTAAGATGATACAACTATCCCATCTATTTAACGTTAGATCGGCTATTCTCAGCGGGTGGTACGCAGAGCAAAATAGGTGGTACGGAAAGAAAAAAGTATTTTTAACTGACAAATTCAAAATTAAATACTCCAACATCATGTTTAAGTTTTTTCTCTAACGCTCATAAATGTATGCGACTTGAGTTTTGTTCAAGGTCAATAGGCGCTTTTAGACTTGAGTAAAATAATCCGTTTTTATTTTCAGAAATATTCTCTTAGTCATTAACATAACAAAATTTGTCATAGATGATATTTTTAAAAGGAGTTATGGAAATGGATGTTGTATTTAATTGGAAATAAAAATAAGTTCCTGTAAAACGATAGTAGTATCTCATGAATTCTTTTAGAGTTGATCGATTAGTTAGCATGTCTACACTTTATGTCGCCAGCATTTCCGGGCACATACTGCGCTATTTTCAATTAGAATAATTGTTTACTTGGATTTGCTGTCTCTTAACAGCAGGGATTTTGTCTTCTTGTTGCTTTGTATTCCTTACTTTTCTGTACGATTTGAGAGTATCGTCGTTTGTTTTTGAAGAACTCATAATATATTGTGCTCTTAAATATTTGCGAAAAAAATAATAACACAAGCCTAGATTTTCAAAATGGAAAATTGGCTGGGATTGACTAAGCGGAAAATTGGTGACTGGCGGGTGATGGATCCAGGATAATCCACTATCTTCAGGGTTTACTTGAAACGGAGATGAAATGAATCCTCAACCTGAATGTGTTATTTGCGGTAAGCAAATCTGAAGAATATTTTAAGAAGAAACAATCGAAATTCAAAAATAGTAAACAATTAATGAACGGTTTTGCTACTTCAAGTGTAAAAACTTTGGAAGCTAGTTATCTAGTAAGCCTAAGAATTTCCAAGACTGAGCAGACTCACACTATTGAAGAAAACCTTGCATTACCAGCAGTTAAAGATATCGTTTTCCATTGTTTAATGAAACTGCGGCTAATGAAAGTAATAATATTCCGTTATCAAATGATAGAGTAAGTAGATGAATTCATGAAACGGCAAATTCCTCTTCGATTATGTTCTAAAATTACATATGTTTCGAAGAAAATAAACGAATTGCCGAAGAGTAGTTATTTTGTGAATCTCTTCACGATAGACCAACAGCAAATAATATTTTCAAAGTAGTTGACAATTTTATGTCTGAGAATGATATTCCTTGGAATATGTGCATTGCCATAAGCAGTGACGGAACTCGGGCTTTAACAGAAAAACATTCAGGTGTTATTTCTCAAATAAAAAAAGTCGGATCTGAAACTAAATTTACTCGCTGCTCCATTCATCATGAAGCTTTAGCTATCAAAACAATCGCCGAAAACCTAGAAATCGTTTTGAATCAAGCTGTGTAAAATTCTCAGTATATAGGAAATTATAAGGCTTAAAATATAAGGAAAAATTAAAAATTTACATCTAAAATTGAGGCCTTCTGAATCAATTATTCAATTCTAAAATAAATGCCATTAAGTGTACCTAGAAAATAACCATCATATACATACTAAAATAGCTCGAAAACGATTAAAAATACAGAAGCTAAAAATTGATTAACAAAAAAATTACCGCCGGTAAATCAGTAAAAGATAATGCCTTATTAAATTGTGACGTCATCTTATCAACTCGATGAAGAATCATAACACAATTCTTCTAGCTGCTCCTCCTCCGCACTCTGGACTCGCACAGCATACCGATTGTGGACTCGCGCCGCGTAGCGCCTCCTGTTGATGAACTGGCTGTTTCATACTACTAATGCATCGAAAAAAGTACAAATTTTAGCAAAATATGTTATAGAATTTATGACACAATTTTACCGTAGTATTTATATTAAACAATTTTGCAACACTGAACTAATAAGTATGTTATTACAGGGTACCAATACCACAGAATGTCTGAAGAAGGTCCAATCAAGAACTACGAGTTGCGGATTGTGAGAGGTCTGCCTTTTCCAGCAATCAAATGGTTTGACAGAAAAAAAATCGAAGACGTTTTAGATTACATGCCTAAGGATGGAGATATGATCATTGCTTCTTATCCTAAAACAGGAACGACATGGCTTCAATACATCGTTTTGCAAATACTTTCAGAAGGAGATTTATTCCCCAGCTTTGACGACGTCACACACCGTGTAGTCCCGTTCATGGAAATGACAGGAATTGCAGCCGTAGAAGCCTTGAAAAGTCCTAGAGTATATAAACACCATGTTCCCTATAATATGGTGCAAAAAAATCCAAAATCTAAATGTCTGTATATTTATCGGAACCCTGAGGATACGGTGGTGTCATTTTTCCACTTTATGCAAATTATTCAGGAAGAAGAAATGAATTTCAATGAATTTTTTGAGCAGTTCCTCACCGGAAATGTAGCATACGGACGCTATTTTGAGCATATCCTCTCGTTCTTAGCTCATAAAGACGATGAAAACTTGTTACTTATATCATATGAAAAATTACAAAAAAATAGGAGAGAAGAAATTTTAAGAATAGCAAAATTTCTTGGAGAGAATTACTTTCAACGACTTCTGGAGGATGAATCAGTAATACGTAAAGTAATTGAGCATACTAGTTTTGACTACATGAAAACAAACCTAACTCAACCGCAAGAAAAAGGTAAAGGTGGAGGTTTGAAAACAGCTGCCTTTTTTAGAAAAGGAATTGTTGGTGATGGAAAAAGTATGCTGTCGGCTGAACAGCAGAAAAGATTAAGAGAAGTAGCAGAAAAAGTAATGGATGGAACAGAAGTGATAAAAGAGTGGATGGAAGAATGAATTAAAATATAGTCATCAGACCATCATGTGCTTTTTTAGAGTATGAATTCCAATGATTGGGAAATTCAATGCATAAAGAAAAGACCTTTCTGCAAAATTTTTAATGAATTTACTGCGAAAGACAAGAAATCTGTAAACTGATTGAAATTTGTAAATTAAGCAAGTTATAGATACATATTTAAAGAATAGAATTATGATTTGCAGTGAAGACGTGTCAAACTAATTATTTCCATTGTGATAATTTTTGTAAAAAAAGCAAAAGTTAGACTGCTTTTAGCTTTGAAAAAACTGGAATGCTAAAAGTAAAATTGCAAATATTGCTTCATAGTTATTTTATGAAAGAAATAGAAACTGAAATAACTTAAAATTGGTATTAAATTACCATAATACCATGTAGGTATATACCATTTATCTACAAAAAATAAACAATAGTAGAATACATCTAAAAGGAATGTTCCCTTTAGTAACATCAAGAATGTATGAGAAATGTTGCACTTAAGCACATACACTCATAAAAGAAAAACAAACAAAAAAAAATAGTATTGATATTTTTTCTTCTTAAACATTTTAAGACATTTTTCTTTTTCTTATTTTTCGTAAGTTCTCTTTTAAGCAGTAAGCTTTCGGTTCGAACAATGATGTCTTGATATTCAGCAGTTATGTGTACTTATAACAACACTGTTTTTTTGCACTTGTTAATTACTAATTCCTACATCTAATGCGTTAATATCTAGATTAAATTAGCCAATTTCTATTTATCAAGTAGATATATGTACAGGGTGTTTATAAAGTCCCGGACCCATTTTGATGTTTAATGACTCATAAAATAATGATGATATAAACAAACTTATGGCATTTATTGATGGAATAACTTATATATTTTTCTTTTCAGGTTTGAATATCTTTACTTTTGTAAATATCGTCTGCGCGTGTGGTTAATTTCAGATAATTTCATTTTCCAGTCTAAATATCTGTACTTTTCTAAATATCGTCTGTTTATTAACTGCATTTTTCTCTCTCTTTTTTTTTTTGTTCTCCGACGAAGCATCCTTTCATCTTTCTGGCATTGTGTGCCATAATCGCCATAATGTGCGCATATGGGGATCTGAAAAGCTCCATGAATACCGTGTGGCACAAAGGGATTCCCCAAAGGTTAATGTGTTCTGGACTAATGCACGACCGAGTCATTGGGCCTTTCATTTTAACAGAAAAGACGGTTTCATCAGTCGTATACTTAGACATGCTGGAAAACTTCGTATTTCCACAACTAGAAGAGCTTCAGCCACATATCTTTTTGTAACAAGATGGTGCACCGCCTCATTGGAGTACCATCGTTCGTAGTTCTTTGAATGACCTTTTTACAGGAAAATGGATTGGGCGAGGAGGTCCAATTCCTTGGCCACCCAGATCACCTGATATAACGCCGCTGGACTTTTTCCTTTGGGTATTTGTAAAGGACAACGTTTAGAGGAGGAGAGTGATTGATGACATTGATGACCTAAAAGCCAGAATTACAACCGCAATAGCCTCTGTGGATGCCGACATGCTTGCCGGTACTTGGGGTGAAATTGAATATTGACTTGATATTCCATTTCCGTGCGAAGAAGGGGGCACACGTGGAAGTTCTTTGACAAGGATCATGAAACATTTCGAGTCTATTTAACCATTTGTGTTATTAATTTTAATCTATCTTTATTATTTTAGGAGTTATTAAACATCAAAATGTGTCCGGAACTTTATAAACACCGTGTATATATATATATAAATGGAGTAAGTCTTATCCGTAGGGAATGGGACTATTCGCCGTGGTCGTTTCGACGTAGTTGTTTAGCCGTCTTGACGTTTCGCCGTCAAGACATAACTTTTTACACGGCTGTATTATATCTTACCATATTACGTATATTAAATAGATTTACTGTAACCAATCTGTTTAATTTTATAATTTAATTTAATTTAATAAACATATGGCGCTTTGATTTATGCACGCCATTTTTGGTTGTGTGTGTTGTTGCTGCAGGTAAGGCGATGATAGCTTGGCTCGGTGATATTTAACATTTTTATTTAATGCTAGAAAGAATATATATTTCAAGACAAGTTCACACATACACAGTCGTATCGTATTCAGTTCACGCAATGAGCATTTTTACAAGTAACAAGTCCACGCGGCAAGAATATCGGAATCGTAATTCAGCTACGAAAACATCACGAAAATGGAAGAGAGGTGAGCGTATGCTCCTCCGACGGCAGACAGGAACAGAGTAGTCAGTCCGAATTTTCTTCTAGTGGAGAAGAGGGAGAAAGCTGGTAGCGCCCTCTCTCGGGTAAGTGGACGATTAACAACAACAATAATAATAATAAAGTTCTCCACAAACATATTATTTAAAATGTTTTCGCGTACAATTTTATACAAATACTACAGGTGTACTAACAGGTGTAATAATGTACTAACAAGATTCCAAAATAATTTCGTTTTCAATTCAGATTACATAAAAATGTCAATTTCCTGCTTAATTCAGATTTCATAAAAATGTGAATTTCCTACATGCATGAGTGATTTCCTTGAACTAGCCAATTAAAATTTGAAGAAATTTTCACGAATCATGTAAATATTGTACCTGCATAATTTTGAAAACCGATAATATAACTTACGTTATATCAGAGGTTCAGCCCCAGTTCTCTTTGTTACTGACATAATTTTCTAACTAACTATGTGTAATTTCTTTGTATCGCATACTTTTAAACAACTATGCGTATTATAAGCAGCATTTATTACGTACACAAAAGGTAAACAGATTTATTAAACAAAATAAATTTAATAATATAATAAAGTATATTTAATAAGTATCATACGGCAAGATATAATACATTCTTGTAAAGAAAAATATGTCTTGACGGAGAAACATCCCAACGGCGAAACGGCCCGACGTCAAAACGGCCACCGTGAAATGCCGACGGCGAAAAATCATAGATCCTTCTCCATAAGTCCCTTACAATGAAAATGAATCCATGAAACGTCATTACATGTCATGGTCTCTGCCATAAGCCATTGATTTTGTTTACATTCTTAATCGGTGTTGTTTGCATAAGAATTAAGCACTAAGAATAATCGCTTTGTTTTGGGATATATTTATCTGCGAACAACTTTTTTTTTCACGGTTGAAAATTAATAAGGGGAAAAAATGACTCACCATTGAACATCTACAATCACGCACGTTTATATATAAAATTTATAAATATTTGCCTATAAAGCAAATACTTTAGTTTATCTGTTGAAGAAAGTTTTAATAAATAAGACAAAGTGACTAGATTGTCATTATTTATTACCAAATTTTTCCCGATTGGAAAGTTTTCCCAAGTTATTTTAAAGATTAACTAAACATGTTAGAATTATTTTAAATAAATATCAGTTTGAAATATTAGTATTAGCTGTCAGTATGTTTGAATTACAAAGTGTAAATAATCACTTTTCTTGCAAGAAAAAAACTTTAGATTTCAGGTAGAGAATAAGTACAGATGTGATTTTTTCCCTTTGTTATTATTATTACGAAATGTCCAGTTGTGGTAAGAAAGCTTTCCCGCAAAGCGGAGTTAGGGTTACCAGAAAGTGGCAATGAAAGGCAGGGTTCCTAAACTTGGCGTGAAATCGTCCGTTGGTCGACAAAATAGGCGATATGCCATAGGCTGAGCGAGAACATTCTAGTACAAATTCTTACCGGTTTTAACCAGAATATTCACGAAGGCAAGTCAAAAGGAATATATTTATACCCTGCCTTTTGAGTAGGAGACTATGTTGAGTTCAGCAGTAGTGTTTTCAGTTTCAGAGATTAGTTTGAGAACGACCGAACCGAGTCGGGAGATGTACTTTAGTGCTTTGCCGTGAAACTAACTCGTCACCACCAAGATTTGGTGATTGGGTCCTCTCATCCCCAGTTGCCTTTTAAAAAGGGGAGTATAAGGTACTTTCTCCCACCTTTCCGTCTACCTTCGTGGTGTAACTGGAAGCACACACGACGGGTATTCGTGAAGCTTGAAGCTTGGAGTTCGATTCCCGGTAACATCACTGCCCATTTGTCACATCTCCAGCATCAAAAAAGCTAATGACTCTATAAATGTTTTTTTTTTTATTTTGGTGATAAAAATGTTTTATTTTGATAAAAAGAAATTCTGGCGCGCCAACTGTTTCCAGATCGTGCTTTCGGCATACATGCAATTTGAGTTCGAGACCACTGTCTTAGTTGACACTGATAATTCACCTTCCTTATTACCCATCGAAAGAGTAGGAGAGTGGCGTCGTTTGCGTTACCTGTCATCTGCTCTCTAGCCAATACACCAGCTTGCGGGCTCATCGGCGCTCCCTCTTTTAATCCTCGGTCTAATAACACTTAATTGATATTCCTGTGTACCTTGTTCAGTATTCACCATTGTGGTAAATCTAATAAGCGTTTCTAGGAAACGTGTCAGTTTTCCTTACCACTACTTTTCTCAGTACCTTCATTCTATTTTAGAAAACAAAATTGTCTCCTTGTATACTTCTTTTGCATCTTAGTACCCGTTAAAATGAATAATAAACCTAAAAAATATCAAAGATTTATCATTTTCAGGAAAAAATGGGAATTGAGTTGCTTTTTTATAAATAATAGATGATAAATGTTTTTGCTTAATGGCTGTATAGCCGTTTCTAAAAACGTTAATTTGTAGAAGCGTTTTTTACTTTTATGTAACAAATATCGTATCCATGAATCCCCACAATTTTTTTTTTAAAATCCCATGTTGAAACCACGTGCAGTAATTATTACATCATCCAAAATAAGCCATATTCAATAAAAAAAATGTAAACCATTTTTATAACTAGGAATTTATGAAAAAAAAATGTCCTTGGATATGTCTAATTCACTTTTGAATGGTTTTAAGAATAATGAAATTATTGCAGTTATTAAAGATCTATAATCGTCTCGAAATATTCTAACGCGGTGGAATGAGAAAATAAGTGAAAATATAAAAGAAAGCTCGCTCACTAATTTAAAATGACCGTTTTTGAAATTAGTTCCAATGTTATGTTACAATATGTCGAGGCACCAGTTGTTAAGTGCTAATATCGCGTCACCAAATGTTAGGTGCTAAATGTTAAATACAAACTGTTACAATAATTTGCCTACAATAATATCAAAACCAAAATTCATATTGCGTTGTGTTTTACTAACCCGAACAACCCCTAAGACCAAGCAGGAGTACTGGTGTTAAGAACATTCACACAAGTCATCATAAGAAAAACTCTGAATCAATTATATATATATATAACCAAGGATATTTATTGCAGCATTAAAGGAAGACAGTCTTTCAACTTAAATTTTTAGATCTGTGGAGTGTTCAAGTGACTACTTAAAATAATGCATTTAGAATTATAATATATATATTGTTAGTTTCAAATATGCACCGAGATGAATTTATCAAAATTTTACACCGTAAAAATTAATATTAAAATTTCATATGCAGTTATCAAAACTCTGCTGGCCAGCATACAAATACACAGGAATTTAATGAATCACCGAGCATGGTGTCTTTACCAATATTGATAGAGATTACTTAGTTCAAGAAATTTCTTAATTTACTCAGGTAAAAATTACATACATAAATTTAGCAAATCCCTTAGGCAGTTAGAAAAATATTACATACTCATGTAGACCCGTTGGAGAAAAATGATTACATTTAACCCTACATTCAATTACTCAATTAAAGGTAAAGTAGAATTTAAATTTTTAATCGTTCCTTAATTTGCAAAAGTTAAAGTTAATTCTCAACCAAAAATAGTAACAACTTAAAGTAAAAAGGTAAAATTTAGATAAGTTTACAAATTTAATATCCTGTCTTAATCCATTATATATAAATTTTAATTACATTCCAAGTTAAGGTTAAAAATCCTAAATAGATTACTAGTGCAACAATTGCTTAAATACACAGCCTGGATTTAAGATCCAGCAGAAAAACCTTGACTAAAGTTAAATAGAATTTAATTGGAAATTAAATATACATATTATTACTCCTTACTTTAATAAATCATAGCTAGAAATTTTCCTTCAATTAATCAAATCTCTTCCAATATTTGTGTGAATTTACTTATCCTTATTATTTAGAATTCCATGTTCACTGAATTAAGGTTGAATGCCGTACTAAAATTTCTGGTGAAAGGAGGAACAGAACAAACTAGGTTGAACTCACTCGAAGGAAAAAACTTTTGAGGCTTAATTAAGCGTTACCCATTGTAACAAAAGGTGTCGGTTATCATTGAAATTTTAAATCTTAATTTACTTTTACAAAACGCTACAACTATGGACAAAAACGAAGGCACTTATCTGCTGAAATTCTTTCCCAGACAACCAGTAGGCTGATGTAGTAGTACAAGGCACTCCACCGAACGTAAATCTTGCCAGCTATCGATGTTAATCCGGCCCATCCTAGTAGGATGATGATAGGCGCATGGATGTTTTCGAAGTGAGAGATCCGGAAGAAGCCGAATTCAGCGGGTTTCAAGGAACGTCAAGCTCTGGTGGAAAATGCATTGAGATTCGAAGAAAAACAATCTAGACTCCCCGACTGGATAAAGGATGGCAAGGTGCAGAGGAGTAGTAACATATCAATTCTCCTTAGAAGTACATCTCCTTCTTATTCTTCATCTCTTCCTCAATGGGAGCAAGCAACAAGCCGAAGGCGGCTTTTTCCGGACAAAGCCTTGGACATCTATCCTCTACCGGTCTCCCTGGGTCAACATGGCGGCTCTTCCAAAGGAAGGAAATCGCGAGTCCTTCTTACAGCTGCAATCCGAGGCAAAAAGGCTGAACATGGCCTTGCATGACGATTTCAATCCTCCCGAATCCAGAATTTCCGGAAATCACCAAATTTGGTGAATTAGTATGCAAATCTCGCCAAACACAAAACAGTGCTGCGAAAACTTAGTTTTTCCTTCTTCACACCAAAAAAAATTCCACCCTCGCCACCCCCTTCGCCAACAAGGAGGGGTGAGGGAAAAGAATGCGACAACCCTATCACTCAACCGGACGCAGTACATGACCTTGACGAAAAAGTGCTCCGAAACGACGCTTATAGCAGAGTAAATTTTTAGACACGAAATTCAACAATTTTAGCAATTAAATGGGCATAATTCTCCAACGGGGCAACGTACAGTCATGAAAGTAGATTCATAAGAAGGGTAATTTTTTTCTCTTTAAGAGGTATAAATTTCATCCATGTGAATAAAAAGGAAGTATTTTTAAATTTAAAATATTACGCAGAAACAACCGATTTCCCATTTGTCTCCTTCTCCCGAACTAACGAACGCGTAACGTAAGAATGAGAACTCTGTTTAACTCGCATAAAAATAATTGATTCAGTAACATAAGCAATACAACTCGTGAAGAAAAATTTAGAATAAGCATAAATTAATGCATATAATTTACTCACTCAATAATTAATTAACAAATAACTGCAATTAACTACACATTAATCTATAATTCTAAACTAACCAAAAATCACTACATAACACCAATAATAGCAAAAATAATAGGCATAGCAGTCAAAATCATGATTCAGTCGCAATTCAATTCGAGGACGTTGCCTCAAAAGGCTTTTCTTTCAGTTGCACCTTGATAGAAAAACAGCCAGAATTATTATTGCATAAAGTTAAACGATGGGTAAATAGAAATAAATTTCTCCACATTTTACGATTTATTAACTGAGATAAAAAAAATTTCTCAAAGAGCAAGATCAAAAATGGGCAAATTTAAGCCGTGAGATTTGGTTCAGAGATTTAGCATTTCATTTAGGTTTTACATCGAAATTTCGTGATTTAAATTTACAATTCCAATAAAAGAACAAGATCATAATTAAAATGATTAGTATCATTTATGCATACAAAACAAAACTTGATATGCTTGCAGGGTTTCGCTTGATCGAGTAATGTTAATTATTACAATGATTATAACAAACGTGAATTATTGCTGTGTCTCAAATAAAGTCATGATAAAGTTAAAAGTTATTTTTATTTAAACAGAATTTAGAACACAAAGGTACTCTCTTGTGCTACAATATAAGCCACAATTCGTGAATGCAATTAAATAGAACAGTCAGTTTAAACGGTGAGCGGTAGTGAAGAAGACTTACGTAATTCAAGAAACACGCTCTGTCTTAAAATTCGAAAACTAGTTTTTTCGAGAACTTAATTTACTACTGACTACTCATTTTCATTCTGGCGAGAAAAACGAAAAGAAGAAGCCCAAGAGAGAACAATTTCAAATTGTTGCCATCAAATATTATCGCCTTGCATAATTTTTAAAGAAATTAAATAATCGAGAATCTGTATGTATATGTGTTTTTCGCATTGTGAAAAAACAACGATAGCCATTAAGTTTTGTGTAACGTAGTCCTCCGACCCAACAGGTACACTTAGAAGCCGGAATTTTGAATTTTGAATTTGTTTTATTATCTACTTCATAGTTCGTAAAACTTTAATGAATTTTTAAATAAAAACTCAACGATTTGAAAACCAGCAGTGGCAACAATGTTCAAAATAAAACAGTGTCTCCAGCGCGCGAAACAATTGCGTAGGGGAAAATGTAAGATCTTTAGTATTATATACTTATTATTTAATTAACAAACTCGGTTCTACGAAAGCAACCTGTTGCCGCTGTCGGAAATAAAATATTTTTACCTGCCATGCGCCATGCATGCCATGCCTTTCAGTAAAGCATAAGATATTTTCAAATTTAATCTGAAAGCTTATTGAGTAATAAACTAAACGCAATTTAAAAGCAATAAATAGATGTCTTAGGAATGCAATTTTCTACCTTTTAACGTGATTGATTTAAATCAACATGCATTAAAATCATGAGCTACATAATTAGAAATATTCAATACATTTTTTTAAATTACATTAGCTCAACGCATTAAAATCATTACATACTTTTTCTTTTTGTGTGTGAGAACTATTTTAGACATTTAAAGAAATAATAGAGCGAATGCAAAAATACATACGGCGATCTGTAACACTCTATCGGGAATTCTAAAGATATGTTGTTTTTAAATAGTTTATGTTGCTGTTGGATTTAATTTTATGTGACGTTAAGTGCGAAAGATATTTAATAAATAAAGTTAACACATAAAAAGTGAATAATAAAAAGCCAAAAAAATTTTTTTTGTTAGCCATCTTACTAAGAAAACTGAGTATTGATATGATAACTGAGAAAAGATTGAAAAAATATAAAAATCTAAGCGAATACTTAACACCGCATTGAAAATCTAAACATATGCTGCTATGCAGCTTTTTAAAATTTCGTGATTTTGTTGTTGAATTGTGTGTGTCGTAGGCGCACAAAAAACGACGCTTAATAATAAAACTAAAAAATAGGTTAACTGGTGTGAGTGCAAGAGCAGATTGCTGTGACTCAGCGAGAGAATAAAAAGTCTTAACAAATCCTTTTAGGGGACTGTTAAATATCTGAAACCTTTCAGATTTTTTTTTGTTATGCCTCACTCGGTAACTGTTGGCTATATTTTCTTTTCTCTTTTTTATTATTAAAACTCTAAGTGAGTATATATGTAAACTACTAAGAGAATCCATTAGCCGAACTTAACATTGTTGTTTACGAAAGAACGAATTGACTAATTTTTCATAATGGGAAGGATTAAAAGACGAATTTTCGTGCTACTCATGTCATAAATTCTTCATAGTGAATCGCCATTCGCAAGTCCATAAAATGTCTTGTCATATGGCGAAAACATGCGCCTTCATTCCTTTTCACTTCCTTGTTCGAAGTAAAGGAAATATTGCAATCGTGAAAAATTTCGGCTATCATATTTCAACAAATCATCATTATCATATTTCAATCCATTTGAATGTCTTTATTTCGTGACATCTGTACGTACGGACAGAATAAAGGACACTCGTTTTGCAAAACGGATTGTAAAGTGGATTCAGAAGACATTTTTCGTGACGTCTGTAGTTACATACATCTGCATTTCTATAACTCAAAAACGAGTAGTCGTACAATGTTGAAGTTATGTACATGGGACTGCTATAACATGCTGTTGTGCACCTCCCTTTTTCGCTGCAATCGAAAGCCAAATGTATATATTCCCATCCTCTCACCCGCCTCGGTGAGCTCAGTACTTTTATTCTTATATGCTGGTAAATTGTGCATTTTTTGCTTTAAAAGTAGTTGAATTATGTTGTTCTTATGTTCCAGTTAAGGTTTTTATGCCTTTAGTTAATCTGAATGCAATAACTGCAGAATTAGCAAAAATTTAAAAGTTCACTCGCACTAGGCCTAAAGAAGTCGCCATTTTTTTACATTTGAAATTCTTAGTATAATTTAGGTTACAATAACATGCCGAATAATGATTATTGCAGAAGTCAAACAACAAGAATCAGCGTAATATTTGTAAATTTTGCAGGACAAGTTTCGATGACTGGACAGTAGTTAACTTCTGACCGACTATTCTTATCTTATCACTATATCTTATCTCATTTATTTGCACTTAGGCAGCTGAGGCAGTTGGTTCTGTAAGTCAAACCATCGAAACAAATCCTGCAAAATTTATAATTATTATGCTGATTCTTGTTCTTTGACTTTTCCAATAATCTTAGTAGAATATTGAATCAAGTCAATGTGTCTTTTTGCCCAGTGAGACCAAAAGTTAACTTTCAGTTTTGTGCACCGAAAATTTCGTTTTCCTATCCGTTGCCTGAATTGCTTATTTTTGCGCAGAAACTTTAATTTTAATCGTAAAAATTGGTGTTTTTGGTTTTTCTGTATTTTACAATTTTTAATGAAGATGTTTTGAGTCTTTATGTATTTTTGCCTTGCCGCAAAATGAGAACTATATTGACACAATGAGAAATATATTTCTAATGAAATTCGAGAAAATAATATTAAACGAAGTGCAGGAAAAGTGTGTATAATTTAATAAGTCCTACAAGAAAGTCATGTGGTGTCCACATTAGATATATTTTTAATGTGCCAACGTCGGAAAAATTAAGTAGTGAGGAAACCTTAGACCTGCACAGAAACCCGTATCATTATACTATAACTAGATACTACTTACACTGTCTGTTAGCAAGCCAGAAACTTAACTGCATGTGCCACTAATATATTTCTAACCAATAAATTAATTAGGCTGTTCATTAATAAGGTTTAATGAATCAATTAACTCTTTACACCCTAGGGTCAGGTTTAAACAAATTGAAGAAAATTCATCGAAAGAAATACAAATTTTCGCAAAACATGTTGTAGAAATTATGATGCATTTTTAGAGCAGTATTTATATTATATAATTTTTCATTACTAAACCAAAAAATTTGTATTATAGGGTACTAAAACCACAAAATGTCTGAAGAAGTTGCAACCAAGAACTATGAGTTGCAGATAGTGAGAGGTCTGCCTTTTCCAGCATCCCAATGGTTTAACAGAAAAAACATCGAAGATGCATTAGATTACATGCCTCAGGATGAAGACATCATCATTGCTTCTTACCCTAAAACGGGAAGTACGTGGCTTCAATATATAGTTTTGCAAATACTTTCAAAAGGTGATTTATTCCCCAGCTTTGATGACGTCACATACCGTGTAGTCCCGTTTATGGAAATGACAGGAATTGCAGCCGTAGAAGCCTTGAAAAGCCCTAGAGTTTATAAACACCATATTCCCTACAATATGGTGCAAAAAAATCCAAAATCAAAATGTCTGTATATTTATCGAAACCCTGAGGATACGGTGGTGTCATTTTTTCACTTTATGCAAAATATTTACGAAGAAGAAATGAATTTCAATGAATTTTTTGAGCAGTTTCTCTCTCTAAATATAGGATACGGTCGTTATTTTGAACATATCCTCTCCTTCTTTGCTCACAAAGACGAGGAAAATTTGTTACTTATATCATATGAAAAATTACACAAAAACAGGAGAGAAGAAATTTTAAGAATAGCGAAATTTCTTGGTGAGAATTACTTTCAACGACTTCTGGAGGATGAATCAGTAATACGTAAAGTAATTGAGCATACTAGTTTTGACTATATGAAAACAAACCTAACTCAACCGCAAGAAAAAGGTAAAGGTGGAGGTTTGAAAACAGCTGCCTTTTTTAGAAAAGGAATTGTTGGTGATGGAAAAAATATGCTGTCGGCTGAACAGAAAAAAAGATTAAGAGAAGTTGCAGAAAAAGTAATGGGTGGAACAGAAGTGATAAAAGAGTGGATTGAAGAATGAACTAAAATATAGATATCAGAACACCCTCTGCTTTTTTACAGCATGACTTCCAATGCATGTGAAAAGCAATGCATCCAGAGGAGACCTTTCTGCAAAATTTATAGTGAATTTAATGTGAAAGACAAGAAATTTATAAATTGGGTGAAATTTGTAAATTAAGCAAGTTATAAATTCATATTTAAAAATAGAATTATGATTTGCAGTCAAGCAGTGTCAAACTAATTATTTCCATTGTAATTATTTGTAAAAAAAGAAAAAGTTAGAGTGCTTGGTTCTTTAAAAATTTTCAATACTAAAAATAAAATATTCCAAATAGTGTTTCACATTTAATTTTTAAAAGAAATAAAAATTGAAAGCATAAAAATTGATAGATTATATAAATAAATTACATAGATAAATTCATAAATTAGATTGAAAAATTCTAAGAAAACGTTTATTGTTCGATAATGATTTAATATAATATAAAAACAATTACTAATTTTCTATTTTTCTGGAAAAAAAAACTTTGACCTATATAATCGTTAGGTATTCTTAAGAAAAGTGAAAAGCACGCAATTTTCTTGCCGAGACTTGAACCTAAATCTATCAAATAGGCACCAAAGTTTTAAACATTATATGCTTTATTCATGAAAATAGTCTATATACATTTATCCAGCGTACGAATAATGTTGTATAGCTCATCTTTAAGTTGTTTTGAATATGTGACACAATTAAAGCCTGCATAGCGTTTCTAGGTATGATTATATTTGATTTTCAGTCCACACTTTTCTTCCGGGTGCTAATTTATATTCAGAAGACTGTAGTTTCTGATGACGTTCAGAGGAGGTATACAGAGGCACAAGGCAGCCATGGTACAGTAAAAGGTGTCAAAAAAGTCCACATAGACGGAAGGAAAGCTACTGATTCTGTGCATCCAGATCGCCGGAGAGCATTAGGTTCTAGATCACATCTGTAACTAAACCACACAGTCTAAGTATATACGTTTAACAAGTTCCATCCACTTGCGCTCTAGAAATTCTGGTATACCGTAGATTATTAGCGAGAATCAAAAGTGCGCTGAGGGGTCATATTTAATGAAATTATTTTTATTTTTCTGAGTGTCTGAATGCCTTTCAAGTATTTGTTTTTTAGCTGTAATAAATTTCTTGTTTTTATTTATTTATTTTTTAGAGCTCGACTTCATTACCCGATATAGAGGAGTTCTTATAAAACCTTAAAAAATGGTTTGTGTAATTGAAACAAAATTAAATTCAAATACTATCTTTGTCTAATTCACAATTTGTGATATAAAAATTCCGTTTTGTTATATAAAGATAACATTTACTATAAACAACTGGCCAAACGTTCTCGTACGCGTATTTTCTGCTACCCTCCTACTCTCGAATTTCACCAGATTTCTCTCTTCGATATAATCCCGGACTTGCGGAAGTAGTCGAAGTAAAATAATTTGAATTATCTCTGCATCAGGCCTTTTCCCATGCAGCAAATTAGCAACTTGGACCTTGCGTAAAATAAATTCAGTTAGTTCTTCGACTATTGGCATTTGCCGTAGAATTCGGCCTCAAGTTTTGCTCTGACTATAGGGAACGCTTTTATCAGGTCAGCTTTAAAAGTTTCAAACGTATATGTGAGGCTGCCTATTTCGCCCCAGACGAAATTTTCCGATTCCTTTAAATCAACTTAATTCTTATCCTCGTAAGGCGGTCGTTGCTATCGTAATCTTCTGGACTTCGGGGACGAGATAAAGTAAAAAATGGTACTCTAAATTTTCTAGGAAGCCAGTGACCGACGTTTTGCCGTCGAATGTCACTGCGGGTTTCATGGAGGCCCGCACTGTTTCAACGAGGTAGCCAAAACCTTCCATTATGTTACTAAGAACCTGTGTGGTCTGCGATGTAGATGAGGCTAGTTCAACTTCTGAACTCGTAGCATCAGATATAAGTTCAGAAGTTGGGCGCCACTTATAAGATCTATGCCTTTTTAGGCCATATAAACTAAACTAGATCCTACAAATGATGCTAGCGAATTCTCGCACAGACGTGAAGCAATTACCAGCACAGAAGAAGGGTGAAAACAACCCTTTGTTAATTCAAACTCCGAACAGAAGGCACGATCTTCCAGCTTTACAATAACATCGACAACTTGTTGTGGAATTTAAATGTATAACATAAATCAATTCAAGTCTAAATAGAATAGTGTTGGATTAGCACGTTAAGTTACAGTTAGTTTAAGTTGACTCCCAATCCTAACAGGCTTGACAATTATCCGAAATGGCCAAGGGTCGTGTTAGCGTAACAGCGACATTAGCAACAAAACTTGCGCTGGCTAGCAAAAACACACTGTGAATAAATTCATTGATTCATCCTTTTAAATACTCACCCCAAAAAAGTTTTGATATATTCATAAAATAATTAATATAGTTTTGCTAAGAGAAATTTATAGATTTCATTAAAAAATTCTCATTCTAAAACATTAATTTTTATTAATGAATAATGCAATATTTCACTGAAACTCGTAAGCTTACGAATACTTTTGTGAAGCCATTAAATCAACAAATTCCTTCAAGCGAGAGACAATAGTTAACGAAATTTACGATTCAATCCACTGAACCTGTCCAAGTTTAAGAAGAAGACTCATTACATCTACGTTTCACATACACAGTTTACATTCCACATGAACTGAGTTATTCGATAAAGATTAAACATCTGTGTTTTCATGAGTACAACTACATTTTCAACAGCGAGCTGAAATAATGAACTTTTGGACACGAAACTATCTTAACGAAAGCTGTTTTCTAGGCACATTTTTGAACATGAAATTATTTTAAATGCAATGGACTTCCATAAGATTCAATTGCAAGTAGGAGAAAAAAAATAGTTTCCGGTATCCAAATTTTGGGCTGATAATTTTAAATTATCTTTGCAAGTTTAGAATCTTAGATTAGAGTATAATAATTCCAAGAAGAGCTTATCATCGAAGAAGAACTTTTGAAGCTAAGAAAAATCATACGACTATTTCAGTTCCCTTCTTAAACAAAAATAATTATTACTTTTGCGAAATCATGAAAGGACATTTTTACTGTGGAATACGATTAGAACTTGGTTCAAAAATAAGACAGTAATGTTTTGTTTAAGGATATCTGTAGAAAACACAAAACGACGTATATGAAATCCAATACAAAGGTAAACGACAGTTTGAAATCAAGAAAAGAAATACTGAGAGCATTGCTGGAAAATTTCATCGCTGCAATTTGATTTTAGATAGGAATTTCGTAATAAGTCTACATTTCATATCTTTTGTGCATCATAAACTTGATGGTATAAAATGATAAACTTATTTTTACAGTATCGAACATAAACGAAAGATCTTATACATCATCGATTGGCAACAAAATTTTTTTACAACATTCAGTGTGTACTGCACAGGAGTAAGGATTGCTAATGGAATGCTCTCGCTTGAAGGAAGGTATAGTTGAATAGGAGAATTTTTTTAAAATTATCTCAATGAATAGATACACAACAGTTTCAGTTTTCAGTGTCATTTAACATGGATATTCATATTTTTCACGCTGCAGTCGTTGCACAGTCACTCCCCCCTCAAATGAAATTTTCTGTCAAAAAATTTTTTTCGGAGAATATTATTAAATATTGCTTATGTTGTTGTTCTGTTCTCCAAGAATTTCATATAAGAATGATTATCAGACCCTCAAGGTGTTTGGAGTTCTTTTCCACCACAGTTTTGAAGACCATATTACAGTCACCACAGTTTTGAAGACCGTACAGTTTTGAAGCCCACCTTTCTTTCCCACCACCAATTCACAAAAGAGGACTTTCGGCTCGCCATATATTTCGATTGCCGCAAAGACAGTGTGCATTTACAAACATCCATGACTTTTTCTGGATTCGAACCCGGGCCCTTCGGTACCATTGTAGGCCCCCTAACAACTATATCGTATATTTGAACAAATAGTTGCCACCGTGTGTAAATTCCTGGAGTCAGACTAACAAGAAGCTTACAAAGTAAAAAAGAAGTGGCAGCTATTTTAATTTTGTTCAAATTTAAATGAGATAGACTGCATCAATATGGTAATATAATCCTCTTATTCTACTGTTCTCCAATGTTCGGTTAGCCTTCCTTTACCTTTTGTATTTTTTATTTGACTATCACTTATTTGTAGGCGTTTAACATTTCTTTCCTTTTATATAGCTAAGAAACAGGAGATCCGAATTACATAGTAATGGACAATATATCGTTGATTACTGCTGTGAATCGTGACATATGTTGAATAACTGGTATTATAAAGCGCCACTTGTCAAGTGACATCATTTTCAACACTGAATCAACTCCCAGATATTACTGCGTAAAGTGAACCAAAAATGTTTAGTGATGTATTTATTTCCATCAAAGCCATCACTAAGGGCTGTGACGACAGTGTCACGTAAGAGCATCCGAGATGGATGAATAATCAGACAGGAGGTCTTTCAAATATTTATTTTAAAACTTAACTAAGATTTCTGGATTAATAAAAAGTGAATCATCAATACAGTACAGCCATAATATTCAAAGCAACCGCTTGATGCGGCTCAGACAATCGCTTGGCGCGGCTTACCTACAGCATCTCTCTAAACAAAGTCTCGCACAAAAACTTCTTTCTTTCCTTTTAAGTTAATTTCGGAAGGAAGGGTGTCCTTATCAAACTTCCGTAGTTAATTTACCTGCAGATTAGTTCTCTTCAAAACAGGAAGTCTTCTAATTTAAAACGGATGTTCTATCAAAGATGAGAATCATCACAGCAGTTACTGAATCATTTTAGTAAGTCATATGGGCATACAAGTCCTAGTTGTTGTGTATGTCGTTTAAGAATTCACCATCCAAGTTTCGAATGATGATAAAAAGCATCAAAACATGTCATATACTACAAGAAATGCAGTGTTACACAGAATGGGGCTTACAGCCGAAAACATCGCAGACGTAAACGTCGCGGAGAAAACAACCCAAGAAGAAAACGTTGTGGTGCAAAACACCGTGGGAAAAAAGAAAGCAAAAAAGAGAAAGCGTCGCAAATGCTTTAGAGCTGCGATGTTTTCTCTTTGCTTTCTTTTCTATCACGATGTTTTGTACCACGACGTTTTCGATTTGCGCTGTTTTCTCCGCGACGTTTTCGTCAGCGATGTTTTCAGCGGGTACTCAGAATGTCACATACACTTTCAGTAATCCAATATGCGCAACAATACCATAAACGTGGAAATACATAAAGAGAAAAAATATCTTGAATAACAGGGAAACTTGAATCTATGTTAGCTCATCGCAATTTGGTTAGATCACATTCAGTTAACGTGATACTAAGCATACAATATCACACTGAAGGAAATTACGACGATTAGAAATGCATTTATGGCTAAAATCAAAATTCACAAGATACGAAAAGCTCAGAGGTGTGTAAGCACACAACTATTAAAGATGTATATTTATAGTAATCTGCGTTTCCCCTGATGCCCACAAGGATGTCCCTCAAAGGAAAGGAGGGCTTTGTAAAGGACTTTTTAAGAGAAATTGTATTGTATCCCAATTACACATCAAGAAAGCCATGAAAATTCTCATGCAGGCAACCCATTCAACGGGATATAAACCGAGGTTTAACTACCAGCGTTCAGTGACTGAAAAGCTCAACCACGATGGGCATTGGTTAAATTCTGCACATGCTTACAAATACATTATACTATAACACATATTTTTCCTCAGTAAAACTAAAACATCTCGAAGCAAATAATTGAGATAATGAAGTATGACGAACACCGATTTATTAATGAAGTACACACACATAAGAATAAAAGTGAGATATTTTGTAAGTCAAATTGCTCGCGCGCAGAGTTCAAGCCCTAACTGAAGTTCATTTAGTCACATGACTTATAAAAAGGAAAAGAATATTTATATTTGGTGAATCTCGCATCACATGATCTGGAGCAGGTGCTCCGTTTGAAGAAATTACTCTAGCCGTATATTAAGATCTTCTCCTCAAGCCGTATAAATTGTCCTCAATTTACAGCTTGCTCCTAGCGGCTCTTTTCTGGTAAGGACAGCTCGTCCATCAGGTTCAGGGGCTTTTCTTCGTCGGTCTCTTTCTCGAATTAGGAGTAGAGTTGTTGAGTCTTGCCCTTCGTATGACTGCAGTGCAGAAACATAGACTGCAGGGCAGAAGGAGAAGTTTCATCAATAGTAGAGGTTCTTAAGACAACATATCCCCAACAAAGTTAGCTTTAGAGCACAAGCGGAAAGTATGGCCTATTTTGCCACAGCCATAACATTTGCGATCATCTTGTTCATAGTCCCTGGGTATATGCCCAAGTTTTCCACACACGTAACACGTTTCATATGCTTATTGTAATCTTGGGAAATTTACTTTTTGCATTCTCGGGCAATGTGACCAGCTCTTCCTCAATTATAACATTCACTGGAATTCATGATTTTTCTTACTACGTTTTTCTTTGGGGAAGATATACGATGCCTTGGAACTATGACAGAGGCTTGCTACTGCTCTTAACCCTTAGCCTATTAAGTTATTTTCTGCAAATACCTTTAAAACTATCGCTAATTTTTTACTCAACTTCCCATACATTGTCGGGAAAATAACACTTGACATTTGAAAAATGCTAGTTACTTCTTTTATTACTTCTCTTACCTCCCAGAATTTTGCATTCGTGGTTCCGATTAAAAAAATTGATTGCACTGTAAACATTAGTTCATGCGAGCTGTCTAGAACATTTGCAAATTAATAGCTTCTCTCTGGCGGACCGTGGGAGTGCCCTAGGGTAAATGTCCAACAAGCTTTCTGCTCATAAACGTTTCATGAGTAGAAGGTTTCAGAACTCTAATATATATATTAGTATAAAGTACTAATAATCTGAAGGTTTTTTGGGAGCTGTAAGATGATACCGTATATAAAAATTAAAGGTAGGAACTTTGCAACTGACAGTTATCATACGATGTTAGAAGTATATTTTATTTATGACACTCACGGTACGAAGAAACATTTATTGAAAAACGTCGATAAGAAATCCAGATAAAATGGCTTTTTAAATTCTGCTGTATTGAACAAATACATTATTCACATTACCATGAATGTTGCTGTTACTCTCCTTTAAAAGAATATATCTCTGGCCAGGGCTGAGTTCATTCATGAGATTAAAATATCATGATTAAATAGTTCAAATATCAAACTGCGAAAAACTTCAGTTGCTACTGATTTCAGGACAATGGCAAGTTTATAACAACTTTAGTAAACGCGATGAAGAAAAGAAATCAACATTTTTGTTTAAATATAAAACATGTGAGAAAATAATTACCTATTCTGATATTAATAGAAAAGTTAGTTCCTTTTATTGTCTTATAATTTTCCTGAAAATCATCGCAAAAGTTTTTATTCTTTAAGATAATCCCTACAAGCTAAAAAACAGATTTTTTCTTAAAGGTTCTCTTATATTGTAATTTTCTTTTACTATGGTAAAGCACACTAAAGAGGAATATCTCCGCAAAGGGCCTGTCTACGGGAAACTGGGTCATAGCCTCGTTACACATGGGAAAACACCCTTGGATCCAGCCTGCTTGCCGGGATTGAAACCTAGATCGAACTACCAGGGTTCAGCGAATTTGCTGCTCTGCCACTAATTCGCCATTTTACTCAAAGATTAGATTTCTTTTAGCAAGTAATTCCACTTATGTATTATTTTTCAAGTAATCTAAATACTAGATATTCTTATTATTCTAATAGATTTCTAATGTAATTAGCGAATTTCATTAAACGTTTAGCTTTTATATTTCTTATTATCTCTTTCCGCTACTACATTTTTACATCTCTCTTTCCAAGAAAAGCGCTATAAAGCGATCCTTATCGTAGAAAAAAATAAGAAACATTGTTTCTATGAAGCAATTAAAAGAATAAATGAAATGCAGAAAATGGTAAACTTGGAAATTTGCGTATAAAAGGCGAACATGGGCATATTTTGATGGATATAAAGAAAGTGAAGGAAATCTTCAAAAGATCACTACTAAAATTAATTTAATTATTTTTTAAAGAAAGTATATATTTATTAAGTGATAACACGAACAGAAATTCCTCAAGAATATCTGCATATGGATATGAAGCTATTATCAGACAACAAAATATGTAGATAAAAATTACTGGTAATATATAAAATGCAATTATTATTATAGTTATATACAAAATGCTAAATATTATTCTTATGGCATAATTTTGAAAGTCACTGCTTTTACATTTTTCTTCAACAGATAATTAATACATTTTGACTGTTAAAATATAAATATTTCCAGCTTAAAAACGTTAAAAAATACCTCTGCTTTTAGGTTTTCATCTTCCTCTTTTGCAGTCATCAACCTTTGAAGACCAGATACCACATATTTGTAAAGCAATATTATGAGAGTAAGATACAAATTCCAGTCATCAATATATATATATTTTCATCAATAGTTTGTATCTAGGAAACGAAGAGGGAGTTTTTTTTCTTTAGTATCACATGTCCTTTTTTATTTCACTTTTTAATACTTTCTTTTTTACATTTCTTATGAACATAGAATACAAACGAACTAGATAGAAATAAAGAAAATCAGTCCAAGTATTTCTCTGAGTTTTATTTACAAATATTTATACAATGATCACATCCATCTCAAAAGAAATTGGCACAAACATTCATGTACATACAAATATTCAAATTCGGCAGGTTCTCTTTGAGAAAATATACACTTTTAGTTTGGCACACTAAAGTTCTCGAAATGCACAAAAGATCTCTTATACTTAAAAAAGCATTTTTGCTTAAAATAGGAGCATTTTCCCAAGCAATCATGAATTAAGAATTTGATACGCGTAACTTCTACTTACAAACAACATAAATTCTAGACGATTTTATTTCATGTACTATAGTCAGTTGGATACTTCTTCACGGTGATATGATGAACATGAAATAAAATTTAAAAGTGGAAGATGAAATATGTAATCATGTATGTTTTTATTGATGTTATTGGGAATCTTATCAATTTTCTCACAACTGATATTAAAGCACAGTAAGATATATGCAGAATTTTGCTTCGAGGAGATCAATTATTCTTTCACTTGATCTATAGTTTTGCTTTAGGTCTATGTTTTGAAGTGTATTATTTACTTATTAATGATAAAGTTTATTATTATAAAAATAGATTATTTTAGATCACTTATTCTAAAAATTTCCAATCTGAAATTTTATAGCTAAAAGGCCCTATAGGGCCCTTTCTATAAACTATACGAAAATATATATCTGAGAGTATAAATGTATAAACATTTTTTAGGAAAATTGAAATTGCATCATTTGAAACAAATCACAAGGTAGGTTACTGATAAGTGATGAATCTCCTGACGTAGCAGTATTAATTAAAGTAAATGTAGGTAGCATTTCCCCAAATAAATATATGACAAGCATATGGATTCAGAAAGAATTTCTATACAAGTCTTATTCCCCTATCAGTGAGATATAAAACTTGTGTTACAATCAGTCAGTATATGCTGTATAATCAACATTCTAATGAAAGAATAAAACACAAACAATAGTCTCATTTTAATTTACTTTCGAACAACTCAAATTAATCATATATGCAGATGACATTTATACATTTTTTTTGGTACAACCAGTTAAGAATTCCGAATCATCCAGCCGTATAGAAACATGAAGCATGGTTCTTTGCTGTATAATTGTATTTTAACCTTGGTTCATCAGGAGCTGAAAGGATACAACTACTGAATAGTGGTAGTTTGTGCCGTGTTCTGTTTCTAACAAAAGAGTTGAATGAACAGAGTTTTCATGCGTTTCTCAATGTATAATATAACGAGCCAGTTTCTTTCAGGAAGTCTTCCATGACGATGTTTCTACTAAAGAAGCTAGCCTTCAGGTGCTTTGCCAGAATTAGTTAATCAATTAACACATCATTTCGGTTTCCAATGATGTGATGCTTATTCATTAGCAATATAACCACTGGGGCTTCTGTCAAATCCCCACAATGTGTATTGTGACATTGTATAGGGAGTCGTCATGCTATTTCAAATAAACAACTAATAACATGTAACATTGCGGTAAAATATAGGAGCTTGCTCATGCACAGGCGTCTGATTTCCATACATATGCTCTTTAATTGAATAATTAATCAATCGTTTCATTTCGCGAATATTTTCGCATTAGAGTCTGAACGCAAAAGAAATTAGAGTCTTAATGCGTATAGAAATTAGTGTTTCGCATTACAGTCTTAAACCGGAATACAATATATTTTTTTGTGAAGCTTGACATTAATTGCAATATTTCTTTGACTAAAAGTAACAGACACAGCATATAGTTAAAAATGCTTGAGGAGGGCGTCAAAAGTTTCTCACTATTCAGTTTACTTAAAGAATAAAACCAGCAGGACAAAACATTCCATTGTACCTCGCTTGAACTTGATATATTCAAACGGATCTTCTCAAAACAGATCTGAATGTCTGCTATTAAGCTAACTGATAAGATGAAAGTAATGAGAAAAAAATCTTAGCTTTAGTTTAGCTTCCCATTTCAAAATTATGTCTAACATTATGTCACTGCAGTTTTACAAGCCAGGTAAAAAGTCATAACATTCTTATTGTTTGCGTAGAAATAACGATCATACATTTTATGTAAAAAGGAGCTAATATATTAACTTTAAAATTCAGTTGTTAGGTTTTTTTAGTGATTTATTTATCAGTTTTCTATCAAAATAAGTTTTCATATTGAATTTTTTTGCTTAACTTTATGAATGATCTTTTTAAAAAAATCTTCATAATGCGCATTTATAGAATTTTCATGCAATCTGTTAAAACGCACATTAGCATTTAAAAACGTTGAATAATCTTACCTACTTACCACCAGCTGAGTTGCTGGACAGCCTGTTGTATGACTATCAGCATTTGTACTCAATTGGTGGAGCATTCTATTATCGCTAAGCCTAACTAAAAATCTCTATAGAATATTGAAATTTAATTAAAAATTAAATAAATTTGTAGCTGAATTTATAAAGTTACTTCGGAAGATAGGTATTTGTGACTTGTCGTTATTAAAGAGACTCTGTCGCAGGATGACATTACTTCTATTCATACCAAGTTGAGAATTTTCATTCGACTTTAAATTCACAAAAACATCATACTGATTGGAATTGCCAATTCATTTAGGCACTGAATAACTCAACTTGATTTTGCAGTTTCGGTTACATTTGTATAGCGTAATGGAATTTTCTGACTCTATGAAGATAAGGCGTTTGCAAAATTCGAACTTTTCTGCAGATATTTTTTGCAGCTTTTCTGCAGCTTCATAAGAACACATTTCAATTTTTGATAAAAAAAAGGAGTAGAATTTTCTAGAGACCAGGTAAACAGATTTTGATATTCAGTTGCTATTGCAGATGTTTCCCTACTAACATATTTCGTTAGAATTTCAATAAAACTGAAATTAGTGTTTTAATCAGTTTTAAAAAGGAAAAAAAAAAGATTAAAATCAGCTTTCTAAAAAGCTGCAAACCAGCAGGTCATTTTCACATGTTTGATATTATTATATTTCCCATGTTTGTTGCCCGTATTAATTACTATTCGTAAGCGTGTATGATAGGCAAAATGTAATTCTGGCTATTTTTAAAGTACAGTAACAATTTTATGAAATATAATGAAGTGTTAAAAATTCTGTAGTATTGATATACTAATGTAAATACTGTTTCAGTGCAGAGGTAATAAATAGTTATGGATATTTATGCAGCTGAAAATGTATATAAAAGGAAATGAATGTTTGAATTATTCTTTTTTTTTTTTTGTTGAAAGTGACAAAGTCAGTACCAGTTATTTTAAGAATGAAATTTATGTTCAGTAAAATTAGCTTACAATTGCAACATTAAAAGACTTATTAGTATGCATACAATATATTTATTTTCCCATTATTAAAACTTCCGTCTTGTAACTGCTTCAAACAGCTCATGAAATTTCTATTTGTTTACGGCTCTAGAGAAGTAGTGATGTTGTTATAGGTATTGTGTTTGCTTTTGTCATATTAGGTCAAGGAACAATACAAAAATATCTAACGCTCTTTTTGAAATTATAAAGCTATCTTTTTGCAGCCACACTGGAGTAACAAAATGCCTGATTTTCTAAGCAGGTATTTACACCTCGGTTAAAATAATTCATACTCCGTGAAAAAGCACTGCACAATTAACACCGAATATTTACTGGAATAGCGAAATAAGGAAATTCAGAGCAGATCTATTAGACGTGACTCACAGCGTAATTTAAATAATTATTTATTCCTACTTCTGAAAGAAAGTACCACCATGCATACAAAAAACAGCAACATTTCTTCTTTTATAAGTATCTATAGAATAATTTCATCTCTTGGAAAGGAAATTATTACAATACATTTTCACACTCCGTACATTATAAGCAAAAAGAAAGATAATGGTTAATAAATAAATGATAAATAAATGACCAAAATTAGGAACGGGTGTTTTATCCATATGACGCAAAAACCACGTGTTAATGACTTGTTATTTTTTTATGCTTCACCACAAAAATGTCCATATTTAAAAAATACAAAAACTTTTTATACACATAGATCCTTAATTTAAATACGAAAATACACTTACGGACGTCATATTTTCCACAAATCATTGCATTGCACACATTTGACACTGAGCAAAAGGGTCATTTATATGGTCAAAATGTGAAGAGAAATATTTGGTTTTGATATTCAGAAAATGTTACTGTACTTGTTCTTATTTCGTTTAACTTCTGTATTATATACTTCATAAGTATTCCACATGCTTTTAAGTTTCCTTTCTTGCCAAGTCTTATCTACTTCACGACTCTGAAAAATGGTAGCTTGGCATCAAAATGGGTTTCAGAAGCAAGAAAGAAAAAGAATGCTCCATCTGGAAATCCCAGGCAGTGATTCTTGTTGGTCCGCTTAAAGGAAATCAAGCTTTACCATCAGATAGCTGTTGACAACTCACTGTCTCGTCTACTGTGGTACATTACACAACGCTCGGTTTCACCACCAGTGGAAGTAGTTAATGTTGAAGAAGGAAGAATCGAACCACTGCTTATAGATCTGCTTTCCGTCGTCGTGAGGCTCTGTGTTAGAGCTGAGGAGGTCGGAGTTTTCTGACCTGCATGAAGTGAAATATAGAAAATCAATCACTTGGAAAGCTTGGGAAAGTTTACATCTTATAATATCTTTACACGAAGAAAAGCGAATTGAGTGCTGACATGTAAATATTTGAATGTTTATAATTTAGCTCTACAATATTTTCTACATCTTTATTAAGAATAATACTAAAAACACTAAAGCACACGTTGGCAATATCATGTTTAGGTCAGTTGAACAGAATAAGTCTTGTTAAGTTATTATGACTTCACAGTATCAGTGGTGTCGGATGATGTTTTGAAAATACAAACGTGTTAAACTAAATAGAATCTCCAGTCAATTTTCTCATGTTTTTGGCTCTACGAAGACTTCTTAAGTGATTTTTTAAATCTATATAAGAAACATAAATGACTCAGATATGTACGTATTTACAATTAAAAGCTTTATTTTCATTGTATGCATTACGTAAAACTATCCTATATGGGCTTTAATTTGAAGCAATATATTTTCTCGTAGATATTTTTGAGTCATCAGTTCCTTAAGTTTGCTTCTTTAATTGAAAAAAGTAAATGATCGGATGGTCTATTACGTTTTATCGTGTTTAGATTAGAAGTTTAATTTTGCTTTATGTATTTAACATGAGCCGCTGGAACGTACGCAAGAGGTTCTATTTCCATCGAAGGATTTTTAAGTGTGGGAAAAATGTATAAAACTCAATTTTTAAAGTGAGTTACACAATGAAGAAAGAAAAAACAGAAAAGAGCAGTTTTTTAAAACAAAAAGACGTCCATCTGCTTAAAGAAGAATATAATTAGTTATTTTGCGCTCTCTGCCATTGCAGACTTATAGATGCCTACCTATCACAAAGCGTAATGTTTATTGAATTATACTCTGAACACTGCCATTTTATTTGAACTAACTCAATATCTCTGAATCTCATGACATTAGGTTTTTTACCAGTTGCAAGAAAAAGTAAACGCTGAAGTGCAAATTTTTTAATGTCACGTGACAACTTCACACATGGGTGATGCAGCAGTAGTATCTGTTTCGTTCAACGAGAATTAAAGATTGAATACGTCAAATCAATTATAAAACTCAGGGAGTTACGGTTGTATAACTTACGGGTTAAAAACAAGGAAATTCTACAGTTGTTGCAGTAAAAAACGGCAATAGACCATTCGGTAGAAGAACAGATAACGATCGATCCCTCATCGTTGGTTTGCAAAAACAAACCCCGTGCCTATCCTCTTGTCCCATCAATTCGAATTAATTAAAAGACTGAATAGACTAAATTTTGAAAGATTGATAAAATTCTTTTTCCTAGTTTCGTAATGTAACAGTTTTTTGAAGCAATTCAAATGAGCTATTAAAGAGGTCTAATGAGTAGAAAATCAACATAAATTTCCAGAGATTCCGGCTGAAGAGAGCGAAACATTGCAAACTAATACTAAAACACAAGATCTTAAGAGAGAAAAGTTTGTTCGTTTGCTTTGAATACGACAAAGCACACGAGGGCTATCTGCCTAAAGGAAGGGATTTCTTCGTGGAGGAGTTTCTGAGGGAAACTGAGTCTTATTTACGTTATACAAAACTACGAAATTTTATGCAATACGTATATGCCTTTGTGGTGGTCTTCCTAAGGGAAACTGGCTGGTGGTCAAGTGACACATAGGGAAAACCACGAAAACTAACCATACAACCAGCCCATATTCCTGGAATAAAACCTAGTTCAAACTTTCAGCATTTAGTGGTCTTAAACACTCGGCCACTGTTAGGGTCGAATCAATTCGGGTCGAATCACCAATATTTAGCGGTCTTATCCCCTGGTTATTACTGGAATAAAAACAAAAAGTAAACGACAGTTTTTAAAGAATGAAAAAAAAAAACAGACTAAGAAAACTTCTGTTGTTGTTGCATCTTATGTTCACTTGTCTGACGTAGTCAGCTCAAGCCCACGAAATTCCTCGTGGCAAGGAGCGCAAGATTACTCCTGTCCTTAGCAACAGCCTTAAGCACCTTACAGGTAACAATGCGATTTGGTTCAGTTCCGCCCCTCCCCATTTTGATGGACAGCACCCATGGGATACGGATTTGAAGGTCTCCCACCTTTCTTCCCTACTACCAAGCCACGCGAGAGGACTTTCGGCTCGACGCATATTCACAGTGCCGCCATGCCGCACCGACACTATACATTTACAAACATCCATACCTTCCCCGGGATTCGAACCCGTGCCCTTCAGCACAGCAGTCAGCGACGCTAACCACTATACCAGTTGGGCGGCAAGAAAACCTCTTAATGACAACATCAAAATTTCTCATTAAATAATCTCAGAAACAGAAAGCAAAAATCAGATAAATTAATGCAGAAAGCCAACAATAGATTCTTTTGTTTCAAGACTTCGAAAATGGATTATTTGGAAAAGAGAACCATTACTTTAAACGCTAATTAACATAAAATATTTCGAGTTCCTTAGGGAAACTTTTAGAGTGTAAAACAACGGATGAAAATGGTTCGGGAATATAAATCCAAATCAGAAGATTTTGAGTATGAAGTGCAATTATAATGCCAGCTGAACATCATAGAAAAAGAAAATCAAGAATACATAGACGTCATTTCTCTTTTGGGGATGCTTAATTGATAAATATGTAAGACAGCTGTGCAAAACTTATTGAAAAATAGACCTCTAAACCTGCAAGCGCATGATCACTCATAATTGTAATCTCTCATTGCTCGAGAATTTTGTTATCAGCAAATCGATGACCAAAATGATCTTGAAACTGAAAAAAATATCGGGAACAAAAACAGAAGCAGCTGAAATATTTAAATGATGTAATAGAGAACTGAGACTTCAATCTCATTGAAAGATTTTGAACCTGAAAAGCTAGAAAAACTCAAAATTATCTTAAAAGATACCTTTTCAGAACGATATAACAAACTTGTGGGAAAAATCTTTTGATACGTTTTTTTAATAATAGAGAAACTGCAAGTAGTGATTAAAACATTTCATGTAAAATACTGATTTCTGTTTATTTTATGCTCACTTTTAACATAAGTAATGATGCTATTGTTAAAATGCAATGAATAGACATATTTATAGTTTACTAATTATTCTTAAAGATAACCCTCCCATGCTTTGCCAAGAAATTTAATTAAATGACTTTAGTAGTAGCCGGAGGTACTCGTGCGGGAAGTGACGTCACAGAAAAGGAGGCGTGATCGCCGCCACATTGGATCAAGTGACAACCGGAAATAACGGGATGGAATGAATTCATGTATAGTTTCGTTTTCACTGTGTGGCAACGATTCTATGTTTTTACAGTTTTTTTATTTTGGGGCAGCGACAATATTTTTTTATGTTTGTGGCAACGACGTCTTAAACCATGTGCTTGGGATATTTTTTTTATTTATTAAATGTTTAATATGTGATTATTTTTTAATTATTTATTCTTTAAATATTTTACCCATGATTAATTTTAATTATTTAGTACGCCATTATTTTTTAATTATTACTTTTAAATAATTTTTATTGAATTTTAATATCATTTTCCCTGAATTTTCGCAAAGCTGGATTCCAACCCGCCATCTCTTGCAGAGATCTGAGCGTTACTACAAAGCCATGCTCCTGTCCTTTGAATCCTGTTATTTCACCTTGTCCACCCTCTTTGTTCATTGACCTTGTACAGCGGAAACCACCATGATGTCACTAAACTGACAGATTGCGCATGCGCGAACCTGCCTTGACATGAAAACCGCTTCACACTTTGTGTTTCGGCAAAAGCCAACGAATACAATCTTAACGACCAGTCAGATTCTCGCTAATAATATGATTACGATTTTAGCCAATCAGCATTTTTGTTTCTTGTATATCGCATATATATTAGCTCGCTTTGACGATTGCAGTCATTTGTACGCTGGCTGCTGGTGAGCGAACGTTATTTTGACTTTCTATGATTTGCTGCGCCATTCTTTTTTTTTTCTTTTTCGTACACGATGTATAGAAAACGAACTGCATCTGCATCTAATATAAGTACATTTTTGCTTCTACGTGATTTTTTAGATTATCATTTAAAAATTAATTTTTTTGAATGTGTTATTTATTCTAATTTTTTAATTGTTAGGTTCTGTTTGAGGATCCTGATTGTCCTTTCCGTGATTCTGATAATGATATAAGTTTTTAATAGTTTACACTTATTTTCATAATGTGTTTTATTTCTATTTGAATGTATTTTATTTTAGACCTATTCTTTTTTATTTTAGTAGTTATTAGATGAGGTTGATCAAATCCTTATGGGAAATCCTCTAGTTTTGCCCTTATATTACCAAATGGGTTCCGGATTTGAGGTAAATATTTAAGTATTTCGTTATTTTTCGATTCTGTTAGAATATGTGTTTCTTAGTACTAAAAATGAGTGTATTTATTTTTAGACTTATTCAACATCAGTTCGTGGCCCTGTCTTTATGGCTGGTTCGGAAGAACGTTCGGTGGTTCTTTTTACATGAATGTCTTTTTGAAAATGTTTGATTATTACCGAAAACTTATTTTAATTTTTTTTTTCAGATCTATGAGGCGATCGCATTCGAAGAAAAGTCTTCGTCGCCGGAACCATAAGCACCAAGCCGAGGAGATTACTTTCCGCTCCAGAGTGGACTTTGAACAGGTGTCTCAGGGCGTACAAGGCATACCCATGATCAGAATTCCTGACACTGTTCAGGAATTATTTGAACAGCTCATTCGCCGGACAACAGCCGATTTGAGCCCCTCAGATCTTATCCGATTCTGTATCAAAGCAGAAGGCTTAGATAAAGCCAATTAGAACTTCTCTAATGGCAGTTTCAACACTGACGGTTGAAAAAATTCTGGCTGCAGTCTAAAGACAAAATTGAGTTGAATACAGGATTCTCTATGGATGTGATCACCATCAAACGACCTGTAGGCGCCGAGCGAGAGCAGACTGAATAAGAAATCCATATTGCCTTGATATTCATATTGATGATAAAGGATTGTATTGTGCTAAAGCGATTGTTTATGCCTTAGCGCATTTGAATAAGCATGTGACTGCTATTAATGCGATGAGAGATCATCGTCAGCCAGCTCTTGTAAACCGTGCCAAGGAACTTCATATGGCTACAAATGTTCGCTTAGGCCCTTGCCCATTTGCAGAGATTGTGAAATTTGAAGATTACCAGGATGTACAAATTGCAGTCCTTTCTTAGGGAAATTTGAAGCGGGTAAGGAGATTTTTTAGCTAAACAAATTAAAAATATTTCTGTTTTCGAATTTGTTTTTTGTTGATAAATGATATTTCACATTTAAGGGCTTTTTTAAAAATCGCAACTTGATTTTGGTTCTTTCGTATTTGACAAATTTGTGGTTCCATGGTAAGATTTATTTGGGTAGAAGAATTATTTTTAAAACATCTGTGAAAATATCACTTTTCAATATTTACGGACTTTAAAAAATTGAAATGACTAGCATTACGATCACTTAAGGTAAGTGTTTTTGAAAATCTGTGTAAATATAAATTAATACATGCAATTTTTTTGGAAATTTGTTATTTTTAAAATTTTCATTACAGGTATAGCAGTGCAGAGAATGTTGCCAAATGACTGAAACGCCGAAAGTGCATAAGTGAGGGACTAGCAAGTGTCCTTCTTGCAGTCAGTTTGTCGTTAGTTGCTGAGTACCAAGGACAAACTGGCTATTATTTGAAACGGACCAGTCCTCGGGGGAACACTTCGTAAATTTCGCGCTGCTCAGTATGCCGACGGCATAGAGAAGGTGTTCCTGGGCTATTAGGTGTGCCAAGACTGTGCTTGGTTATTTACAGCACAAAACAAGGGACACACCGTTGTAGCACATAACATGAAAGGGTCAGATAAAATCCCACAATTTGATAATTTATTGAAGTACAACTCTTTTTTCAATACGTATAATATTTTTTTAATTCCTGATGGCATGGCTTCTGGAGCCAGGTAAAGCGCCAGAAGTGATGCCTAGTGGGTCAAATATCATGTGTTTAAAGACACCCTAGTCTTAATATTCGGATCATAGACTCGTTAAACTTTTTACCCATGGCATTGTCCAAACTTTCGGCGTGCTTTGGTCTCACCGAGTCAAAAAAGAGATACTTTCTCCATGTCTTCAACTCCCAGGACAACCAGAAGAATGTCGGACTGTTGCCTGAGGCCCAGTATTACTGCCCGGATACTATGAGCACGTCAGGGCGAAAAGCGTTACTGTCCTGCCATCAAGAACACAAAGAGGATGCGTTTAACTTCTACGAAGAGATGCTGTCTTTATTGCAGGTATTATTTTCTTCTTCTTACTGGAAGCGTTTCACTTGTTTCAGGTCGTAATTCAATCAACGAGTAACTGAAAGGTGTTGAAATAGCATCTTGAAAAATTTCTTGAAGGCCTTATCTTTTCCGTGGAATATTTGTCTAGCTAAATGCATAACTTGACTTTTATCTCTGGGATTTTTGTATAAGGCAAGGTAATGGGAATTTAAATGAATATTTCTCATCTCCTTGCCTTGGTGAAAGACGTTTTGCGTTACAAAAATGACTGAAAGGTTTCGGTGATGACTTCCCTTTGTAAAAAGTTTGCTTAAGCGAGTATCACTTGCTAGCTCAGACATTAAATAGTGTATGATAATTAAAGTATTTCGGAGAGTCTGCAGGTTAGATGAAAATCCTTTTTCAAAATGTACATTTTGAAAAATGTACTCGATACTCGAAAAGAGTTGATAACATACGTGGTAATAAATAATATTGGTCGGCATTGGATGGAACATTTAATGATCTATCAATTTCTTCACAAAAACGTTTTTCCCAAACCGACAGGTCCGCTCGGAAGACAAATAGAAGAGTGTACTAACTTGGGAAGTTCCATTTTCTGAAATGACAGCATGTTAAGAAAACATTGACTTTTATACTTTACAGAAAATATCTAAACAATTTTTAAGTATATTTGCAACAAGAAGACATTATCCATTTTGTTTAAATATGTTTAGAAAAAAGAAACACAAAAGACATTTTTCTTTCAAATTATAACAACTTTATTTTTTAAAAATCATATTTACACCATATCTTTTTTTGACAAATTGAAATATTTGGAAATCATGATTCTTTCCAGCGAAAGGTGATACAATGGATTCCACATAGAGTCCTTGACATCGTTTAATAGTAAAATAAATACAATATTGTCCACATATATTAGAAGTTAAACTCTGAAGCGAAATTTTGTTCTAGGAAACATGACGCTATTTCTTGACAAAGAATTAAATATCTTTTCCATACACTTCAGGCGGGAGTCCATAAGAGTAAAAAAATTCTAGAGTCTGTTTGTCTGCAATGAAGACAGCTAGCCAATGAGTGCCTTTTTCATCATGTTTGTCAGTACTGAGCACAAGCGCGCGTAATATCTTATTGAAATAGGATCTCGAGATAAGATTTGATGAATCTGTGATGAATTCATCAGTTTCCAAAAATCATATAGAATATTTCGAGCTTTATTAATTTTTATCAAATTTTCAAATTCAGCGAACACTAATAACGAAACAGTTTGTTGTAAGGGAGTCCCAAATTTTATTTCTAATCTTAAGTTGCTGTGTCGAATCAGATTTAAATGAGAGCCATCACAAAGGTCAAGTGACAAATCGAAGCGAAATAAAGAATATCCCTTTGAAAATTCTGGTCTTGAAAGGTAAAGTCGTCTGTCGTTTGCATTCGTAAAGAAATTCTGGTAAGCTCGTGTAAAATGATTTTTCTCAAAATTAGGTTGAAGAGGATTATGAGGTACCAGTTGATCATCCACATAAACGCCGATAAAGCTCATATTATAATGCTTGAATTCAAAAGGAGACTTTTTATAGTTTCCGTTAAAGACATCATTATAGACATATGCAACCACAATACCTATAAAAATATTGTCTTGAATAAAACTCATATATTCCGTTGGAATGGAATAGGTTTGCAAAGCACTCTATTAATGGGATATTTGGCTATCGATTTTCGAAGCTCTTTTGCATGTCCTAGCACAAAAACAGGGCTGACTCTTACTTTTCTTACAAAGAAACTTGTTTGAGTAAATTTTTAAACTCACCTTCGCCCAGTAAACAAAATTCAGGTTTGCTGCGAATGAGTTTAATTTTCATATCCACCATATTCAACAAAAGTCTTTCCTGATGAAATATATCTGAGTGCAATCGACCAAGGCACTCAGTTTAAACATTTGTGCTCGTTAGTTGAATTCTTCATTCGGTTGAATGCCTTGAGTGTCAAAAACATTCTTACGTCCTGCTGTATCTTTAAAAAACAATTCTGATGACAGTTGAGACGTTTTCGTATCAAAATCATGATTCAGTAATTTTTCTATCGTGGCTCTGTAGGGATAAGTGTTATTACTGGTGGAAATGAGTCTTTCATTTAAGTTAATATCCAGCTGAGAAAACACAGAATGTAAACACAGATTGACTGGTCCCACTTTACTTTCCAGCCGAGTTTGGCTTGCCATCACTTCTTAATTTTAACTTTGTCATAGAGTTGTGTCTACGTCAAAGTTAAAATTAAGAACTTTGACAAAATTTAAAATTTTCACTTTGACATAGAGTTGTGTCTGCGATAATTCAAGGTATTAGTCTCCCCTTCATTGAAACATTGAACATTGAACATTGGAAACATTGAACTTTACATGATGTCCTTCCGACACATTGGCTAATGGATGAAATTCAATCCACTGACCTCTTTCTATGCCTTTTTGTGTCGGAGGTAATGAAAATAAATCCAGTTTGTATTTTGCGCATTCCAGAGGATCTTTTAACATAAAAGCTATTACGAGTCAAATATGTCACGTCGTTGCACCTTCCTGGCTTTAGACGAAAATGGAGTGTTTGGGGGTTTTACGCTTCCTTTTAAACCTTCCATGACCGATCATCTCGTCTGCTTTCTGAACTGCTTTCCTCGCTAATTTTTTCCCAGGTTCTTTAGATCTGGTTTTGAGACAGACTTTAAAATTTTCTCCCGATAATACGTCGTTGGCAATCTGTGTTCCAGTCCACAATGCTTCTTTAGCAAATGTTTCGGTTTCACTCATCAAAAAAGGCATTGCGCTGTGAACAGTTTTGAAAAAAATCCACCAATTCCATAACCTTTCTGTAAAATTGTTCCTTGATAGTTAGGTATCCATTTCCAGGTTGAGCTACATAATAATCTTCAAATTGTTTCGTACAACACGTCTAAGGCACCCTCTTGCTTGATGCTTCTAATCTTGCATACATAGTGCAAATGAAATATGTTTGCGAATGAATGCTTCTTTTATAGAAATTGTCTCAGACAAAAATGCAACACTAGAAACTCTTTAGAATGGCACCAAATCTCCAGAGTGAAGTCTTATGCCAATATGTATAGTCTGAAGATGCTGACGGATAACTGGTAAGTTAAAGGGCCTCGGATAATGAGCGTTTATGATATCTCCGCCATTTGCTGTGTACGCCATTCCGGTGACAAGTTTTAGCAACGGAGCTTGTGCATCTCTCACAATTTGAGGCTCTACGAGATCGCAGTACACATACATGACAGGTAAAGATACTTTTGTATCAGCTATAAAGGACTTTGCTCCAGTCCTTTGTAAACACCGGACTCAAATCCCAGAAGCTCAGCTAAATCTTCGTGAAGAATGTCTCTGGAGTTTCCGTCTGTCCTAATGGTCACTTTTTCCTGAAAAGATGATAACCGAATTAAATCTTATTTTTATGGGAGGGTATTTTCATGGCTTTTAATAAATCTGGTACCGTTTCATAACAACCTGGAGGCACTCTTCGACCTTCCAGTTTTCCATCACCCTAATCAAATCCAAATAAACTGTTGTCTTTTCTCACGTTATACCCTGAGTGAGGGTGAATAAAGTCCACAAGAGATAATTCCCACTGACCATTTAAATCAATCGGAATAAGAAGCTGAGTGGTAAATTTCGATATTTTGCTGGCTGGAAAAAAAGCATGGAGCTGTCCGTGTGACACTGATCACTGTGACAAAGAGAGACATGTTTCGCTCAGATCACAGGTAAGCAGAATGTACCGGCCTTTTATAGCATTCTAACATATTCCACCCAAGCATTGAAGCTTTCGGGGTACCCCTGAAATTTCCCAAAGTATTGCACTTTCCCACGACGTTTTCTCGTTTTTTAAACTTTTTCAACCGGATAATAACCAGAGTCTGAAATCTTTCGAAGTTCTTGTTTTTAAAAAGTTCCTTGTATAACTTCTCCTGTGAGATCTCTCAATTTGTAAACAACAAGAATCCGTCGAATAATTTTATAAATTGCAAAAATTTCTCTTGTTCAAGTTTGTTCATATCCTTTCTCAAAGAGCATTTTTTCTCAGCTGATGCGTACCCTATCACCATTCTTTAAATATGAAGGAACAGATGTTTGTGCTCATTTCTGACTGTACAATGCTTTCCGAATTTTTTCTTGATTTTGTAACGTAACCGATACAGGTTCTGTCTTAACACTACGATGGCATGTATTGTTGTAACTGGATATCAATTTATCTATAACATCAGTATACTTTCGTGTATTCATTTCGGTAAAGTATTTCCACATTTTTTGTTTTTAGAGTTCGATTAAATTGTTCTACGACAGAAGCTTTGGTTATACTATACGTCTTGAAAAAGTGAACGTTTCTCTTTTTCAAAAAATCTTGAACTTGCTTACTGGTAAATTCTTTCCCTGCATCTATTTATAAAGATTCGGGTGTACGTTTCGAAAATATCTTTCCGAAAGCAGATGTTTTATCTTTGAGAGGGATAGCCTAAGCGTATTTGGAAAGGATATCTATACAGGTCAATAAATATTTGTATCCATCATTAAAAGAGGCCAGGGATTGCATATCCACTAAATCAGGAATGGATGCCAATGCATTCCTGATTTTCCGAAGCTTCCGAAGCTACCGGACTCCTGCTGTTCCGAAGCTACTGGTGAATCCATTCAAGTGAAGATATCACTGGATTGGCCAGCGTACTCCCCTGATTCAAATCTCATAGACCATGTGTGGGCTGCTTTTGGGAGACAACTTGCGGCACGATTACATCCTCCGGGGAACACCCAACAACTGAAACAGATGCTGACTGAGGAATAGGACTCTTACCTCAAGATCTGTTGGACAATCTAGTGCTCAGTACGGAGAGACAATGCGAAGCAACCATTGAAGTAAGGGAAGGGCATATTCTATAATAAGGAACATCTGCTTGTTATTTTTCCTCTTGTACATACAATCATATGTAACGGTACTATGAGTTCAATAAAGCCTCTTTTTGTTTGATTCCATACTGTTCATTGCATTCATTTTCATTCCATTCATTGCATTCATTTTTGCGCAATTGTGCTTTCGTCATCGTTTAAATACAAAATGCTGTCTCTCATTTCTGAATTTCCTGTAGCTCAGATGATTTCTCGTGGAGTTATGGCAAAAAGAACACCTGTTGCACACCTTAAGTTTTGCACACCAAGGTATGTAAGTCATAATTACAGATTAAATATTATTTTTTCTTTTAAATAATGTCTGAACCTGGAGACAGTCGTGAGATCGTTGTGAAATAAAATAACATTTTATTGAGGACCATAATTATTTTACAAATATTCATAGTACTCAATACCTAAGACATTATTCGTAGTACAAAATGTGTTTCTTACTTCGTTGAGTACATGGTTTAATTACACAAATTTTTAGAATAGTGAGCAGGTTTCATTAACATTAAATAGGATTCTTCACCCCAAATATTTCCATAAAATTGTCTGGCAATGTCAACAGCATTTAACCTCAACATCGGTCAACGTCCGAGCAACGGAATTCACAGTTTCTGTTTTATGAACGAGTTCTACACAGTCTATGAGTTTGAGATAGTTCAATTCTCCTTGTTGTTCAAGAAGTTCTTCAGGCGACGTCTTTAGAATGGTTTGGAGGCAGGCTTTTCCCATAGAAATGTCGAAAGATTCTAGGAGAATTTCCTCGTTGATAAGTTCATCAGATACGCTATCGTAAGCTTCACAAAAATTCATACTATTTTGATAAACGAGGTAGTGACAATATCACTGATACGGCTAAAGTTTGTCATCAGTTCTTCCCACTGCATAGTCATAATGCTGAGGCTACGTTTTTCATCTCCTTGAGCAGAGAGTTATTTCAGAATAAAGTGGGGATTCTTTTACGTGACCACAAAATTCTTGGGCAATTTCACATTCAGTGTAAGCAGGTCTTGTTCTTCTACTCTTGGCTGCGAGAACATTCAAACACCATGGCTCAAAATTCACTCCACGTCATAGCGGATAGTAAGCTTTACCATATTTGGCATACTCTCGAATGTGCACAGTAACTTTTCCCTTGTAACGGTGTGTCCCACGAAGACATTATTACCCATGTAAATAAGCTCCTCTGAAATGGTATCTTCAGTAAAATGTCCTTTGCGCTGAAAAAAATAAATCAGTTAGTATACCAATAACATACATAAAAATGAGATTACATATAATATAAACTTAAAGGCATAACGTTTCGCAAATACATACTTTTTCCTCGAAATGGGTTGTTTCTTCTGCTTTTCTTTTCGTACAAGAACTAGCTGATTGTTTTGGAACATCTTGAGTGTGAATAAGATTGCAGTCTTTCTTGCTCAACAATTTATCATTCAAAGGCATAGGCTCTTTCTCAAACAGGTTTTCGATCAGAAAGCGTAAAGGCAAATTAAGCACGCATTAGAACTTTAAAAATTTTTAAAGATTAAAATTCTAAAAGACAGTATATTTTCAAAACTTTGCTTACCTCTGCAGCGCTGTTTCGGGGCTGAGCCATGCTCGAGGCAGTGAAGATAAAAATCTAATAAAGAATGATAAATGATTGTCGAAGAAATGCGGAACGGTTCTCAGGATAGCCTTATATCGGACAAGTACTCTTTTTTTCACCTGAATGGTGACTGGTTAAGAAGCGATGAGGTTATGTTCCAAAGAGTCTGACTGGTCCACAGAAATGTATCCATACACCAAAGCGGAGGCTTACAAAGGCATGATACGCCAAACGCCATTTTGTAGCATAATATGCTCAACAAAAAACTGGTGATGCCATCCTAAACACATGGTTCATGAAATTGTTGCCACAAACCAAAAAAAAAATATTGTTGTTGCCACAAAAATAAAACTTTGAAAAAAATACGGTCGTTATCACAAAAAATAAAAACTTTGAAAGCATACGATCGTTGCCACACATTAAAAACCAAACTATACATGGCGTCATTCCACCCCGCCACTTCCGGTTGTTACGTGATCCAAGATAGCGACTACCACGCCCCTTTTCTTTGACGTGACTTTCACCGCACGAGTACCTCTAACAACTACTAACGTTGTTCTAATACTTTTGCACAGCATGATTTACATAAGCAAATAAAATTTTACTGGTGTCTACTGTACCTGATCTGACAACGCATTCAAATCTTTGAAGGCATATCAAAGTTCTTTCCAACCATTTTTCAATCCTCCGCCTAAGTTCAGTACGAGCAGCGATTGTGTAGAGGACCGGGTTGATTGCCGAATTTATGGGCAAAATGAACACCACAACGCATGCATAAAGATTATCTAAAAGTAGAAAACAAAGCATGTAAAATTACTATTCATGATGACATACATAACTTCGGGGTAGACAATATAGCATCAAAGTAAACAACAGCACTGCATGTAAAAGCTGAATATTAAACAATACTTTTACTGTGTGGAAGGAAAAAAGGCCTTACAGGTAATTTTGCCTCAGTACGGATTTATGAGAAACATACTACAAGATTGTTAAAGCTAAATGTGATATTTTGTTACCTCATTGAAGGAACATATTCTTAAAATTTTGGTAATACAATAGAGCGGAAAATCAAAGAAATAGCTATAAAAGCTCTTGTGACTTAATTGACTAATAGCTAAGAAAATGGAGCTTGCATAAGGCTTTTATTTTGTCCTGATTGATATCTTTTCGAAATGCAGAACTGCCTTTTTATGCAAAAAGTAAATTTAAATAAGAACACGGAAAATAGAGAGATATATAACAAAAATTAATTAGATGTGTTGTCACCACTGACCGAAATGCAAGTTTTACAGAGATTTTGTATGCTCCGTGTTAGATTGTATAGGAGTTCTTGCGATAACAAAACGTATTCACAATGAAATACCATCTTAAATCTTCTGAGCCGCCCAACCGGTATAGTAATTAGCGTTGCTAACTGCTGTGCCGAAAGGTACGAGTTCGAATCCCGGAAAAGGCATGGAGGTTTGTAAATGTATTGAGTCGGTGCGGCATGGCGGCACTCTAAATATGCGGCGAGCCGAAAGTCGTCTTGTGCGGTTTGGTGGATGGGGAGAGGTGTGGAAGACCCTTGGACCAGTCCCTTGGGGTTCTCTCTACAATTACAGGGGCGGAACTGAGCTAAATCACACTGTCGCTTGTCTGGTGCTCATGGCTGTTGCCCACGACAGACGTATCTTGCGCTCCATGCTACGAGGAATTTCGTGGGCATGGGCTAATGTTACTGTTAGACAAGTGAACATAGTGACAACAACAACAAAGCTTCTACAGAATGGTAGGTGAGAGTAGTAGTGATAGAAGTTAGCGTCCTAATGCGTCCCATAGATGTTTTATCGGATTTTAATCCAGAAAATACGCGGATGCTTTTGCTTAAATAACTAGAGAATAAACATACTGTACTTTTTGTAGTTGTTCATCTAACTTTTCCGGTAGCGCAATGGAATTATACTACTGATGTTCTAAATTAAGCCATTGATGAAAAACAGCTTTAAATGCTTTCCTTCCCTGCACGTCACAGAGTTCTACCATAAAAATATGACTTACGAGAAATAGTGACTCCTACAAAAGCCAAGAGCTTGATTAGGACAATGGGTATCCAGCAAAGACAGTCCGTAAGGACGATGAAAAAAAACCTGAGGGCTAAAGCTGCATCCTCATGTTTCTTTAAGATCACAGGTCTGGCAGACTGACGATCACGTTTGATGATAATGAACATCCTTACGTATAGAACTATAATTAGTATCACCTGCAAAAAAGAGAACAAAAGTGTAATGGAGGTATTACTTGTGAATATCAGACAGCCGTAGATTTGTTCGAACTTTTCTTTTTTATTTGATTACTTATTTTTATTTGAATTAATATTTTATATTAAATATAATGAGTATTTATGCATATTCTTGTAAATAGCATGCTTAACAAAATACGTGATTATTTATTAAATTATTTATAAATGTATTTGGAAATGAAGGATTTATTCATTCATAAACTTCTGTGAATATTACTATGAAGAATTCTAGTTCTTAAATATATCTAAATTTATAATGATTATAAAAATTGTTTTAATATATAATGAATGACCTTAACATTTAACATATAAATTGAAATCCGTTGCCAAGTATACTTACAAACCCATTTAAGCAAAAATTGTTCATACTGGAAAGTGCTGTAAAGTACAAGCTATGATATGCGTACTTAAGGAAGTAGTAAAGTAGAATTTTTGGAATGTATATTGTTGAAATAAAGCGTAGAAAAAAATTTATAAGTATTAAAAGAACTATTTCCTTATGTTTTATAAAAAATCATATACAAGTTTTAAATAATTGAAAATATGCAAAGTATCCAGAGTTTCTGTTAGAAATAATTTATAATGCACAAGACAACTGTCTTAAGCTCATAACAATATTATTGCTAGTTCAGAGGCTAATCAATGTTTTAATTTTTCATGCATGCTAAACAAAATTGCGTCATCATTGCATGTAGTTCAGTACATATATACATCAAAACCACAAAACAATTTCATTCGTTAAGTGACAGTACTCGTTCATTAAATTTTAATACAATATCATAAATTTTATATTGTATTTCAGTAAAAAGATTAATAACATACAGCTGAGAAGTTGATGCCAAAGAAGACAAATGCGGAATATTCCCACCCGAATGAGAAGGGGTCATTGATATGTAACGGTATGCAAAGGCCATTGCTTGAATAAAATCCTTGTTCATGAGAATATTTCAGTATTGGGGTTATTGCCAGCACAAATCCGGTTAGCCAAACACCTGCCAAGCTGTACCGAGCGCCAGAAAGTGTCACCACTCGAACGTTTGTTCGGATGCAACGGTACCTGCGAAAAATAAAGATTATAAAAATTTCTAAAAACATTAACAAATGTTTGATTAACAACACAATAGGTTTGGAAACGGAAATATTTCTTAAACATGTCTTGGCATTAGAGGATGTAATACAACTTTCTGTTCTTTTTTCCCCACTTAAAATACTGAAACTCACAACGTTACGGACGAGATTCTTTCCTGGAAAAATCTTTAAGTATGATTTGCGTGTAACTCAGATTTATGACGGACAACGCACATATAATAGTCGTAGTCATAGTCCTAGTTAGTAGTAGTAATAATAATGTGGGGTAAAACTGAAACAAAGCAATGCTGCAATAACAACACTTGCAATACTTTGTACTTATAATAATAACAAATGTTATGTTTTTATTTTTATATTTAAACATGCTGCAATAACAACAATTGCAATACTTTTGTAATATAATAATAACAAAAATTACGTATTTATTTTTTATTTAAACAAACATGACATACTTCCCTCAAAAAAAAAAAAAAGAAAAAAAAAGAAACTCAGAAAAAAGACAGAAGATAAAAAAAAATTTTTAAAAAACTTTAATATTAATCTACTATTGCCTCAAAATGTCAAACTGCTATCATACTGCAAACCACTTTCTTTCCTTAGTGGCCCCCAAATTTTCAATATCTTTATTAATGACATCCTAAAATTACCAAGTGTCACTCTCGCTCTTTATGCAGATGACGCGGCCATCCTAGCTCAACACAAACGACTGGATTTTCTGGTTCCAAACATTCAGAGTTATCTCTCTAGTCTTGAGCTCTGGCTCATTACCTGGAAAATCAAAATTAATGTTGCTAAATGTGCTGCTATAATTATCCACAAGTCCCATCATCTTCCGCACCCTACCATTAACTTAAAGCTTTTTGACGATTACATTCCCTGGTGCAATTCGTATAAATACCTTGGTGTTACCTTGGAATCAAAATTAATCTGGCGTCTTCATATTGAGAATGTTCTCAAAAAAGCGAAGATAGTCAGAACCCAACTATAACCCTTATTAGCTCGAAAGAGCCATCTGTCTATTAAAAACAAAGCTCTTCTCTATTCTTCGATTATTCGACCAATTTTTCTGTATGCCTGCACCATCTGGGCCGCTGCATCTAAGACACATATATTAAAACTTCAAACCTTTCAGAATAAGACTCTTCGTTTAGCCCTTAATGTACCCTGGTATGTTCGTAATGACGTGATTTATTCGGACCTTAACATTAAATCTATTGCTGTCTTAATTAAAAGACTTAGTCAAAATTTGTTTGCCAGAATTGAACAGATTGATAATCGTGCTTTACAAATGCTGCCTGCCTACGATTCGTTGATCCCAAGCTCCTCAAAACGACCACGGTCTATGATTGGACCGGAGTACGGGATCTTCCCTCCTTCTAAAAAACGACGATCCCTTTCAAAGTTTTGACTATAGGCTACCAGACTCATGCCAACTGAACTGAACTCATGCCAACTGAAACCATTGTTTGTGGACTTTGATTTTGTTATTGTACTGTGATCTTGCACACCATTAGTTTCTCACTACCTCTGCTTATTCTCTTAGTTCCTTTGCAGACTATTCAGCCAGCTCGTTCGGCTTTCTGTGTCTGAGGCATTTTCGTTTTTGAGGAAAATCGGGCTCATATTCTTATTCTTATACTTGTATATTTGTACATTTTAATGCTAATATTTTTATTTTTATTATTTTAATGCACTTAAATTTGTTTAACATTTCTTTTTGTAAATATTATTATTCTTGTACATATTGTAAATATCTCTTTTTATCTAGAACCAGTGGTTCGTTAATTTTAATTACTGTACCCTAAGTATATTTTATTTTATTCTGAACCGAGTTGGTTCGGTTTATCTTAATTGCTCTCTTTTCAATTTTACTTAACTTATAATGGTTAATTATTTAATATAATTTTAAAAAAATATTATTATTTTTGCTATTTCTAAGTTATTTTTTAATTAATAATTTTGTTAGAGCCTACTTATATTTCGATGAGGGGTAGGGCCTTCAGCCCAGGCACCCTGGTGCCAGCACCATTATTTCGATGAGGGGTAGGGCCTTCGGCCCAGGCACCCTGGTGCCAGCACCACGCGATTTCCCGACTATGCCAACTGAACTCAACTGAACCCCCCAGCCTTCAGTTCCAGCGACGACGCCGTTAACTCAGCTGCTCCAGATATGCCTCACACATGATTATCAATCTGTTTCTTTTAAATATCATATCATTTACAGCAGATTTAATCTGCCAAATTGCTATTCACCGGTAAATAGACATTATTACACTACTAGCATAAAACTATATCATAATCCATGTGACCGAGGAGCCTATTAATCGTAAAATCTTTCCTATCTGCTTAATCTTTGGTGTTGTATTCACGTTAAAAAATTATAAAATACGCCCCCTCAAAAGAAAATTATTAAAAATCTTAAAATACCAAAAAAAAAAGATTCACCCTAGCTCAGTGATTAGCGCGTTAGACTCGAGACCGAAAGGTCCCGAGATCGAATCTCGCTAATCGCTGCTTAATTTTTTCGAACTCATAATATTTTTATAAGTTCTTCTTTTTGTCTCTGTAATTTTTCTCAAGTCATGTTGACTCCCTTTTTATTTTTCCTTAACGTCTTTCATGTATTTTTTTCCTATTCCTGCTCCCTTTTATTAACTATGATGTGGAGGTAGAGGGTTCTTTACCTTAGACGCTCCGTAGTAATTAATCCTTGGATCCACTTTCTTTTAATGTTTCGTCGAATACGATGTTTGGAGGAATCTTTGCTTTCAGGAATTTTACATGTCTCGTGATTGTTTTATCATTTTGATTGGTTGACCTACATAAAATACAGTGTCGAACAGAAACTTTTCTCCATCGTCGTAAAACACTGCAGTTGGAAACCTGTCGTTCAAACTATATTTGGAGCAAAATATTTCTAAGATACAGATATAATTTATTGTGATATGTAGATAAACTTACTTTATCTACATATCACAACTTTTTTTACTCAAAGAAAAGAAAATTTTTAAGAAGATAGCCTAACATTAATTGGAAGATGGTGATGAGAACAGAACTAGAAACATTTGATTCTCTTTGAAGGTAAGGGGTTAATACAGACTCTTAAGAGCAAATAGAAAAATTAAAATAAAAGAGATGATCTGATTTAGTGACTGCGTAAACAATGAGACTGTAGTTCGACCGCCTCATCCGCGACGAGCGCAAACACGCATGCGCCATTCGGGCCGAATTATTCTCAAAATAGGGTGGAAGGATGGGGACTTTCTTTCCCTTCAGCATAGCTCTTTCCAGAGAAACGAAGACTTTCAAGTGACCTTTCACGTCGCAGCAAGTGATAACGCCCCTTATGGACGAGTCTATGTGTTTTGGCAGGATGCCAGCCAGGGTTGCGTTTGAGACGGTCGAACTATAGCTGTTAGCATGAAGATGCTGTATCTGCCAGATGCTTAAGTCCAATTTTCATTTGTGCGGTCAGTATGCGTTGTGTATGTGATTCTCCAATCAGCAAGAAAATGTACTACTATTGACATTTTTAAGTTCAGAAATGTCGTTATGATAGCGAGAAATTTATATATTGAAGAAGACAGAATCTATTGAACTGAGTTGAAAAAGGATAACTGCGTCTACAGCACAAGTTATTCGCATAGTGCTGGATCAATATTAAGAAATTCAGATGTAAGAAATAGAATTCATACTCATGAGTTATCAAAACGTTGCTTGTTAAATATTTTTCAGTTTCAGTTTTGTACACCTTTAATTTTAAAGGGCAGTTGGACTTTTGGGTAAATCAGATTGCTGTAGCAAATGTGATACAGTATTAGCAGCAATTTTTGTAGTAAGCAAAATATTAATGACGTGATTTATACGTTAAATTTAATCTTTTAAATATTCTGCTTCTTTAAATAATAGGTTTTCATATTTTTAAGTTTATATCTTTTAGTTTTAATATAATGCTTGGCTATCTTATTCCAACTTCAATCGAAATGCCTTATCAAAATTCTGCTCAGTAGAATATGCACTAGATTAAAAGTCAGTAACAAACACTAATGGATATTTTAGGTGATGGAATAGTTAAATGAAATTAAATTAAAATCATTTTAATTTAAGGTTATTCATTTTAAAATCATTTAAATTTAAGGTTATTCATTTAAAAAAAAAGAAAGAAAAAATGAGTGAGAGTTTGTGAACAGTAATTTGAAATAGCCTTATGGACTATTATTTTTCGTCGTGAAATCGCTTAAC
>KK112792.1:151044-196285 GCA_000611955.2 Stegodyphus mimosarum | reverse complement strand
GACTGACATGCAGCCATTTTGACGGAAGGAGACGGAGCTGAAAGCGTCAGCGTTATCAGAGAAACATCGATGTCGGAAGAAATAGACGAGAGAAGGATGCTATGGAGGGCGACGAAAATGTCCAAACTTGACTAATATATATTTTTTTCTCTCCTTAGAATAACCCTTGTTTGCAGCCAACCATATCTACAATGTATTTCTCCAAGTCAATTCACTGTTTGGATCGTCACATTTTGTAGCTCAGTGACATTGGCCGAAGTTCGTTTGTCTACAATGTTAAATTTCCCTGTTGGGATGGGTATGATCTTCCTTTTATATTTTCCACTACACCGCCACCATGTACAATTCTGTATTAATTCAAAGTATCTTAAATAAATGCTATATTTAATTTTAATTTCTTGTAATGTTTTCACTTTAATTTAGAACACTGGACCAGTCCTTATGTTAACACAACGCATTAAATTTAATTATTCTGTTGGAGCTCTTGGTCACTATTTACGATTGATTTGAACACTATTTTTACAGTATATATTGTATTTATCATGTTGTCACAAACTTTACACATTCATGTTTTTGAGAATTGTTTATCCAAATATTGACTTATCATTTGGTATTGAACTTAAAACCTATACACAAACTCTTAAGAATTAAAGCTCCAACACAATATTTTGCAGACAGCACGCACTTAACGTGCTTACAGACACCGACCACTTGCGATCAGAAAAAGATAACGTAACACTAAATTTAAAGGTAAGTGCAGCACAAGACTACATAATTTAGTTTAATCTAACAGGTTGACTCAGCTCACCAACGGCCGAGGGCTGAACACTAGTAGTTCCAACATAGGTTAGATTCTACGGGAATTAGATGGCTTTGTTGACGTTTTCGTGTTTTTCCTCTTGTGTACCCTGTATACGAGCAAGTTTCCCTTAGAAAGTCCTCCACGAAGGCCTCCCTTCCTTTAGGCAAATAGCCCTGGAGTGATTTGCCGTAGTTAAATAAATAAACCAAAACAAACCAGTATCTACACAGGCAGGATAATAATTAGGCGGCAAGATTGCGAAGCCAATATTAGAGGTTAGCAGCTGGTAGAAAACATAAACGTGCTTTTACGATAGTGAAACTACGCCTTGACTAAACTTTTCACTACATCAGTTTAAACACACTCGTTCACCCTAACTCATTTGCACACTGACAAGGAAACGCGAGGGGAACAAGACAAGGCAGAGAAGGCTAACAAATTAAAGTAACTATTAGTAAAACTAAATAAATCTATACAGTGTCTTAATCCGACCTTGCCAATAATACGATGCGCTAATCATTTGAAGTTGATGAAGTGGTAATCGCAGAATGCAGTAGTTCTAAGATGACATATAACGAATATTTAGTAAGGGCCCAGCTTGTGTGGAATCGTTTTTATTAACGAAACAATACACAACAGTGACATGCGCAGCAACATCCAAAACAATAGTGACTTTCTTAATAGCAGAAAATCCTGCCTTAAGTCTTTGCAACTCTATATCAGCGTTGCGGATTTACAAAATCATTGATGTAATCCAAAACTAAAGATAATACATTTCCAAAAATTTTGTTCGAGTGTTGAAATTGTTAGGAGCAAATTAGTCATTTTATCTTCAATCTGAATATTTTTCGGAAAGCAGATATCATTTGAACCCATTATTTAATATTTTCGAATCTTCGTAGATGACAATACGTACGTTTCACTCAAAAAAATTCATTTATTATTCACCTGTTCATCTTTTTAAAACTTGCATCATGGGCTTGACATCTGAGAAGCAATAAATTAGACTGCAACCGAAATAGCTGAAACCCTTTTTGCGCGTATGAAATAACTTTGCAAAATATGAAATAATATTGCTGTCGCTTTTGCATCAAGTGTGTCTCAATTATTGACAGATAAATATGACTTAATTATATAAAAGTTTTTTTTTCAATAAATAGATAGTCGACTTTTTAGTCAAGCTTATTTATTTTGTTAGCCAGCTTCAATTTGTATTTCTCTTTTCCTATTCCCAGTAAGAAATCTATTATTAAAAGCGTATGTTCGTATATAAATTAATTGATAAATATACTCACTTCCAAAAGTTAAGCACGAAGATGTAAAAAATCAGCAAATACTGCTTTGATTGACACAAAATTCGGCAGGAATGTAGCATATATATTTATGCATAAAACAAAATCAATAATTATATACAGAAATGAAAACAATATTTAATTTTTGTGAGTTATCAGATAATGACATACTGAAGACTTAAACAGAATTATGTATAAAGTGAAAATAAACAGCATAAAATGAAAAAAAGGACATTAATAGCTGGAGGTGGGAAACGCGAAGATACAGCACGGCCGAGAGCATCCCAAAGATTTTTAATGGGATTAAGGTCGGGCGAATATGCTGGTCAAGCCATACGCGCAATCCCTTCACTCTCCATGTAGTCATCGACGATGTCAGCTCTATGGGGACGTGCGTTATCGTCCATTAAAACAAAAGTACAGCCAACTGCTGCAGCGTACAATCTCACAATGGGTTCTAGGACTTCATCTCGATACCGGACAAACGAGATGTGCAGGTCGGTGCGATATCCTAATGAAATCCCTGCCCACACCATAATGCTTCCTCCTCGGAATGCGTGATGTTCGGTGATGTTTTGGGACTGATTGCGTGTTCGTTGTTCACGCCATATCCTTATACGCTTGTCATCTGGCTCCAGAGCAAATCTTGACTCATCAGTAAACATGACATTGCCCCAGTCAGACACATTCCAATTGATATGTTCCCAGCACCACTGTAATCGTGTCCCTCTTGATTGGACGGATAGAGGAACAGAAACTCGAGGTACCCGGGCGTACAGTCCACTCATATGTAATCTTCGGCGTACAGTAGCTGCAGATATCGCCTTACCAATGGACACTGTAACCATAGATGTCACATGTGTGGAGGTCGCTCTGTGATTCCGCTTGGTTACAATAGCAATATATCGACCTTCCGCGGGGGTTGTAACCCTTGGGTGACCGGCTATGGGCCTTCGAACAACTGTCTGTGTGGTTTGAAATAGTTTCCATAAATGTGAAATTGCAGAATGATGAACGTCGAAGAGAAAAGCAACATCTGTGATCGACTGTCCTGCTTCAATGCGCCCCACAGCACGCCAGCACTCAGAATCTTCCATTCGTCTCCTGGAAGTCGTAGAAACACTTATGTCTTGAAAACAAATTGTACGAAAGTTTTAAACACCTTCTATCAGCACTTACGATCAACTTCTGTAACCCTTCATAATGCTGGCGTCTTATAAGACTGCCTTTTTTGCATATTTCTTGACATGAACGCGCGATTGGCTGTTACCTAACGTATTTGCATACTTCCATCTACCTCTGCAGCGAATTGCATCCTCTTCAATTCTGATTGGCTTTCGGAAATTAGCATTTTCCTCTCCGTGCTTAACTTTTGGAAGTGACTGTAAATAGAACTAGGGAAACACGCTTATGATGACTGACCATTCTGCGGGTTGAACTTGCTCGACTAGGTCAAGTGTGTTTGAAGTATTCTTCAGTCACCGGTTAGTCAGATTTAGAATATCTGAATTTAGCTAAGATCGAAAGGAAATTTACTCACTTCCGATAGGTTTTTGTCTTTCTTAATGAATGACTGCATCAAAAGGAAGATTTAACTTCGCTGAGATAATAGCCCATTTTAACTTATACTCATTGGATAGCCATGAATTGAATGAAGGTTGAATAGCTTAATTCAAACTAAGTTATACTAGGTAAAGTTTAGTTACTTCGTTTAAGCTTTTTTTTTAATTTCAAAAGAAACCTTACTGGGTATTTAAGTAATAGCACAACCATCTTGACTCAGTTCGGCAATTTTTTACAGATGAAAAAGTAAAAGCTACTCATTGAGTAAAAGTTGCTTAAGCACCTTTTTGTTTTCGAGAAATATTGTTAGATTTAGGAAGATTTTTACCGATATTTATCATAAGCAGATAAACATTATCAACATATTAAAGGAAAATATACTTTGGTAATTTAAAATACAAATTTGAATTATTAAATAAAGATTACGTGATACATTAAAAAAAACGAAACGCTTACATTCTTCTTCGAATCTTTTTGCGCCGTTTTTCGTTCGAAGTACACAGCGATCTGTTTTCGCATTGAAAAAATAAATAAAGACCGTCAAACAAGGAGACTCGACTTCGCGCAACCCTCGGCAACAGCGGCTATCTAGGAAATGCATTTCCTCATTGTTTCCTTTAGAGGATGTTCAGCAAAATTCTGTATTCCTGCATAAATTTTCAACTCAGTTTCTTCCATTGCTGGCATATTCCACAAGCTCATATTTTTAAACTAAATTTAAGGGAAAGAATATCTGGATTTGCTTAGGAAAATCGTTGGAACTTTTAATGCAACATAAAAGAACACGTACGAAAATGGCGGCGTCGCTTGCGCAAAGAATGGTTATGCTCATGGTTGCCAGAGTTTGGCACACATAATGAAAATCTGGCAACATTTGCTAAGGTGGTTGCGTTAGTACGTAAGTACCCTTTACTGCTCAGACATAGTGGTTATGTACATCGGTCATAATGATTTCGTTTGTAGTTGGGATACAAAGAACTCTTGATACTGTAAAATGTTTTGAAGCATTCATGCTTTCACTGTTATTTAAACTAGGAGAGGACATACATTAAAAAAAATTCTGATCAATACAACACAGTAACAAATATGATTAAAACTGAAATACTTTACCGCAGCTAACGGCTATGATGCCCATACGAGGCTCTGGTAAAGAAATGCCTCCTTCCCAAATTTTCGTCTCGTTATTGAAGACCCATACCTCATCTGTCGGACTTACGTCTTCGTGCTTTAAGAGGATAGTACCGCCAATGCAATATAGCTTTTCTCGCCAAATTATTAGATTACAGTAGCAGCGAGGACTGGGCAGAGAGTACAAGTTAAATAACCACCTTAAAGATATAAAGTAATTTTAGTGAATAAAAATGTAAAAAAATGGGTTTGTTTTGTTGAATTCAGAATCATCAATTCCCTCATTTTTCCACCTCTAGTAGAAAAATACGATTATCATGATCTCCAGAGCTTTATGTTGATTAACCATGTATATTATTAGTGCGCATTCTTAGCAGAATGGAAATTAGTTAATGCTGCATTCCTCCAATATTTTTCAAGTGCGAACCAGTTTTATAAATTACTATATTCTGCAGAGCACCTTAATCTTGTTTCATCTTATTACTCTGATTTACTAGAAAATTTGTACTTATTTTTAATAATTCAAGGCTATTTTATAACTATTCTGTGCTTGACTATGCGATAGAAGCACTAACTGATAGTGCTTTTAATCCATCTTTTATTGCTAAGACTAGAGTGGGTAGTTCGTATGTATGATAACTGTTAATAACTTCATGAAATGCCCGTCTTTGGAGAAGATGTGATAGAAAATTGCCATGTGTTATTTACAAATCCGGAGTTTTTCAGCTATAGTGGGATATATGCAGTTAACTTCAATTTTATTTATTTATTTTTTGGAAATCTAGGAGGACCACAAGGGCAGGCTTTGAGGATCATTTGTGGTGCGCGTACGATAGATTAAGAAACGCTGAGTTAATGCATTTTAAGCGTAGTATTCTTACCAGAGAACCTATTGCAACCATAATTTACTTTTCACTGTGATTAAATTGCTTAATCGGCTTCAACACCGTTAGCTGTAATTGGTTCAGCTGAATCAAAGCTCACTTAAGATTATGTTGTTTATTATTAAATATTAATATGACTTGAAAATTTTTGAAAAAGATTCTGCTTAAACTGTGGAAGTTGTGTATGTATTTAAAATTTGTATAACCACCGACGTGCTGGTAAAAAATATCTTTTAAATTTTCAATTGAGTTTGTGGTTACTCTATTTAGAAGTTAAGACAGGATGATAATTCATTTGACTGTTATTACGGTTCTAGGTTTTGACAATTCAAATAGTGTGGAGCCTTACAAATCTACAGCTTCATTATTATCCTTTTCGCTGTATTCTGAGCTACAGTGTTTGGTTCTGTTACTCAGTTTTAGTTTTTGTTTTAATTTAAGTGTGATTAAGTTATTTGATGCGTAAATTCATGTACCTGTTTAATTCCTTGTCTGAGGTGATATTGCAGTATCTAAAGGAATTGAATTTATCTAAAGAAATTGATCGTTCCTAACACTATTACTAGCACCAATAGGTTGAAATGCATTAAAAATACCTTTCAATTTTCTATCAAATTATTTGTCTTAAATTTTGCTTGCAAATATTAAATCTTAAGATACGGAAAGTAAATTTTAGAAAAAATTAATCAAATTAAAATCATAATGTTAAATATAAATAACCTTATTTAAGAAGAAATATGTTTAAATTTCCCAATAATTAGTCGAATTTTGCTCAAGATTTCAGGTATCTACGATCAGTCTAATTTCTATGAATCTGCTCACTTATAGAGAGCAGATTCATAGAAATTAGACAAATAATTAGACATAGAATAGAAATTAGACCAATAATTAGACAATATTTACAAAAGAAAAAGTTCATTCGATAAATTTTCGGATTGCAGCTTATAATGGATATAGTTACCTAAAGGACTGTTATACGCATGGTTGCCTGAGTTTGGGAGTTTGGCGACTTCTGCTAAGGTGGTTGCAATAATACCACTTTTTCTTTTGTAAATATTATCAAACTGCTCCAAAATGATTATGCTAATACGTAAGTACCGGCTGACGATGATAACAGTAAGCCACTTCACATTAATATATGTAGAAATGATAGATTATTTTTTCACCGAACAAAGCAAAACAGAATCAGATTCTTGTTAGATCTGATTACTTTATTAAAAGTTTTTATGGTATGTAAGAGACGATGTTAATGGCCTGTGTTGTAAACAGATAAATAAATAAAGTGAAATTAAAATAACTGAACATTTAAAAACAATGTGAAAATATGACTATGGAATTTCATAAGAAATAGTCTTTTATTAAATTTCCCCCTAATAATCGAATTTTAATAAATTAGTTAAATTTACTTTTATATGAATGCAAAAGGTTTTTATAGATGAGATTCATTTATAAAATAATGCACTTTACTTTTTTACATATTTCTTTTCTTTACTTCAGTCAGTCATAACTAGATCTTCTAACTGATCGGCTCCCATTGTATTATATTTTTAGAAGAATTTTCTGTTCCCTTCTCACGTTTTTGTAGCTTTCGATTTAAAGAAAAATACAGAAGTACTATCGCAGAAATGAAATTGAAGTGATGACTGTCTTTTAACATTCTAACCGTAGATGTCCATCTAGTTTAAAATTAAAATGCTTTCAGTCTAAAATCTTGGGGCTTAAATTCACCTACTTCATGATTATTGTTAAAAGTATACGCCAACTGAATGCTGTCCAACATCGAATAACTGCTTGGATCGGATGGAAAACCAATTCTGAAGTGTCTGCTGGCGCCATCTAGTGAAAACTTGTAAATTTAGCAATTGATGTCTGTTTTTAGAATATCGACCACACGAGTATGAAGACCATATTATTTAAAATAAAATACAGCGCAAAATTTTTTGTTAAAACTTGAGAACGGTTTTCCATATCTGATCGAAAAGAAATGAAATGCTTCATTAGATCCACTTAAATTTTAAGAAAAGTACGAATATACATTGTCATTTACAAAGCATTACTCTATCCCTAAACTTTCTCAAGTGTAAGTGGCTCCCTCTAGTGTGCATGAAGTAAATTAACTTATGCATTTTCCCCATTTCTGCTCACTTTATTTAATTCTGATGAGGAGGTAAATGGTTTTGAACCATAGGCACTCCGTAATAGAAAATCATTGGCATTGTTTGAGTATGATATATGATTCATTAGTATCTAAATTTAACTTTTAGCGTTTCAACCATAATTTTAAAAATACCATTTTCCATTTTTATACATGGAGCAGCTCCACGTTTTGACATTCTATGAATTTAAGGTAAAATATTTCACATGAAATACATGCGCTCAAATGCTTGTGAATAGCTAGATTTATATCCCTATAAAACTTGCTAGAAAGTAGCACATTTCATAGCAGCAAGAAAGGTAAATTTTTAAAAGCAAAATTATTTAGAACGTACACATTTTCTAGAAGCACAGTTGAAGAAAATTAGTGTACCTTTACTATCACACACATAATAAAATTTATCTGGCGGAAAAATAGTATTTATCGCTGTTGAGATAACCTAAAATTTTACTGAGAAGCTATTATAGTATAGCCCGCTGACATTTATAGAATAAGTAGAAAATGATTTCAATTCGCAGCAGAACGGTTAACATTTTTCTCTCTTTTAGAAGTTTAATTTTTATGGTATTTGAATAACTTATTTTCAACCATCTTCAGAATTTTGCACCAGGATGACTATTTTATATTGCTTATGCCGTTAAGTCATTAGCTGAAATTACAGCTCCCAGGTCTCAGTGCCGAGTCTGAAGATTGCAAAACGAATTAAATACGGTGCCTACTAAAGTCCTTGCACGACTTTTATTTTCGCAAGCGTTGGTCGTAGACAAACATTTTCAGTTATAAAAATGGTTTAAATGACACAAATAACTAATCTTTTCGAATTTTGCATTAAAAAATTGTATAACATGCAAAAATCTAACTTTTAACACTTTTCTCCAGTCCCCAGACTTACATTTAGAAAATTCTCTTCTTGTTATAATAGTATGTATATAAATTCTGAGAGGTTTTAGATTTTAAATAACGTCCAAAGGGGCGTTTTTTTAACCTTTTTTTGTGTGTTACCTTTATTTATTAATTATCATGTGCTTCGCACTTAAACCATAAAATTCAGTTAAAGAACAATATCGCAAAATAATTTTAACTGAGCATATTTTAATTATCTTAATTCCTATACACAGTCTTATGCGCTGGAGATAAAAATGTTCTTTCTGTACAATGTTGCCACTGAGCGCTTTGAAATCCTTGAGTTTGTTAATCAAAAATTCGTTAAAGTTTTACAAAATATGAAATCGGCAATAAAATAAATTCGAAATTTCAAATTTTGGCTTCCAGATGCCCATATTAGCAGCAGGATTAGTCAATCAAAATTTGATGGCTCTAGGTACCGTCGTTTTATCACAACGCAAGAAACATACATACATTTATGCACATTCTTCATTATTTAATTTCTTTAAATATAATAAAGGGCTGCAATATTTGGTGGCAACAGTTTGAAAAGTGAACCTACATTTAATGTTTCCGACGCAAAATTGTAAAACTAAAGCAATAATCCTTCAGGGATAAAGCCTCTTTGGACTAAAAAAAAATAAAAAAAAAAAAAAATCTGATGTGTACACCACATGACTTCCTTGTACGGAATATTAAATTATACGCACGTTTTCCTGCATTTCATTAAAACTTATTTCCTCGAAAGACATAGAAAAACATAAAATACCAAATACTCTTAAAACAATTTAAAAAAAAATATTCTACAATTAAAATTACAGTCTCTACGCAAAAACAAGCAATTCGACAGATTTTTCGGTGCAAAAAACTGAAAGTTTACTTTTGGTCTCACTCGGCAAAAAGACCCTGAAGGCGTAGAAAGTGACTTAATTTATTGTGAACGCTATACTGAGTCAATATATGGGATAATTTGAATAACTTAAATGGTAATTCTAGAATGGATTAAGTATAATTTAATTCGCAATAATAAAAAGAGCATTACTTTGCTGTTGCGAAGTTTAGTTTCTCTAGATTGGTAACAAATCCACTATTCTGCTAAGTTTCAAATGTAAGCAAATATGCCTGTTATGAGAAAAAAATAGGCTTAGCCGCACTTAAACAATTTTTAAGTTGCTGTTGTAGAATTATCAACAAATTTAATAAGGCATAAAAACCTTAACCGGAAGATGAGGACAACTAATTCAATCATTCTTAAAGCAAAAAATGCACAATTTACCAACATATAAGAATAAGAAAACTGAGCTCACTGACCCGAGTAACAGAGTGGATATATATATACAAAAATTTATATACTTTTGGTGCGGCCGATTGCAACCAAAATAGGAGGTACATCTACATGTTATAGCAGTCCTATATACAAAATGTCCAAGTTTTGAGCCTACTCGTTTTTGAGTTATGCGAGATAAATGCATACATGCGTACGTACGTACGTACGTACAGACGCCACGAAAAAAATCGCTTCAGAATCCATTTTAAATCAGTTTTATGATTTTTTTTGGAAAAGAGTCCTTTATTCTGTTCTTACGTACGAAAGACAGTCAAAAACATCGTTAAATTGCATTCGATAGCGGACAAAATAGATATTTTCTTTGAAATATGATACTCGAAATTTTTCGCGGTTACAATACTTCCTTTTTACTTCGTACAAGGAAGTAAAAAGTTTAATTCAGTGCAACAAAACTGACCGAGGTATTTGATTTCAAAATTTGCAAATTTGAAAAAATTGCATTTTGAATTTGCATTGAGTGATCGGTTAATGAATTAATCGGAATAATTCAAGATTGACTTTTTTTCCTTTAAGTCTGATTCAATAAAATTATTTTGTGATTTACAGATGTCTTTTGTTTAAACTTTTGTTTCATTCGCTATCCCAAAAGAATCTTTATATCTTTTTTAGCTTTCCCATACCGAAAGAAAATTTAAAAGTCTGAAAATGAGTTTATTAATATTCTTATGAAGTTTTATTATTTTAGAAATATAATCTGATGAACGTGAAAAATTCATTAAAGTATAGATATATTTCACTTTTAATTTATGCAAATACTACTATGAGTTAACCTGAGCCAATATTGAAACCTGCCAGTGTTTTTTAGCACACGAATGCTATCTGATTTTGTGAATAAGATCTTCATTTTGAAAAAAAAAAAGTTACATTGATCAATATTTTTCACAATCTGCATAGCAAAGCTTACGTAATTTCTTAACATCAGAAAATTTACTATATTTGATACTGAATTTTTATTTACGTACAAATGCAAATATTTGTTTTTCAATTTTCGTTTGGTCCTTAAACATGATTCCCGATCTTAATACCAGCTATCTCGGTAATTTTTGAGTTACAGAAGTCAAAATTTGTGTGTTTTATTTCATATAATGGGCACAAAATGTTCCTAAATATATAGGTATAGGGACTGAAAGAATGTGTAAGTTAGACTTCTTACAAAATTGATTTCATTAAATTCAAAAACGTCTCTGCGTCATTTAAAACACTTATTTGGAAGTATATATTTGCGATGAAACATTTTAAACATTGTTATTTGGAAGTATATATTTACGACCAAACGGTTTGTGAACGCAGTGTATAACGGAACCTTTGTAATCATCCCTGCAGTAAAAGAAATCGGAAATGGAAGAATATTGAAATATCTACTCCTTCATTTTTGGAAAGTTACCCGTTTTCTTTGGGATCGTAACAGTCAATTTGCGCAGTGGCCTGCAGGTCAATTTCGTTATCTGGTTGAATGAGACCTCCACCGACCCAGATTCTGCAGTTGAATGCAGCAATGCCCATAGCTTTTTTGCCGCAACACATTTCCGAAGTGTGTAGTTGCCATCGGTCTTGTTTGAAGTCATATATTTCCATACTTTTATGAAGCCTGAAGGAAAGAAAACAAAATCAGGTTATAAGTTGAATTCAATAATTAAATTTAAATAAACAATCATAATCAAAACTTAAAAAATCATATGAGATTCGGCAACATTTCCTGGAAACCAACTTGAAGGCAAATGTTTCAGTCGCAATATTTTCGATATTGAAATACGCTATTAGAAATGACATATTCTGTATAATTCAACTATTTAGAAAGAAAGTAGAAGATCTTGGAAAGCGATGCGACGAAGTGGCTGAATGCCATCATGGACACAAAGCCCATAGAAATATTGAGTATGTTACAGACTTCGAGAATTTAATCAAGAAGTAAAATGAAGCATCTAGAAGAATAAAAGGCCTATCTAATTCAGAAACATTTGCGAAATTTCCGACTCCCTTTCAACGGGTTCTTCAACTATAAACTTGAATTAGAATATTATGTATAATCCGTTACTGCTCCCGATGGCGAAAATGGATTCTGGATATCTATGTTCTAGGTTCTTTTTAATTGGCTGAACCCTCCTTTATGTCATCCTAGGTGCAACATTTTGGATTTTGAAGTAAAATGAAGCATCTAGAATAAAGTCGAGCTCGCAGAGGAACCGCTGTTTCAAAAGGGTTCTAGAGCATTAAAAAAAAAAAAAAATGCTACAACTGAGTTGAAATTGCGAAACTTGAATACTGCTAACTTTTTCCAATACCTGGTGTACAGAACTAAATTCAATCATTTAATTTAATCATCAATTAATTAAACCAAATCAAATCAAATTTAATCATCATACCTGGTACCAAATTTAATCATTGAATTTAATTTATCTTTTCCATCTATTCGATATAATTAGTTTCGCATTTTCCAAACTGAAGACATTAAATGCTGAGAAATTTAACAGTGTACAAGTCGGCTGTTTTCAGTTATTAACAGTTAGGAAAACTAGGACATGTTCCCGTTAGACATGAGGAAAACCACGAAACCCAACCATTCAGCCAGCCAGTTAAACATTTACTGAAAGAATCGATAATTTATCAGTTTCTTGGAAGATATTTTTCTGAGTACTCGACGATAACTTTAGTTATTGCGATATCTTTGACTTCTAATTACCGTTGCAGAGCTAATCATTTCATTATATTACGTACTTTACACTAAATATTAAAATTTCTGATTTCTAATTAAAATTTCTAACTTACTTTACATTGAATTTTATGTCTGGCATATTACTTTCATTTCAATAAAAGATTCATTCAGTGTTTACTACAAATGTCACTGATTTTTTTACCTTTCTCCGTCGCCTTGACCACCGATAGCGTACATCAGTCCATCTAAAGCAATTAAGCTGTGGTCATACCTCGGGAAATGCATGTCTGACAAAAGTGACCACTTCTGAGTACGTAGATCGAGTTTAAAGCAAGATTTTCTAGGGATGTAACGACACTGTTCCACCGTGTCATAAGGATCACAGCCACCTACAAAATTTCATATTTAAAGTATTTGATATATGGCTAGTTTTATAATTTGGTGACTGATATTTGTTGCAAAATAAGGTTCCGTAATTTTGTAGCTAATAAAACGCTTTATGAAAAATTTATAAAAATGTAGTTATGTATTATAAAAGAAAGAAATTCTGAAAGGATTTAGATTTTTATGCTGCTGCATCAGAGGATTTGTTATGGCAGTTTTTATGTTCTATCTAACATCACAAGTTAACAAGCTATTCTTAGACACACTCCTGCTAACACAATTTTTTGGGGGTCATTTTAGCCTTATTATTAAGCATTGCTTTCTTCGCACTTACGTCACATAAAATTCAAGAGCTAAATCAAAAACTATTTAAAAACAACATATCTTTAGAATTCTTTATAGAGTATTAAGAGATGCCATATATTCTTGTATAATTTCTATGTTATTTCTTTGAAAATCAGCCGTCTAAAAGAGTTAGTTTCTTTTTAGAATAAAAGTATTAAATGATTTTAATGAGTCCAACTAGTGCCCTTTCACAAAAATATTTAATATTTCTGCTTAGAGATCTCGTGATTTAAATGTAATTTTATTTAAATTAATCAGATTAAAAAGTAGAACAAATAGATTTAAGAACTGAGTCGATTGCTTTTCAATCTTTTGGTTTGCTACTGGGTAACTGAAAGATTAAAGCTGATATTTAAATATCTCATACTATACTGAATGACAACACGCTGGTGAGTGAAGATAAAAAATATTTAATTTGACGCAGTTGCAACATATTGCTTTTAAATAGCCAAACTGGTGGATTAAAATTGAAAGATAAATATCTTACATTTTGCCGAATTACAATAGTCTGGTGTGTGGGAGGTAAAAATGCTCAATTGCGAAGTGTCACCATTCCTCGCTTTCAAATCGCTGAGTTTGTAAACAAAAACTCATTAAATATATACAAAATATGAAATAAATTTAAAATAAATTGAAAATTCAATTTTCAGTATGCGAGGTGCCCATATTCCGGTGAAGGACTCGTGTACTTTAATTGTATTCCTTATGGACTGCGAGTAGGAGTCAGATTTACATTCAGATTTTATTTTTTTTTGGACTTCTAGGAATGTGGCAGATTTACATTCAGATTTTATTTTTTTTTGGACTTCTAGGAATGTGGCAGATTTACATCCTAATATTTTTATGAAATTCCAGCAATACATTATTACGAAAGAGGGTACGAAACAGATTTACACTCTGATTTCACTTTTTATGGACTTCCAGGAATTTACACCCTGATTTTATTTTTAATGGACTTACAGAAATATGTTAGACATGCAGTCTGATTTTATTTTTCATGCTATCCTAGTAATGCAATTACTCTAGGAGGAGTGGGTGGAAGCGAATGAGATTTACACTTACATATTATTTTTTACGAACATTCAGCAATGTGCCAAATTTTACTTTGGTTTTATTTTTATGGACTTCCAGCAATGTACCTACGTGTGAGGAGAAAGAGGAAAAGTAGAGGGGGACGAATAGTATCAGGAGGAGCAAGAAATAACTAGATTTTCTTTCAGTCAAAATTTCTTACTTCCATTAGTTAAAGGACAGGAGGACATTTTTTAAGTTCTGATTGTAAGTTTCAGATTTCCAGCAATATGGTAAAGTTACGATTTAAATTTATATTTATGGACTTCCAGCAATGTGCCTACATTGAGAGGAGAATGCAGATAAAGCAAAGGAGATAGAGGGGCAGAATGACATTAAGATTAAAATGTTTTCTTTGAATTTCCAACTACATGCCATATTTACACACTCAGTTTATTTTCACGGATATGTATCCATGAACCTACGTTTGGAGGAGAATGAGGAGCAGGGGATGGAAGATAGGTGGAGGAAATGTAGTCTATGAATCTACTTTTTGGATGCTCTTCGAGAAATTTATTTGGTTTGCGTTCTCATTATTTTTCGCGGACTTCCAGCAATATGCCTACATTAAGGCGAGGGAGAAGAGGAGGATGACGAAAGGGGAGGAGGAGTAAAAGGAGGTAGAAATTTCTACTCAGAGTTTATTTATTATGGACTTCGAGCAATACGCCTTTCTGACACTTTGATTTTATTTTTATATATTTCTGGCAATGTGCACACATTAGGAGGAGGATGATTACATACTGATTTAATTTTTTACGTAGTTCTAGAAATATGCCAGACTTAGATTCTGATTTTAAATTTTATGAACTTCAAGCAATCTGCCTACGTGAGAAGGCTGAGAAGAGCAGAAGAGGAAAATAAGGGCTGCGAAGAGCAGGAGGAGAATATAGCTAGATTTTTCATAAAATCATGACTACTAATATCAATCTTTTTAAAATGAGGCGAGGAGGAGAAGGTAAATATGTAAAATTGCCCTCTTAATCATTATTTTATATCTGTATTTCTATTTAGACGTTTATGTTATCTATTTCTGTTTATCTCTTTCTATTTCTATAATTCTATTTTATCGTTTCAATCACATTGTTCATTTGTTTAAAAGGGTGCAATTGCACTTCTTTGCACTCCGCTGCCTTCATTGTGAAGTACATCGCTACCTTAATCATCATATTCCAAGTCCCCAAGTGCATGGAGAAGATCACATATCGTTTTACAGAAGACTATGTAAATTTTCCTAGTTTATGCTTGGTGAAGTTTTCCTTTGGGATTACATTAAAGATAAAATGTTTCCATCCACTGCTAGAAACATTAATGGAACTCCAGGGTAACATTACAGTTGCTTTGGTGACTGGCAAAGGATAATATTCGAGAGGGCAGAGCTTGAACACCTTTTTAGCATATATTTGACTCAAAAGCAGAACAACATTTAAAGTGTTATGATCAAATCTGAATTTTGTTTTGATTATACACACAACACTCATTTATTTATATTTCGAGAAATACAGTGTTTTAAATTTCGAGGGCTGATTTCAATATTATTTTGAATATCAATCACTGAAATGATGTGGACCCATTCTGTATTTCAAAACACCTGTGTAATTGTAAAAGAATATTTGCAGTTAATGGTGAAAAGTAACGCATTTACGTTCTAATCATTGCTTTAAGATTTAATGATTAAAGATACCTTTAGCCTTACCTACGACATAAATACATTTGTCGTAATAAACGGCGCAGTGATTATGCCTCGGCTGAGGCAAGCTATTAGTCTGCTTCCATTTATTTTTCTTGACGTCGAGATGTAACACAACTCCGCCTAGGAGGAAAAGGTATGTAACATATTACACTTAATTTAAATAAAGATACAGCATTTTGCCTTAATAACAAAGTTTATTTACAAACCAAGATAATTTAGGATTATAACTTGATGATTTAAAATTTTATAAACTCAGCACTGCTGACAGCTGCTCGTTCTATCGTAAATCTGAGTGTAATTATTGGCTGTTCAAAAACCTAGTTACTATACCCTGATTGTCCAGAAACCAGAAGTCTTGTTTGTAATATATAACATGCACAAATATACATTTTACGAGTTTAATTATTATATTCTTTATTCCTAAAATAAAGTTGTAGAGTCATTAGCTTTATTTCGGAGCAGGGTGTGTGAAAAATGTGCAGTGCTCTCGTTGGGGTTCGAAACTACAGATCTTTGGACTGCCGGCCGGATCTTCTTCCAATTACAGGACGGAGGAAAGCGATAGGAAAGGGGACTATTTCTAACAATTTTGTTTCATTCTATCAACTAATAAAAACGAAATTATTTATCATTTCTCATTTTTTTATTAAAAAAATTAAGAATCCGGTATTTTGATTTATAATTTCATAGTGTTGATTTCAGGGAGATTTAATACTGACTTTCGGATTGTTAAGTTATAAAAATGAGCCAGACGTTCTTCCCATTTACAGTGAGGGAGAAAATACCTTACAGAGTAAACCAGAAGAAAGAAAATGTTATTAAGGAAATCTGCACAGACGCGAAATACAATAAATCTACAATACCACTTTGTATTTAAAAATTCCTAAGTTTGGAACCATCGTTTGAAAGATGTATTTTAACAACATGGCACAGAAATCGTAAATATTATCCATATTTCCAGAAATAGGTTTTCAAAAGTGAAAAGTTCCAGGGATGCATTTAACAATTTAAAATTCTACATCAACGGCTCGCAGCTGGGAGCCAGTTCGACTTGAAAGCGCCATTCACACAGGCGTTTATCTGTGCTAGCGGAGTCAGTTTCATGTGTCGACTAGTTCCGCTTTATTTGATGCTAAACGTTTTCAACTCGCTCCGCTATGATTGGGTTTGGAGCTTCATTGGCTATGCCACTTGCCGCCGTTAGCTCAGTTAAATCCCAGTGTGAACGTCCCTTAAGGTTCCGCTTCGACGGTGGTAAAAATGGCACAACTGTTTTAAGCCGAGCTTCGTTGCTAGGTAACCAAACCTTGTTACATCACAAAAACTGGTTTAAGGGTTTTGGTATAAAGCTCGAAGTTTCGACTTCGTATAAGAGTCGACCAATCAGAGAAAACGTGCAAAACCTATTAAGTGGGAAAGCTGTAGACACATCTAGGCATACGCAGATTTAGCTTATCTAAATGGCTGCGACTTAAATCCAGTTTCGTAGGTCTGAATGGAATTCCCACATTTTATGCCTTATGACTATGCATCTATATTTATACCACCGTCTGAAGAGCAGTTCAGAACTACTGGATCCATATGCTCGAATACATACCGGAAATCGCAACTCGTGACTGAATGCTGGATTTCGAAGAATAAACTACTTAATTATGGTTATGTCTTAATGAGCTATATCAGTATAATTTTCGACGGATCTCTACGCCGTGTCGGACATATGCAGTATTAATGCGATGCAGTATGTATCGTTCCTATGAATGTAATACCTATAGAGGCATTAGGATTTTCAGAGGCGTGAAATATGATGAAATCCGCAATGCCTTCGCTAGGCTTTGCACTACCGATATTCTGTTGCTGCTAGCCGTACGTCCTTTCCAATTACGAAGACATACGATAAAAATGAAGAAAATACCTTACATATCTACCTTCAATTTCTTGAGATGAGCATTTGGCTCAAGACACTTTTAAGTGCTTTCATGTTGTATAGATACTAATCACAAAAAATCATTCAAGTCTCAAGGACATGGCAGCTGGCTCTGCTAACCATGACACCGTTATGTGGCCTGTGTGCTGTGAATTCTGGAAGTTTCACAATGAGAGTTAGTTGTGTTCTCTTTTAATCTATGAAACCATAGTTGACAAATGACTTTGACAACTATGTACAAATAGTTGCAGTTTTAAACTTCTGCATGCGTTCCTGTAAAGGCAAGATAAGACAGATTGAAGGTAAAATATTTCTGGAAATAGTCCTGCTCTAATCAAAAGGTAAAATATGAATGGATGTGTGATTAAGGTTTGATATCATAAGCTTTAACTTTGGCGTTTTTAGAAAGCGGAAAATATGGTAAATTCGGACAATATTTACGTACCTCTTCCTGATTTGGAATTATTTTGTTTAATTCCGCCGATGACCAAAATAGACATGTTTTCTTCCCTATAGTTTCTTGAGGATGCGGTATCTGAAGCAATGGACGGTCTGGAACTGTTATCCTGAAATTTAGTTTGAAAAAAGGCCTATGAATTTAACTGAAGTAAAGAAGCAAGTAATAAAAGAAATAGTACACAGTTAAACTATGATCCTTGATGCTTTACAGAATTACTTTTTTTAAACTTAAATGCAGGAAACGTAACACATCGAGAATGTTTTTTGAGGAAAATAAGGAACTAGAAAAATCATTATGCTAATTTCTTTAAGAACGAACTAAGAAAAAGATTTGCTTATCTGCGAATCAACTGAAATGCATTTTATCACTTTCTAAGAACTCTTTTTTAGGACGTTGAGAAGCTGATTGCAGAATTTTAAAGTTCTGTTAGCTTTCAAGATTGAATAACAAATTTTGAAACATTTTCTTCAATACATTTCTTACGAGTGTTTCTTGAAACTAATTTGAAGAATGGATGTTATGGTGGCAATTCAAGCTATTGTGCAAGATTAACTTTTAATTCCTTTAAAAAAATTTCTTTTCCTGTTCGCAAATTAAAGACGTTTCTTCCTTATTAGCTATGATAGTGGAGGAAAAGTACTGGTTGATATGAAGTCTGAAAACTCGAGACCAGTAAACAACTAAACTAATTTCAAAATAAAAGTAAAATCAGAATCAATATGGAAGAGACGTCCATGATGTACACAAAATATAGAACCCTTTTAGAATTTTCAAAGCAAGCGTGAAATATCAGCTGCGTTTTCGGCGGGATTCAAACCAAGCATTTTCCAGTTGGTAAAAGGACTTGGGAACAACTTATATCACAAAAGTACGTATTTAAGGAAGGTCCAATTAACTTCGAGAGAGAGAGCTAGGAATCCTGTGGCGCGTTTTACGTGTCTTTTGATATTCACCGGGTAGTTTAAATTAAAGGCCAACTACGTTAGATTTATGTTAGCTTCGGCTAAGTCTCTTAGTTAATTCCAGTTAATTCTTATAGCTTATTTTAATTTCAAGCCCAAGTGGAGGCTTTGTTGTAAGTCCGAATAAGGGCCAACTGTTCATCTTATTTTGAGTGAAATAAAAGGCAGTAGTTAGCCTTTCTTGAGTTTAAGATTTCTATTATTTGAACTAAGCGATAAGTCGCTTAACAGTTCACTAGGTTACTCGACATTTACTTTAGTAGATTAAGAGTGAGGAACTCTACAAGCTAATTGACCAAGTGATGATGAGTTATTGTAAAGGTACTGATATATTCAATGCACTGGATAATGCCATTTCTAAAAATGGAGGCTTTGAGAAGGGCTCTGGCATTGCAACAGATGAAGCTAAAGCAATGGTTGGTCATAGAACTGGCTTGGTGGGACTGTGTTAAGAAAACGGAATAGATTGTTTGTTTTTCCACTGCATTATGCACCAGGAGCTTTTCTGTGGAAAAATTATAGGGCTCAGTGAGACAATGAAAACTGTTGTAAATATTGTGAATTTAATAAGGGGAGGCAAAGCCCAGAGATACAGATCATTTATTGGATTTGTGGACAATTTGAATGCTGAGTATGGTGACATAGTATCATTGTACTGTCAAGTGCGCTGGTTAAATGCTGGAAATTGTCTGCAACATTTTTCTGGGTTCAGGAATGAAATTCTTCCTTTTATCAAAAAAGAACACATTGGGCAAGAAAAACTGTAAGAAATCCAGGTTTAAATAATCTTGATTTTATGATATTTCTTTTCGATTTAACATCCCATCTAAATGCTTTAAACTTGAAACTACAAGGCAGAAAACAAAATATATCCCAGCTTTATGGACATATTGAAGGCTTTCGCAAAAAACTTACTGTAATGCAAATTGCAATCAAGGCAAATAATACAGCATACTTCCCATTTTGTCAGCAGCTGAAAGAAGAAAATGATAGAAATTTTAGTATGTTTCATGAAATAATTAATGATATCAAGAAAGAGTTCCAGGATTTTGACTCCCTAAAACAAAACTATTGTTGTACAATGGAGATTGAAGTAAGTGAGGTGCCTTGCGACCTTCAAATGGAAATTTGTAATCTTCAGGTAGATCCATTCCGCCAGACTAAAAAGTGTGATGTCACTGGATATTTCTGGAAACTGATTTCTAAAGAACCTTTTCTCAAACTGCATAAATTCTCTTTGCAAATGTTATCGCTGTTTGGCAGTACATATGTGTGTGAAAGTGCTCTTTTGGTTCTCAAACAAATAAAATCAAAAACGGGAAATCGCATTGAAAGTGCTTCACTGGAATCGAGCATGAGACTTTGTCTTACTGAAATTACAGTGGACATTGATAGATTTATATCAAAAAAGCAGTGCCAATCATTACATTGATTTCTAGACTGTAAAATAAAGTGATATATTAAACTAGTGATTTATATGTATTTTCTTTCTTTAATGTCTCTGGCCCTAACTGTCCTATATTAACGTTTGATTGCCCCTCGGATAACTAAAGGTTGGACCACACTGGTCTAAACAACTGGGATTAAAAGTCGCGAGAAGAGAAGAAATAATGATTCATACTTTCGGATCTCAGGTGTCTACCAAACAGAACTGGGTGCGAGTAGAAGTAAAAATGAAAAGCATTTTTGACAAACAGGAAATAACCATTGAGGTTTCAGAAACTGATGAAATATGAAATGCTGAGCTAGACTATCCTCCCGAAAATATTAAGGAGTCGTTAAAAGATGGGGGAATAATTTTAGCGGATGTTGATCACGAATCTTTAGATAACAACAACGAGTTTTTACTCGTCGGAGCTGATAATTACTGGAAGTTAGTAAAGGAGAAAATTTAACGTTTCAACTCAACATCAGTTACAATGGAAACCAAAATGGGTTGGATTTTAATGGCAAAATTGTTTGATCATATTGAGGAAAGGAAAAACGTAACTCATGCCGCTGCAGTGACTTCGTTATTAATTCACTCATCGAAGATTGAAAATTTGTGGGGAAATTTGAAAATAGATTTATTAAGCATTCGAGACCCTGTTGTAACAAAATGTAGAAAGGAAATGAAAGTTGCCTCGTTGAATAATTTTAACGAAGCTCTTACCTTTAAAGAAGGAAGATGCGAGGTTCAGTTGCTTTGGGTAATAGAAAAGGACCATTTAAGTCAAAATTTCGATATCCCTAACCAGCTTTTAAAGAGTATGACACATCGGTTGATACAAAAGGGCAAATTCGACGATTACGAAAATGTTTTCACAGATTGGTTAAATGACGGAGTTATAGAAGTCCCTGAACACGAAATGAATAATCAGTGTCACTATTTACCGCATAAAGATGTGTTCAGAGAAACTTCGACTACAAAACTGCGACCGGTATTTGATGCTTCCTGTAAAGACAAAAATTCTCGTTCACTTAATGATTGTCTAAAAACAGGTCCAAATTTGTTGGAACAACTTATTCATATAATGCTAAGATTCCACAAGCATAGGATAGGAGTTATTTCAGACATAAGAAAGGCATCTTTGCAAATATCGGTGAATAAGAGTGATCGAGATTTCTTACGATTTTTATGGTGGAAGGACTTTGACAAGAAAGAACTTAGAGTTTTTAGACATAAACGCGTTGTTTTTGGACTGGATTGCAGTCCCTTTTTATTGGCTGCTGTATTAACACCACCACATTAATCTGAAATCGTCTGAATATCCTGAAACAGCAGAACATTTAAAATAATCATTCTATGTAGACCATTGCATCACATCTGTTCCTGATGAGGAGACGCTCAGTCGATTCACAGAGGAATCAAAACAAATATTAGATTCTGCGTCATTCGATCTGATAGAGTGGGAGCATACTCCTCTTTTGGAATCTAAAGACAGTATAAGACTTACTCCAGTGTTGGGACTTTTGTGGGATAAGGAAAATGACAGCCTTTTCTGTGATGGGAAGACTGCTACTCACATAACAGTGAATCTTACTAGAAGAAACATATTGTCTGAGGTACACCGCATTTTCGATCCCATCGGATTTCTTTGTCCCATAACGCTAACACCTAAAATACTTATACAAAAGACCTGGTTGTTAAAAACTGGTTGGGATACAAATGTATCCGAAGACTTAGGAAAACGGTTATATTCATGAATTGATGATTTCTCACTTTTGTCCTGTATTAGAATTCCAGAGGCTTTAGATATAAATGGAAATGAAAGCCTTAGTTTTATACATTCTGTGACGCAAGTAAACAAGCCTATGGATGTGTGATTTATTTAAGAAAAGAAACACGTGAGAATATCGGTACATTTTCTTCTCGCTAAATGTAGAGTGAGTCCATTAAGTTAAATGACCATGAATCATCTAGAATTGCTAGCCTGCTGTATAGGAGTCAGACTCGCAGCTCATGCTTTACAAGCACTCAAATTAGACAACGTTCCTAGGAACTATTGGACGGATTCGAGCACTGCTCTTTCTTGGATCCAAAGAGATTACCATGGTGGGCATTTGTCGCAAATAGCGTAAAAGATATACGAAAGTTATCGTTGAAATCTGAATGGCGTCGTATTCCATGAAACTCGAATCCCGCAGATATACCATCTCGAGAGTGTTCGATTAAGAGGTTTGTGAAATCTCGTTGGTGGCAAGGGCCAGAATGGCTCATGAAGAACGAGGAAGATTGGCCAACTAGTGAAGTGATTACTAACAAAGGAGAAATCATGAAAGAAAAGCGAAAGAACATTATTTTAACTTTGGCTAGTATCATCTCTGAAAAATGGTATCTGAATTATTTTTCAAGTTATTTTAAAATTGTGAGAATGATTTCTTGGATTCTGGGATTATAAATAATTGTAGAAGTGAAGAAAGAAATTTTGACAGAAACCTGAGTGTTGAAGAATTGCACGTCGCTGAGAAGAAATTATTGAAGACAGTTCAACAAGAAGCATTCTCTAAAGAAGAATAGTTGAAGGGGCATTTTACTTTCAGTGATGGAGAAGGGATTGTAAGATTGAAAACGAAGATTTTGAGAAGACATGACTATGAAAACTTCCGGTGACCCATTATACTTCCATCCAAACAGGAATTAGTAGAGAGAATGATACAAGACTACCATTTACAACTTTTACATGCCGGTACTCAAATTCTTTTGATAAATATTCGTCAAAATTTTGGATAATAAAGGAAGAAAAACAATCCAAAGTGTCATGGGCAAGAGACACAAGGCGAAAGCTCTTGATATAGTGTCTCATCCTCTCCCAGAAGATCGAGTTAGAGATGCCTATGCATTTCAGGTGACGGGTGTCGACGCAGCAGGATCACTTTACTTAAAAGAAAATAGAAAGGCTTGGATCTTGCTTTTTACCTGCGGAGTTTACCGTGCAGTTGACTTAGAATTAATGGAAAGCTTATCGACTAATGGATTTTTTCTCGGATTTCAAAGATTCATAGCACGAAGAGGACGGCCTAGAGTAATATACAGCGATAACAGCCCAAATTTTGTAGGGGCAAGGAATCTATTCCGATCTGTTGACTGGAAGCAAATTATCAGAGGTTCTTCGATAATGAAAATTCAGCGGAAGTTAAATCCACCAACCACAGCATGGTGGGACGACTGGTGGGAGAGACTGGTTCAGATGATCAAGAAATTATTGAGAAGGGTCCTGGGAAAAGCATTGCTCTCGTATGAAGAAATGTTAACTATCATATGTTAACATTTCTTCATATGTTAACATTGATGCAGAAGCAAATATCAACTCCAGACCATTAACATACAAGTTAGAAGATTCCACCGATTTATGCGCACTCACTCCCTCTATGTTTATTGAAGGTGTTCGAACTGAGGGTGTTCCAGATCTGAGCAGTCTAGATAAAATCAACTTGTCGAAAAGATGGCGATATTACGAAAAGTTACGTATGGAATTTCGTAAAAGATTTATAGATGAATATCTTAGACTGTTAGTACATCGAACAAAGGCTGTACCTTCGCGAACCATCAAGAAAGGTGATTTAGTGCTTGTAAACGACGATAGAAGAAAACGAACAGACTGGACCATGGGTCTTGTAATCGAAATATACCCAGGAAAGGACAACAACATCAGAGTGGCGAAAGTAAAAACATCTAGTGGTGAATTGTTAAGACCAGTTCAAAGAATATTTCCAATGGAGATAAACAACAAAGAATCTGTCTCTGAGCTGAAAACTACTGAATCATTCACATCTTCAGGTAATGCTGGAAAAAAAGATGACTTAGTGACTGATATCAAACACTGTGAACTTGAAAATTCTGATGAAAACATTGAGTTTAGTAGATATGGTAGAAAAATTGTGAAGCCAAAGAACATTATTAAACTTTAATTTGTTTTCAGAATTACTATTTGTTTTCACTTTCTTTATTCATTTCTTTGAATTTTGTATACAGTTTGATTTTATTCGTTTTAGTGAACTAATCTATTTACTAATATTTTACAGAAAAGAATTTTTTGCTTGTTGTTTAAAGAATGTAAGTTTAAAATATTCAAGATATTTGTTACGCCTAGGTAAAGTTGTTAATTTGTAGTAAGATTTAAATTTCTCATTTATATTGCTATTTCAATTTTCGTTTCATACTTGTTTTAATTTTCTCATATTTTGTCAAAAATCAAAAGGTGGGAGAAATGTTACAACTCGAACGCGAAATGAGCGAAAGTTTCGCTTCTGCCAGTGGCAACATAGAGTCAAAACGCAAACTTTGAAATGAGCGGTCGGTTACTCGGTTTCTCTTAACAGAATTTGATTCGAATGGGGAATTGTCCCCAATCTTTTGATTTAAAATTAATCTTAACCATGTAAATACTGTAATATAACAGATGTGCGGAAATAAATAGTCATTAAGACTTATTTTGAGCTATGATTCCAGTTTGAATTGAATTTCGAAATCGAAAGCTCTCCCAAACAGAATCGTCTGCACTTCAGAATTCGTGGATTAGAAATAACATTATTTTTCGACATCGTTTTGCACAAAGTAACTATAATTATGCGGAGACGTATCCGATCTTTTACCACATGTGCCAGAGTTTTGATACTTGCACCCGCTTTATGATATTGGTATATGCTGAACTAAACATTTTTGAAATATGTGTGTGATTTCTTAGTAACATATATTTTCAAAACGTTTCATAATTTGTATTTTTGAGACATTAGTGCAGTTATGAAACGTTTGAATCACAAACGAATTTTTTTTCAGAACGCTGCATTTCAACGCGCAGTTTTATTTACAACAAAGGAAGGCATCAAATCAAAATGAAATGAAAGAATTAAAAGGATTAGAAAAGTTGCTTACGGAAATGAAGAGAGAAAAAGTGCTAACTACAGAATGTTATGAAAGAAGTTGCTAATATTACAGAATGTTATGAAAGAAGTAGGAATAAACAAACCTCTAAATACTGATATAGGAAGGGGTAACCCATTTAAAATAATTAAAAAGATATAAAAGTACTTTCCAAGGAATTCATGTAAAACTTATATGTTGCTCAATTTATTTAGAATTTTCAAAAACTTTTACTGAGAATGCTACCGAATGGAAAAATAACTAATTCAGAAACTGAATATTGTGAATATTTTATAACATTAAGGGAGAAAATTAAAATTTAATTTCTTTGACATCAAACTGTACTAAACTTATATTCATACGAGAGAAGCGCATACATTTATCTATAGTTTTAGTAAGTTTACTTTACTAATAGTTAGTTAGTTTAATAGTTTAGTTGTTTACTTTACTAATAGATGCATTAAAATTACATTCTGATTAGAAATTACAAATTATTTACTATATGCTTGTACCTGGAAAAGCAACTGAAAATGAAGCTCTAAATAAAAGCAGCGCTTTTATATCCATTTTATCTTTGAATGCATATATAGCATCTTCTGCCAGTTAATAATCGTTAAAGCTAAAAGGATGCTTCATTTATCGTTCATGTTGTAAGGCTTTTCCACCTCTTTACTGCGTGTCTTCGTGCTGTAAATAGAAAACATATCCGACTAACAACTGGAGGGTTCGGAGTTCGAGTTCAGGGCGAGGGCAGTGTATATTTTCCTTTTCATCTGCTCCAAAATTTAATGGTTTAACAATTCTAACTAATGATCTCTTCAAGTGTCTTCCGAGCTTAAGTACCTTATAGATAGCTCCTTCGAGGCGGCATTGGCTAAAAAAGGATGGACGGTAATTCGTCACCACTAGGGTTTGGCGATAGGGTTTTGGCGTCCCTAGTCCCTCTTTAAGTGTGAAGACTATAAGGTTTTATTTCCTCCCTTTCCGCGTGCCTTCATGGTATAACCAGAAAGCACATTTGCCTAGGAATCGGAAAGTCTGGGCAAGAGCATTGAAGGTTTGTCTCATTTGTTGCAACGACAAATCTAATAACTACACAATACAAATATAAAATTAAATTGTTTCACATCTTACACCATTATTCCCCTCGTTTTTCCTACAAGACTTCTCTGTACCTCCAAACGTTTCAGGCAGAATTTCATCACCATTTTCATGTGCAGTTTTGAACTTCGCTGTAGACTGAAGTTTAGCCGCTCTGTTCTGGTGGGTAATTTTTACAGGTTCAATTCTCTGCGACATCCTGGCATGTGTATGTTTTATGTTTGGCGAAAGTGTGCCTCGTACAAGTTCCTCCTTTACTGAAGTATCTAAAGTATCACAAGCTACAGATCCAGATCCTGGTACAGTTTTGTCTTCTGGATTAGCAGCGTTGCCTGTTTCTTGGGCTTTAACATGTTGGTCACTGTCACTATCTGATTCACGTGATATTTCATGGCATCTCTTGAAATTCGATTTCCTTTCAATTGTTTTATGGGATTTCCTTTGGGCGCTAATCTCTTGTTCTCTCGTATGACCTGAACTGTTCTGAAGATTATTACTAGTATATGCAGAATTATGGTTTTGAGTATTTGAAGAAAATTGGTGGGACATAAAACTAAAATTTTGCTTTTCAGTGATCGGTGAATGAGGGGGTGATTCTTTCCTTCGATGAGCTGATGTAACATTGACCTGAAACAATAAATAAAGCAGGCATAAAACGTTTCTGGCATTACATCTGGGACTAAAAAATAATTTTAATGTTTTAATAGATGTTAATACATGAAAAACATAAGTTACAATTTTATAGACAGATATGTCTCTTACATTAATATACAACTAGAACGAATTCTAGTGCATCAGCCTAATCAACTTGTAGCTCAAAAACACGAAACTGGCAGTGAATATTCGTGAAGTTTAGTGTCTTTAATTAATTGCGAAAGGACAAACATCAAGAAGAATTCTAGGGCATTAAAGTCGATCAGAACATTAAAGTCATCAGAACAGGCATTAAAGTCGATCAGAACAATATCGGAAAAAATGCTTTAAGCGATTCGAAGACAGGAGATCTGGAATCCATATGTTCATATATATTACAGTCTTTTCAAAATTTCCAATATTTAAGCTTTAAAAAAAGTTCAAATTTTGTTTTAAAATTCCATTGCTAAATCAATAATTTCTTTCGTTGATAAGGTATTCTCTCCCTCCTTTCTGCATGTCTTCGTGGTGTAATTTCAGGCGCACTCGGCCCGTATTCGAAAGGTTCGAGTCCTGGCGAGGGCATTGTACATTTTTTATGTCTACTGCTTCAAAATAACCTAATGTCTCTGCACTTTTATAATACGATGCCATTCTTATCATCACTAGCTTTATATTTTTAAAATGCAATTTTTTCTACATTTAATTTCTCTTAGAGTTATGTCGTAAATTTAAATTAGATTTGACAGCGAATGAACAAAGAATCTCTCGGTTATTAATCGTCACATTATGTAGGAATTATTCGTAGTTATTTACCATATTATATAACTAGATATAGCTATCTGCTTTCACGAATTATTAAAAAAGTGATCAGGAGTGTCTAAACTTTTCAGCACGCGCGCTGTATTGGCTCTTTCATGAAGCTTTGAGGGCCAAGATCCAGTTAATTCATCATAACATGGCCATGCGAGTGTGACGAATAGCATACAATGTGTAGAAACTATAATTAGAAGAACCAGATGGCGCTGTGCGTCTGACTTTCTTTTTGAGTTGAATTAATTGCGATTGAGAATGCGAAGAATGGTAAGCATGAAATGTTACGTGCGAATTCTTTACGCTATAACTGTATTTATAAGTGTTTTCTTGTCGTCATGCATTGTCTGTGACGTTAATAAAATTGGATAAAACATCCTGGATTGAATTGATCTCGTTTGACACGTAAGCAGCTGTGATTATTTTATTTGTTTTGAACGATGAATTAGAATTCTAAAGCGAAAGCGATTTTTAGATGTAAGTTACAATATCCTTTTTTTTGGTACCGCAAAAACGCGGTTGGGTCTTTAGATAAGCGAACTACGCGAAGTGGATAAATATATTTAGGGAATTGAATAATTTAAATTGTTAAAATGAATATTGAAACTGAAAAAGATTAGAGGACCTGTTAGACGAGCGGTAACTGAGACTATGAAATTATTAGAAAGCGAAATAAACAAAGAGGAAAGGCCAGTTGATTTAATTGACGAACTTTTAGAGAAATTTTTAGATAAGGAAACAAATTTGATGCATCTTGATGATGAAATTCTAAAACTGTGCGACACTGACGAAATAGAAAAAGAAATTGATAAGCAACAAGAATACAAAGATAATATTATTACGTGGAAAATTCGTGGGAATAGAATCCTGAAAACGAGAGAAAGCGAAATTAAAAAAATTGAAAGAACGAATGTTGTAGAAACCAAAAGTGAGCAACAAAATATAGTAAAGCTTCCACGCTTGCAGATAACCTAAATACGATGGCAATATATTAAGTAATGTTGAGAAGTTTAGTTACTTAAAAATCCTACTTAACAGACGAAGTTGAGGTGGCTATACGTGGTTGAAAACTATGAAATTGCCTTGAACATACAAAAACAACGATTTGGCCGAAAGAAATTATTATAGATGTACATATGTCAAGACTTTTAAACATAAGACCAGTACAAAAATCATATGATGTTGTATCGATGCGTAGACTTTATTCAGAATGTGAAACATATATTCGAGGATTAGAAGATAACGGAATAAATCCTAAGAGCTTTCTATTATATTTCTATATATATATTATATTTATCTTTTCTATTCTTTAACAGTTATAGTTGCTTATTGTATCCGGTGTTGTTAAAATCGATACCTAAAGATTTATCATTAGAATTTTCTCGCAGAACACATTCAAAAAATGAAAACGAAATATCTGATTTATTTGAAGGCAGAAATTCAGTGTTGCGAACGCAACAAGAAATTAAGTAAAGATTTTAATTTAAGCACTTCAGATACGCGATTGGAAACTAAATTTAATTCTATACAAAAACCTAACAAAAAATATGGAAGGTTTTGTAAAAACAAAGTTGATTATAGCGGGAAAAATAATTCGAACTTTCCTACATCTTCTGCATTTGTTGTTGATGTGAAAAAATGCATATATTGTACAAAACCTAAAATTGATCATAATTCCGCCTCTTGTCCCTTATCAATCGAACAGCGAAAATTATCCCTCTGAAAAAATAGTATCTTTCTAAAGGACATGTATATAAGCAATGCAAATTAAAAAAATGTTTGTGGAATTTGTAAAGACTGGGTGCATAATGAACTGATCTACCATGAAACCGCGCTTCTTCGTCTCTCCCCCCTCCCCCACTGGAGTCTGGTCACAGTGGTGACGTGAAAAATGTTCCCTCATGGGTTACATGTCGGTCGCGGACACTTAGCCGACAACCACTTAGCCGACGGGACACTTAACCGACACCAGTTAGCCGACAAGACATTTAGCCGACAGAGACACTTAACCGACAGGACATTTAGCCGACATGGACATTTAGCCGACAGGACATTTAACCGACACGGACACTTAGCCGACACGGACACTTAGCCGACAGGTTATTTAGCCGACACGGACAGGTAGCCGACAGAACATTTAGCCGACACGGACAGTTAGCCGACAGGACATTTAGTCGACATGGACAGTTAGCCGACAGGCCATTTAGCCGACACGGACAGTTAGCCGACAGGACATTTGTCCAAGACAGAGAGTTACCCGTCAGAACATTTAGCTACGGAACATTTAACTGTCAAGACATTTAGTCAACAGGACACTAAGCCGACGTTGACGTTTTAGCTCACACGTACGAACTAATTATTTAATCTTACTACGAATTACGTAATTTCTCAACTTATCCGTAAAGTCAATATTTAAGTAATATTTTCACTATCAGTAAAATTCATTTTTCGATTCTTAAAGATGTCATATGTGGTTATAATTATTGTTTTAATTTAGCATTGTGTGACATTTATCGTGCTGTTTGGTGTACATTGGCCAAATTAAAAAAGCGCTGAAATTTCTCGTCAAGGAATATGAATTAAATTTCGAAAGGAAAAAAGAATTTTTTTTACCTAAATACGGCGGTCACTTAATTACATTTTAATATGGGATCTTCAAAAATTATCCGTAAAGCTTCTTCATTTAATCAACTGGGTCCTTTTGAACACTTTCACATCATTAATAATTTTTCTTGTTTACTTAATGATATTAATTTTCCAATCTGGCTGTTCTTAATGCTTTCAAATTTGTATGAAATTAAAAGCGCGATTCTGTAACATTTTATTGACCACGCCTCTCGCTTAAAATACTTACTTACGTTAATGTTTATAACACTAAACTGTTGCATAATGTTTAATTTAGAATTCAAATATTCTTTAAGGTTTTGTTTTATTCAGAACTGAATACATTTCCGCAGAAACTACATTTTTCACTCTTCATATGCTGCTGATATGCAACTCCACTCTTATTTTCTAACCGCGCCTACTAAATGATTTGAATCGTGCTAAGGCGTGACCTTCGTGAATTTAGTTCTTCCAGTTGGCCGTAGTTAAGGTCGTGCGGAAAGCCTTTTGAGTATGATTTACCGAAATTGGATGGCACATATTTTAGTACACTGTAAAAATATACGTAGAATTTCTCGTTTTCTAACTAATTTGTATATAATATTATGTACTCTATTTTGAAAGTCGCGATGTATAATTTTCAATATAATATGTTATATTAATTTTTTTATATAATGTAACTTTTCTCAATATCTGTTAAAAATTTATAAATTTTCGTTTCATTTTTCCTATTTTTTTTATTTTTTCATTATTTCTCTTTCTCGCTTTTGGTTTAGCTGCATGCTAATGCAAAAATTGTTGGTGCTTGTTTTCCTGAATATCTAAGGGCATTTTTGTGGTGACCCCTTTCCTTAATTCCCTAAGCACGTGCATATATTGTTTGATGGTTACCCAGCCTCATGTGCATTTAATGTATATTCAGACTTAAATGTAACAATTCATTCATTCATTCATTCATTCATTATTCCTATCGCCCGAGATACTGCATTTAAGATGCAACGTGTCTGGCTCAATGATACTTAGGCTAAAGTGCAGAATCGTCCACTTATTTGTTTGGCGCTTTTTACAAGAGTAAGAAAAACTGGATTTTTGTCAAATTTCTATGTAGTTTTAAGTGAAAATTGGTCGATGTGTACATGGATAAATTCAAGAAAGTGCGCAACGCCTAGTTTGTGCAATTCTCTGATGTTGTTTTAAGTGAAAATAGGTCGATGTGCACATGGATACAGAGTACGTGCAAGTAATTTCACAGCTATACACAGGACAAGGTGATGCATGGGTACCTGCATCTGCGACTGCGTCGCTTCATAGGACAGGCAGAGAAAATTTCATTAGTGGGAGGAGCTAAACGACTTTGTAAGGGGAAGAATGTAATATTATGTGATGAGTAAAATAGTAATGAAACGTAAAGATATTAGAAATCTGAAAGCATTTTGGAGCAGCGAGAATGGAAAATTAATATCATCACGTAAACAAGAAATGATTAATGATGTGAAATTAATGATGTGAAAAATTAATGTTGTGAAAGTGTTCAAAGAAACCCAGTTGATTAAATGAAGAAGCTTTACAAACAATTTCTGCAGATACCATATTAAAATGCAACTAAATGACCGTCGTGACATAAGTGAAAAATTATTTTTTCCTTTCGAAAATTAAATCATATTCCCTGACGAGAAATTTAAGCACTTTTTCAATTTGGCTACGTGCCAGCTAAACGTCACTGTCGGCTTAGTGTCCTGTTGACTAAATGGCTTGACAGTTCAATGTCTCGTACCTAAATGTCCTGTCGGCTAACTTTCCTTGTCGACTAAATGTCCTGTCGGCTAACTGTCCGTGTCGGCTAAATGTCCTGTCGGCTAAATGTCCTGTCGGCTAACTGTCCGTGTCGGCTAAATGTCCTGTCGGCTAAGTGTCCGTGTCGGCTAAGTGTCCCTGTCGGCTAAATGTCTTGTCGGCTAACTGGTGTCGGTTAAGTGTCCCGTCGGCTAAGTGGTTGTCGGCTAAGTGTCACGGACTCGGTTACATGTATTAATGAATGTGATTGCGAAATACTGCTTGAAATTTGCTCAGCAGTATTAATAGGCAGTTCTAAAAATTAAGAGATTAATATTTTGTTGGGTAATGCGCCACAGAGATGTTTTTTGAAAAAAGAATTACGGTAGAAATGAAATTACTGATTGTTAGGCAAGAAAGTCTAGCAGTTTATACTTTCGGTTCTAGAGTTTCAGTCCAGAAAACATATGATGTAGTGCGGTTTACTCAAGTTACTTGTAATTCAAGTGATCCGGAAAAGAAAAACCATTGAAGCGCTTTTGACGGGCTGTCACACAATAAACTAAAGCAATTGCCTATGAAAAAGAACATTTCGTTGTTAAACATAAGTAAATCGTTAGGAAATGAATTGTCTCTGCTTATTGGAGTACAATACTTTTGGGATATTCATTCAGGAGAAAAGGAACGATTAAACAAATCTGTATTTGATAGATATTCTGTTCGGAAGGGTTGTTCAGGGTCGAATTTCTCCATCAGATTGAAAATCGAATCAGAACATTTCAATTATGAAAGCTGAATGTTACGCTACATCGAATGAAAACCGAACAAAATTTTGGAAGTTAGCTTCAATGGGCATAGATGATGCAGACAGTTGTAATTTCAAATTTAATGAGGAATTCGAAAATAATTTAAAGTATGAAAATGGAATATACAACTAAATTATTCTGGGAAGGGAAACCAGAAAACTTATCCAACAACTTCGCAGTAGCAAATCGAAGATTTAACAAATTGAGGCTAAAAATTAAAGAAAAAATTTGGGCTTGTAGTGAATATAAGAACGCAGTTAAAGCTGAATATCGGCGAGGAATGTGCTTCCGGCTTAGAAGGGAATTATTGTATGACTCATTCAGCTGTTGTAAGATCAGATAGGGACACTACAAAAGTTAGATTGGTTTTCGATGCATCATCAAAGGGTAATTAATGGGTACAAGTCTCTTAATGAATGTTTGACTCCTGGGCCACCGTTGAATCCCAGAATTTTAGATGTAATCTTACAATTTCACGAATATGAATATGCATTCAGCAGTGATATTCAGGGAGCATTTTTGACCACAGGAATAGCGGAAGAGGATAGAGATTACTTACGATTTTTTTGGTTTCTAGATGACAATGATTCGAAAACTTAAAACATTTTACAAATGACTCGTGTGCCCTTTGGAGTGACATCGAGCCCGTTTATCCTTGCTGCCACTGTTAAATACTACATACGGAAATATAAACATGAACAAAGCGAAACGTTTGAAATGTTTAATTCGGCACTTTATGTGAATGACCTTTTTTATTGAGCAAATATTATAGAGAAAGCTTTAGTACTTTCGCAGAGTGCTGTAAAAATTCTGAAAGATGCGAACGTAAATTTAAGAAAGTTTAAAACTAATTCGGATGAGGTGAGAAATTTATGGCATGGAAAAGCTATGTCTGATGTAAGGAAAGCGAACGAACCCTCTTTGGAGGTTTTAAGCATAATATGGAACACGGAAGAAGATACGTTTAAATTGGATGTGAAACCCCTTCTTGACATGATCGATGATTTGAAGAATTCAAAACAGTGTACTTCAAACGGCGTCGAAGTTATTTGATTCTGTGGGGATTGCTTTACCTTTTATTGTTCTAATAAAATTATTAATGCAAGAAATATGGGAATTTGGATTAGGATGGGACGATGAACTATCGACTGCACTGAATAAAAAATGGGAAAAGTAGTGCTCTCAGATTCATATCTTGAATCATATCTTGAAAGATTTGGCAATCGAAAGAAAGTATTTCTCCTTTACTTTGAATTTAATGAAAGAATTAGAACTGCATATATTTTCGGACGCTAGTCCTAAAACTTTCGGAGCAGTTGCTTACTTTCGTTATGTGTTAAGTAAGGATTGTATTTACACGAGTTTTATCACTGCGAAATCTAGAATTGCGCCACTGAAACGGTTGACACTACCGAGGCTTGAACTAATGGGAGCTGTTATTGCTTCTAGACTTTTCCAATATTTGAAAACTAAATTTTAAATTTCCTGTATCTAACGTAGATTTGTGGAGTGATTCCTTAATCGCTCTTCACTGGATTAAAGGGAAGGCTTCAAAATGGAAACCTTTTGTATGGAACCGAGTATCCGAAATCCAGTCTAGAACTGATCTTGCTGATTCGCATCACTGTAAAGGGATGAATAATCCTGCAGGTTCGTACCTCGAGGAGCGACTGTGGAAAAGTTTATGTCCAATCCTATTTGGCAGCAAGATCCGGAATGGCTTCGGCGGAAGAAAAAGGAGTGGCCAAAGAGCTTTAATTATGCAATTTGTCCAGAGATATCTCCTGAAGTATATTGCGAAAAAAGAACAAAATTGGAAGAAACATCATCGTTTGTGTGCGAAGTTCAGTGGAATGCGACCTCTTACTAGAACTGAATAAATATAGCAGTTTGAGGAAATTATACCGTGTTACCAGTTGGGTGCTCCGATTCATATACAACGTTAGAAATAAAACGAAGCGATGTAAAGAGCTAAGCGCTGAAGAACTTAATGACGCAGAAATGATTTGGATAAAAGCAGTTCAAAGAGAAGTTTTTGATGAAGAGCTATCCTGTTTAACACAGGGCAAAAGAATTTCAAAGATTTTGTCTATTTTGGAACTAAATCCCTTTCTTAATGCGAATGGGAAAATGTATGTTGGCGGAAGACTCCAGAAGTCAAGATTTATCTACTTGCTAAAACATCCTATTATTATGCCTGCAAAACATCCCTTCGTAAATTTGTTAGTGTAGGATTCACAGCAAAGCATTTCATGGTGGCATTTCTGAAATTTTGATAGAAATACGCGAAAGATACTGGATAATTAAAGGAAGGCAAACTGTTAAAAATATACTAAGAAAAATGTATTTTGTGCAAAAGATTCACTTCATCTCCTGATATGCAAGTTACTGCCCCTTTACCAGTAAATCGAACGGAAGAGTTACCTCCTTTTTCTGTAATAGGTATCGATTTTTGTGGTCCACTTTATACTAAAGACAGTGATGAGAAAAACTATATCGTCTTGTTTATTTGCGGAGTAATGCCAGCTCTTCATTTAGAGATTGTTAGCAGTATGACCGCAGAAACATTTCTCCTTGTATTTCGACGACTTATTGCTCATCGAGGTCTGTGTTCTCAAATTTTGACTGATAACGGAAAAACTTTTAAGAGATCGGAACATGAAGTTAAAAACTTGTGGACTGTCATTAGTCATCCAACAGTAAAGGACTTTTACGAGTCCCAGAAAATCCAATGGTGCTACATAGCTGAGAAAGCTGCGTGGTGGGCTGGCTTCTATGAAAGACAGATCCGATCTGTGGAACTATCTTTACGAAAAACTTTAAGCAAAACTACTTTATCTCAAGACGAGTTAGAGACTCTAATTATTGACATTGAAGGTGTGCTGAATTTTCGTCCTTATGTTTATTCTGAATTACAGGAGCCTGCGCCTCTAACTCCAACTCATATGCTCTTAGGGCGCAGAGTGAATAGTTTACCTCCTACCAGGCTTAATTTTGATTCCAATTTAGTCAAAAGGAAGATGTTAATTAAAAGATTTAATTATAGAGAAATATTGGTAGGTAAGATTTGGGAATAAATGGAAAAAAGAATATCTTTTGATGTTAAGATCTCTTCATTGTCTCAAGCCGACAGGTAAAGTTACTGAATTTAAAGTTGATGATATTGTATTAATTAATGATGATAAGTTAGTTAGACATTTTTGGAAATTAGGAAGAGTTGTAGCAGTATTTCCTGGCAGAGATGGAAAAATAAGGTCTTGTGAAATTAAAACAGCTACATCAGTCATTAAACGACCTGTGCAACTTTTGTATAATCTCGAGATCAATGAATAAGTTTATTTGTTTTTTATATTTATCAATCTGTACTATATTTACAGGATTATTCCAGTTCTATGATGAAAAGGCTAGCATTTGCCAATTTAATATCCATGTTATTCCTCGTTACAAGTAACTTTGTAAATTGTTTAAATGTGAATGATTCTGTTTATGTAGTTAATATGTGTTTCTTTTATATGTTTTAATGCTTTGAACTGAACATTGTAAGAAATTCCTTTGTTTAAAATTGTATTAGTGTGAATTTTGAATGAACCCATGGTCCTTCGGGGGACACTGTGTAGAAACTATAATTAGAAGAGCCAGATGGCGCTGTGCGTCTGCCTCTTATTGAGTTGAATTAATTACGATTGAGACTGCGAAGAATGGTGAACCATGAAATATTAAGTGCGAACTCTATATATAACTGTATTTATAAGTGTTTTTTGTCGTCATGTATTGTCTGTGACGTCAATAAAATTGAATAAAATGGATTGAGTTGATCTCGTCTGACAGGTAAGAAGCTTTGATTATTTTATTTGTTTTGAACGTTGAATTAGAATTCTAAAGCGAAAGCGATTTTTAGATGTAAGTTACAATAAAAGCATACAAGGTTTTAAACGAGGCAGTGAGAGTTTTGTGATTGGATCTATACCCTATGATCTTACGAAGAGCCTTGTTTTTTACGCTTTCATGCAGTTTCACATAATATAAATTTCTTTAAGCTGTTTTTAAACATTTGCCAAAATATATTTTTGTCTCAGAATATTAGAGTTCTTCGGTTTAGTATGTACTTTACTTTTCAATCGATTTATCAGCGCATTTTGTTTACATTTTGATCAGGTGCAAACTTTCGCTCATAAGTATTTCATATTTTGAGCAAGTTTTGTGTGAAAAAACATCTCCAAAATTAAAATAAATTACAACATATATAGAACAAAAATTAAGATTTAAATAAAATCACTACTGAAAATTTCTATGAACCAACTTAGAATACTATTGTGAAAGTAGAAAAGAGAAGACACGAAACATTTATTCTTGCAAAAGTACAATGAGAATTTTTTATTTTCTGGTACGAAGTAAGGGAAGTACTGTAATCGGAAAAAATTTCGGATATCATAGTTCAACTAGAATATCTATTTTGACCGCTATCGAATCCCTTTGAACGATTTTTGTGGCGTGACATCTGTACGTAGGGGCAGAATAAAGGACTCGTTTTCCCAAAATGGATTTAAAATGGATTCAGGAGAGAATATTTCGCGATATCTCTACGTCCGTATGCATGTATTTCGCATAACTCAAAAACGAATAGCCTCTAAATGGTGAAATTTTGTGTGCGGGACTGCTATAACATGTAGTTGTTCACCTCCCCTTTTGGTTGTAATCGTCTGCATCAGAAGTGTCTATATATCTACCCACTCTGTACCCGACTCGGTGAGCTCATTTTTCTTATTTTTATACCTTTGAAAATGGTGCGATTTTTGCTTTCGAAGTGATTCAGTTATGTTGTTCTTATATTCTGGTTAAGGATTTTATGACCTTAATTAATCTACATGCAATAATTTGAAAGTTGTTTAAGTGCTACTAAGCCTACCGAAGTCGACATTTGTGTACATTTTAAACTCTTGTTTTGTTTAAAGATGTTTTGAATTTTTATGTATTTTTGCCTCGTCGCGAACTGAGAACTAAATTGATTGAATGAGAACTAATGAAATTCGAGCAAATACGCTTAAATGAAGTGTGGCAAAAAATGAATATAATTTAAAGGACATACGAGGAAGTCATGTGTGTGTGCCCACATGAGATTTTTTATATAGAGTGTTACTATATTTCACTCATTGGAAATTTAGAAACGGTTGTATAATGTTTATATTATGTTTTATAAAGGACGTGCATGATAGACAACGCATTTCTAGATTGGATGTTATGTAAAGTAACTAATGTGTACGTTATTTGTTACTTTAAATTCTATAAAATTATTTTAAAGAAACCCTTGGCGGGCCGGATCATTAGTGCTTGTGCTAGATTTAGTCCTTGGGCCGTAATTTGGAGACCCCTGCTTTAGATGATAATTTTACGTTTTTTTTTTCGCCTTCTGACATCAGACTTGTTTCAGAGATAGTTTTCTTATGGTATAATGAAAGAATAGGTGAATCGAATGTAGAACAAACGAAAACGAATGTAAGGAATTGCTATCTCACCTCACATTCAGAATCTGTGCAGGAATGGCTTAGTTCGCCTTTTCCATCCATGTTTCGTTCTGCATGTTTTCCTAATTTTGCGCAGTTGCCTGTCTTATTTTCCCTCAAGCGTCTCTCCGTTTCAGTTGATTTGCATCTTTCATCTTTTCCACTGTTCGGATGCATCTGATCTGATTCCAAAAAGAATTTCACAGAGAAATTAGGACAAATATAGGAGAGAACTTTATGCATTTATGAAAGATTCTTTTAAATTAAAAATCCTAGGTTTTATCTAAGTTGAGAAAATGATGCCGAAAAATAAAAGTTATATGAACCACGGTATGAATGTCAGAACAAATGCTTAGTTTTGATAGTCAAATTAAAGAATAAATATTGTTAGTTTCTAAAATTCTCTACCTATTAAAATCATAATTAATTTAAATAATGACGTATAATGCAATAAAAGTAGATTTTATTATACTTTCAGTATGGTGCGAAAAATATCTGCAATAAAAATGCGTATAATGGTCAATGAAATACGATATCGCATGAAATACGATGTAAAACATTCATGATTATTTTTGGAAACAATAATATTACAAAATGTAAAACCTGTGTTAATAAGCGTGTAAATGATAAATGCATTTTGCAGTTTGTTTCTTCAAAGGATGGCAGTATTTTACAGTTAACATCTAAATTATTTATTCATGTGTTGAAACTCGTAAAGCATGTAACACATATAGTACATATAGTTCTATGTGTTTGCTAAAATTCTATATGAAATAATTAGTCATCTAATTTCAAAATTAGTGTTCCTATATACACTTTTCATGCAACTCACAGTTTATTGAGAATGATGCCAAAATACAAATCAATTACCAAAATTTTAAAGTGAAGCAACATATTTCAATTTCACCGAGTTCATCAGTGAGTATCCATTAAGGAAAATCTCGCATCACGACTTCGGAATATCGAGATATCTCCGTGTGAGCTTCGCTCCTTAGATGCGCTGTTCATTGCGTTGTGTCTAACGTTCTTAGTAATTTGAAGTATAACTACTGATTGCGCTCTGTGATAGTGAGAAAAGCTGTACGAATATTTTGTGGAAAGTTCCAGAACTGTAAAACGCTTCTTTTGGTAAAATAAGTTATATCAAGCTATCATCGGTTGTGTGTGCATTCAATCCATTATCAGCCCGTACGCACGCAATAATACTGTCTCAAATTTTTACTTTGAGATCTCAGAGTATCCTTTATGTGTCTATTTACATAGAAATTGAAGCATTGAATAACTACGAAATTGAAGCATTGAATAACTACCAGTCACCTAATTAATGCACTGTAGCAACAGGCTGTCATATTTCAAAATTAGTTTCGATTTATTCTTTCAAATACAAGCTACAGAAGAAGGAGACACATAAATATCGATAGCCAACAAGAATTTCTTGTTAAAATAACTTCCTAGTTTTGATTATATGCAGATAGAATTAGGATATTGTAAGATGTACTGATCATATTAGATACTTTTGTGTTATACTATATAGATAGTCATATTCATATTATTATGCTAGAAAGCATGAGATACATTCTGTATTACACATTGAAAAACAAAGTCAATTTTTTATCCTGGACTGGTTTCTGAACATCTGAAATCCTCGATGTTTAAATACTGCTCACTGGCCTGTTCTTGTCTTTCAGGATGATAGTGCATTTAATTAAACACAACAGAATTTTAACTATTTAATCGGTTATTTTCCACGATGATTCTGTGTTCTTATGCCTCGTTGGCCATGCTGTTTTTATTCAGCCTTTTCAGCTATGCTGTTTTCCAAGGTGAAGAAGTCTCACATCACAAACAAAGTTACTAGGTAAAAGAATAATTCACTGAAACACATCACTGATCCTCAAATTGCTTCAATTTCTATGTAAATAGAAACATAAAGGATACTCTGAGATCTCATAGTAAAAATCGGAGATAATATTATTGTGTGAATACGGGTTCGTGATGGATTGAATGCCCACAGAACCGATGGTAGCTTGATATAACTTGTTTCACTAAAAGAAGCATTTTACAGTTCTGGAACTTTCCACAAAAATACAGCCACATCGTACAGCTATTCTCACTATCACAGAGCACAATCAGTAGTTATACTTCCAACTACTAATAACGTTAAACACAACGCAATGAAAAGCGCATCTAAAGAGCGAAGTTGACACGGAGATATTTCGATACTCCGAAGTCGTGTCTGAGCTGAAAAACTGACAGAAGATGTTCCCTACGGGCTTATATAGTTTTCCTCCGAGAAATCTCTAGTACCTTACATGTGTGAAAATTACTGAAAGGTTAATACGGTTAAAGTTACACATCAGGACCATATACATTTACAGTTACATACAGGGATTAATTACACTTATTCAGTTACAGTACCAATTGCAGTTATAAAAAGACCGGGCCAAAATGTAGCCAAATAGTAGCCAAGTTTGGCCAATTTTGCGATTTCTGTCCAAACTAAGCGAGAAAAATTAGTTGCCAAACCAATTAACAGAATGATTATAATTGGATATACATTACAGGAGCCTGAGGAAAATAGTGTCATATGATCAACTTATTTTTAGCAAGTTCTTACTTTTTAAATGTGAACCAATTGTTAGAATCCATAACTTACTAAAATATGTACTGGCGGCAATAAAAAGCAAGAAGTCAAACTAAACTATGCTGCTTTAAAATAGGCATTTCAAGCCGCTCTCTTAATTTACGATCGTAATTCGTGTCATCATCAACGCACAAGTCAGCCTTCATCCGCGCCCTTTTTCATGAAGCAAAATATACTAAACGGAAAGTAAATTCGGAAAAAAATTAAGTAACTCAATATAGTATATATTTTTTTGCAACTGTTTTGTTCCCATGTTTATTAGTTAAATCGAGCAACGAAAAATAGTCTTGAATTTCCTATTTTAGAGTAATAGTCTACAGCAGATTAAAGAGATTCTTTTGTTGTATAACAAAAAGGCTTTTGCGAAATACAAAGCAGTTCAGTGAAATAAAGGATTTCAGTAGTATGAAGAAAATTTTTGAAAAATCTTGGTCTCACAAATAAATTTGTACATTTTGATATTTTTCACTTAAATGTTCAACATGTTAACAAATATTTTTTGTAAAAAGCAAATAATTAGTTTCGTATATTAGCATAATAAAAATTGTGAATAACGCATAAATAATAATTCTTTAATTTAATATTCTTCGAAAACAAACGCTACATTTCCTACTGAAACAACTTATTTATCAACAGCAATTTATTGTAACGGGAAAACATAGACGTGTAATAAGTTTAGAATTATATCATTACGGTTTATCTTCTGAGAGGGATTTATGAAATTAAACGCCCATCTTATTTGAAATTTCGAGGACCTTTTGTCTTAAGACACAAGATATATTTATAGTTTTCCAAAAATTAATTAATGACTTAAAGACACTTTGGAATGCGAGACCCTATCACTCTATAAATTCTTTCTTTTTTTTTAATCTCATTAATACTGTTGTGAATTTCGTATTTAGTTAGACATTTTTAGTAGAATTATAATTAAAATTGTTTTATTTCTCCGTGCAATGCAGCAAGTGACAAATTTTAAGAGAAAGTTACGCCAGAAAAGTAAAAATACAGGAGCAGGTGTATTTAACATTGAATAAAAGTTTATCTTCGCAATTGATATTTAATCTGAATAAATGTAATTGACTACTATGTTAGCTGTAACCGTAAGTCTACTCATTTTGCTTTCCAGAAATTGCCAGAACTGGCTCGCGCGGTTGATTTAAAAAACTATAAAAGCCGGAGAGAAACATCTCAGCTCAGTTGCTGGTTTAGTGAGCTGTTGTTGATTGTAGCAGATTCGCTGTGAGATCGCATTAGCTTTCTCTGCGCTTTGGATTGCGTTCTATTTAGCGTTTTAGTACTTTAAAATATAGCTATTGTTTATATTGCGTGATACTGTGCTATTGTACGAATATTTTTGAGGCATAATTGAGCGTTTTGTTAGATTTCTTGTGATTAGAATAAATTTTATTAACTTTTTATCCGCATTCATACGCACATAACAATACTTTCAAATTATTATCTCTAGACTGTCTATGGTTCCCATTTCTGAGCGCTTTCAGGAAAAATTCATTCATATTAATTGCCATATTATATTTAATGTATTATTTCAAATAATATCTCACGGGAAATGATAGGAAATGCAAACAAAAATGTGATAAAGAAATTTCGGCGAAGACATCATTTGCTTTTATAGGAAGCAAATGGCTCTACTCGGGCTTTAGGGATTTCTTATAAAAACATATTTAAAGTTAAAGAATTGGACATTCAGCACACTAATAAACCTTGCAGCTGAAATTAAATATGAGAATAATTTTCCAAACCTCTGTTTCCATCTGCTTGTGAAGCTGCTATCGATTCAGATGTCCTGTTTATATCTGTATTTAAATAAAGTGAATCTTCCATGTTATTCATTTCTTCACAGTACACTGATAAATTAGGAGTAGATGATGGACTTTTCTGGTGCTGCAAGGAGAGTTTTAAATCAGGTAATAAATTATGGCGATTAATATTGTAAGTAACTATATAACTTGTATAAAGATATTTGCAACTGGAAATTAGTATTACCCATAATTCCATTGATAAGTTTTCGAAAGAAAGCATCCTTTTCGGATTTGAGTACTGCTTGAACCAGCTTTCTTGTCCCAGAGCTTTAGCAGTAATGTAACTGGAACACAAAAATATGACCTTTTTCTCAGTTATGTTGCGTGTGTACGGTTTCGTTATGGATTGAATGCACAAGTCGTAAAAAAGTTAACAAAAATTTATTCTTTCCACAAGAAATAAATCAAAATATTGAAATGTTTCTTCAGAGATATTCGCACAATATCTCAAACGTTTAGCAAAAACTCATTTCAAAACAGATAAAATAATTCTATCTCACAGCGAAATCGCTACAATCAATAACAGCATTAAAGTAAACAAATAGCAGTTCGCTTTTTATAGCTACAACTACAACAACAACTGAGATGAGGTGTTTCAATTCGGCTTTTATAAGCTTTTTAATTGTCACTAGAACAATCTCGATTTTTCTAGATTTTTCTGGATGGCAACAGTAATTACGAGATATTTATTTATTAAGCATTAAATGCACGCGCTCTTTTATTTTTATTTATTCATTTATTTATTTTTTTTTTTGACGTAGCCTTTCTCCTCAAAAATCCTCTGCGTTACACGGGAAATATAAAGCAATTTTAATTGCAATTCTAAATAAATAACCAAATGAATGTGAAATTGGTAACAATAATAACGTTATCACTCTTTTTCAAAAGTGGGAACAGGAAGTAATTTTTAGCATTAATTACAATTTCTGTTTTCGATACTTAAAAATAATTTTTTTAATAAAGGATCGATTTTTCTTTTCCATCTGATAAAAATTAAACTTAGCATACAAAAAGATGGTAAAACTCTACAGAAATAATTAGAGGTGAAAAGAAATAATTTTGATTTATACACAGAATACATTATTTCGGTTTCACAAACAAGTGCTTGCAATATTTGCAGTATAAGTTATTACTTATTTAAAAGAGCAAATAGGTATAGTAAAATGCTTTAATCAAATTAAACTTTTTCTGACAATAAAAAAGCAATTAAAATATTTAAATAATGTATACATAAGACTAAATATTACAAATAGAGAAGCAAATCAAATAGATCAAAAGCACCAAGCACAAATTATATAACACAGAGAGTGTTTATACACTGCAAAAAAGAAATGGAATAGTTCTGCATCTCCCGTTGTACTACGCCGATTGACAAAATTCAAACTGCGTTTTTCATGTCTCGAAAGCGCGACTTAGGATATGCATTAGATTTATATATAGATGTGTTCTAATATAGGTATTTTGACACAAATCGGACTTTTTCTGAAATGACATGACAATATTTTTCCATATTTTGGTTCTACGACTCAAATTATGCCAAACTACCAAATTTTGTAAAAATCGCATGAGTAGTTTTTAAAAAAATGGCTCTCTAAATTTTAGCTACTCAATGTTAGTTGAATTTGATATATATTTATTAATATCTCTTTTTTAT
>KK112792.1:672-146144 GCA_000611955.2 Stegodyphus mimosarum | reverse complement strand
AAGGGAGCAGCCAGAAATGCCAGTATACCATGTCACTTTCTACGTTTTGGTTGTCCCTTTTCTGTTGAGAATAAACCTAAGTGTTTTTGTTATTTACTTTCTTAATTATAAGTGTTTTGCTATTTACTTTTTAAAATTATGCTTCCTAATGGCATTTTTAAATTTATCTATTTAAATTTTCTTCCGTTTTACAATATGCCTGCTAAACGCCAAAAGCATATAACGAGTACTTCAGTTAGGGAATTGAGGAAAATGTCTCTGAAATGTGAAAGAAAATTGAGCTAAGGTAAATTATTCAAGTTCCAAATGAAAGTAAAGATTTGAATTTAGTGAGCAGATTTTTACTTCTTAAACGCAGTCAGATAAAAGAAGCGTATAATTTAGAAGGGGTTTTCTAAAATATTTCATTATATGCCTTAAAATTTGCAAAGAATTATCCAAATTGAGCTTACAGTATAACGCATTTTCTCTCACTTTTTCGCATGTCTTCGTGGTGTAACTGGAAACACATTCGACGCGCATTCGGAAGGTCTGGATTTCGAGCCTCGGCAACTGTGGATTTCTTTAGTCTTCTGTTTTCAAAAAATTCTAAAAGACTCTACAAGTGGCGCCCGAACTAAAAGGTGGTGGAGATAATTAATTCGTCACCACAAGGATTCGGCGACTGGGTATCCTCATTCCCAGTTCCCTTTAAAAGGAGAGTATATAAGTTATTTCCTCCTTCCTTTTTTCATGTCTTTGTGGTGAAACTCATATTTGAGAGATCCAGAATTCGAATCTCGGAGAAGGCATTGCTCATCTTTCACGCTCCAACATAAAAAATGACTCTATAACTGAATATTTTAAATAAACCAGAAATTCACAACATATCGAACAGAAAATTCAGAGGATGGAGGTATGATTTATTGGAGAAAATATTTTGATTTGATTATCCTATAACTAGTGCTGAAAACAATTATGCAGTTAAAGAAACACGTACATTCAAACACATGAACTACATTTTGTGAAAATATGCTCAATTACTGTTATATATTAAAATACAATAATAAAAATAAGTAGAAGATCAGTTTTTAGAATATAAGTTGTAAGGTTTTAGTTAAACTAACAAAGTTTTATTTTAATTTTCACTTTTCTATCTGTCCTCATTTCAACTTCCCGTTAGAATAAGCACGCGTTTCAGCTTTATGCTAATTTGAAGTGGAGCCAAGTTACATTTAAACGAAAGGTAGAAACCTTTCAGTGTGAGAGAGCTTTTAGTCTCAGACCACTGTTACTCTATTCAACGTTCGCCTGACTAGCTTGTATTTAAATTCTAAGCCGTAGCGCTGTTACGTGATTACTTATTGAAGTAATTCCAAGTGCGTCAGTGTTAGTTAAACCTTGCTCGCACCATTTAGTTTAGAGGCCAACCTCGCGTTATAGCTCTATGAGCAACGACTACTTAATTTCTATTTAGCCTTAGTTTTAATTAATTTGATTGTTCATTTTAGACCCAAGTGCGGTCTTTATTTTCTGTATCCCTCCCGAGTTGGGAAGTGGCTGTACATAATTGTGGTTTAATAAAAGAGGATTTTAAATTCCTCTGAAGTGTAGTTCTTCTACCACTTATTAACAGTATTCTACCACAGAACATAGCTGCATTCAGCTCCCTGTTCAAGATCAGGACTTTAAGCTGTCACGAAGATGTTTGCCAAGAATATGCACCAAACACTCAGTCCTGACAAAGTCTTCTATTATAATACTGATTCTGGGTCTTATATATTAAGTGTTTTTAATGTACGAGGTGTTTTATACTTATCAAATTTCCACTGTATAATTTTCACTTGTAGAAAGTAATAATGTCGTAAATATATGTGCATCTATAATATTAAAGCAAATATATGTATTATTCTCATTTCGGCAGAGTAGAAATAAATTATTATAAAAAAATTAAATTCGAATAGAAATAACTAAGTTTTTCATCTCTTGGGACATCTTCAGGTGTCGAGAGTAGTTCAAACGAAGATTAGCCTGTTCCTGAGCCGTTCAGTGCACAACCACTATTCTGAGATTAAAGAAAAGAAATGCAATATTCTAAAATAAACTTCATTAAGTAGCACAATCCCAACAAGTCGAAAACTAAAACGTTCTGGAATTGAATTATTGAAACACACATATTAATATTAAAAAAATCACAAAATAACATAAACATTTTTATTTTAAAATCGTTTTAAATGAAAATCAGTTATGCTGTTATTCAGATAGAATAATAAAAATCAGTTAGAATAATATGATTGTAATAGCTGAAGTATTTAATCTTGTGATGGAAGAATAATAAATAAATTAAAAATAAAAATAAAATATAAGTAAGTGAGTAAGTAAGTACGTAAGTGGTTGATTGAATGAGGACTGAATGAGTAGAGTGAGTGTGTGAGTGAGTAAAGTACTAAGTAAGTTAGTAAGAGAAAACTTAAAATTTAAAAATAACATAGTTAAAATAATAATTAAATAAATTAAATAAATATAAATTAACTAAATTAAATTACCTTTTCACCACAACCGGAAAGAGTTATAGAAAAAAGTTCAAATAAATGTATAATAAGTGTGCTGTAAGCTGATGTAAATCAACAGTATCGATAACAGCGATGAAAGCAATTCAGATATTCGACTTAATTCTGTACAGTAGATAAAAACTATTACTAAGACTAAATTCGAAAAAATAATTGTTACATATCGAGGAGTATCGTCTTCAGAAGTTTGGTGTTTCGAGAACTGCCAAAGAAAATTAACCTGTTTCTGGGCCAGCCAGTGCAAAATCTACACCTTAATAAAATACAAAAATACTTCGATATTGCACTTGATCAGATACTGAGTCATAAGTGTTAAAGGTACAGACGGGGAACAAGCGCCATTAAAATTGCTGTGGATCTTTACATTATTGTTTCCATTATTTCATTCCGAATTTATTATTTCGAAATATTAAAAAAATATACGTAATATGTCTAATCTGATGTGTTACAAATATTCGCAATGCTTTATTTTGAAAGGAAATTTCCTAGCCACAGCAATTTTTGCGAATACTTAGCGGGATCTCTTCAGTTTCAATTCAAATTTCTATGCACCGATACACCAACTCTACTAACCTATTGGAGATCTTTTTTCAAAGTGATATTTGTTTTCCACTGAAAAGCCGTTTTCTGATGAATTTTATTTGATATGTATCTTTTTCACCCGAGAATCCAAAATGCTTTGTATCTGGAGTACATATCAAGTGACTATCCGCCGAAAATGCTCGGCAAAAAACATCGTAGACTGAAATGTTGCGAAGAAACCATCGCAAAGCGAAAACGTCGTCTTACGAAATATTGCGGGAGAAAAGGAAGCAAGAAGAAAACGTTTTACTTATTTTAAATTTTAAAGTATTTAAAATGTACGAAAAAGGTACTAGGAATAATATGGGGTGGAGAGAAAGTTTTGAAAAGGAAAAAAGCAAGTTAATAGCGAAACGTCTTTACCTATTTGGCATATAATAGGATTGGAATATAGAAATGAACATTCGCCAGTGACTGAGACAGTGGGACTATACAAATTTACAAGTGCATTTACAATTTCACTCATCCAATAAATATCTCCAAACTTGGTTTAAATAAATCCTATCATAAGTAAAAATAAATTAAAATTAAAAATGATCTAATGTTTAAGTTTGGAGAATTAAGTTAATAAAATTGAGTGGAATTATATTATTAAAAAGTATGACTTTTTCATATTGAATTTCTTGATTAATATCGTCAACTGAGGTGAAAATATTTTTTATTCTTCGTATCTGCTTCATAATGGTGTTTGCGATAAATTTTTGGAAACATCGGAATTATGTTTAATGGTAAGAAAGTTAAAAAGGTCTTTTCTTTTATCAAAAAGTTTAATTACTTTAAAGCTGAGAAGTTTAGGATCGAAGTAACCAATTTCATAATTATTGGAATTGTTTTTATTAAGTTTTAAACATTTAGTATAAATATTAGCTGTTTCAATTAAACTAGAATTACTGAAGGTGATAAGGCCATCAAATGTATCGAAAAGTAAGATTAAACTTTTCATAAAATTGAATTCTTGTACAAAAAGAAAAAAAAACTGCAAGCTGAAACATTTTTACCTATAGAGAAGCCATTTTTGTAAGAAAAGTTTTATAAATTTGATAAAATTATTGAAAAGTGGATAGTTAAGATAGGAAATCCATATATCTGAAGGTAATTTGTATTAAGTATTTTATTGAGTATTGGAAATAATTCGAAAAGTGGGATACTACTATTATAAATTTCTTTTTAACGAAATATACTTGTATGCATTTTTAAACTCATAGCTTTTAATATTGTAATTGCAATGATTTATAACTTTGTGGATAACTTTTTTATTATATTTAATAATCCAGTAATGGTGAAGGGGCAAATTGGAATCATGGGCAGTGTGAAAGCGAGCCTTTTTAAAAACTTTCAAAAATAAAGTCTATGTTCTTCCTATAATTTTTCGTACTTTTGGCAATAATAAAATACATATCACCTTAATTCAAAGTTTCTCAAGTCTTACATATGTGTGGGGAGTTACCTTACGTAAAAGAGGAACTTAAATTAATTACTTCATATATAATATACATTGCTGGTAATTAAATTTAAAATAAAGCTTCATTTTACGTTCATGAAAGAGGAAGAACAAAGTTTTATCATTATATAAATAAGACAAAAATCCAATGATTGTGTTTTTATAATTAATATAAAATTAATATTAAATAATAATTGATATTAAATTTTATGTACAGTAAAATAAATTATTATGCGTTACACGCAAAAATTTGAATAAATTTTATATTAACAGTATTCTGTAAATTACAGAAAATATAAAACATTCATTTTCTGTTGAAAAATCAGAAAACAATTCAGGTGGATTCCAGCTGTCTCCCCAGGTCCGTTGGTAGAGTCCTGAGGCTCGGATGGGATGACTCTACAGTAACTTATATTTTAACACATTTATTAGTTCTAGATTATCACAATCTTTTTGATAGCTGGGATAACTGCAGAAAAATTCTTCTAAGAGTAAATAACAGACAATTCAGTTGAGAGTATAGAGCGACTTCTAATTAGATAAATTACAACTGACACATTTAATTTTTAAATAAATTGTTATATCTTAACAATTAAATGTAACCTAAAAATGTCTTTTTTTAAAACACATATTCCGTTAATTATTAGTTTAAAATTATTGGATTAAACAGTAATATAAAATTTTAATACACATACATCTCCACTGGTTGAAAAGGCAGCCTCTCTGTTTGCAAATTATATTTCGGAGCATTCGGGGCTTCTGCCAAAACAGACACCTGCGATTATCCTTTAGATTTGATGATTCCGATTGCATACAATAGATTCTCATTAGCAAAAGCACATTTTTGGGTGAATCATAATGAAGCTGGGAAAGAAAAAGACGCAAGCCCATAAAAGTCCGTTATAGGGTGACATAAAGTTTATGGATAATATTTTATCCTGGCCCACTGACTCCATCTTCTAGGAACACGGGGTTACATAGAGAACTCTTCAGCAATCTTAGAGGTTTCTCTTCACAAAACATGGACCCAAGATCCTCATGACAAACTTAATTGTTTAATAAATGCTCCAAGGGATTGAATTAAGCTACACTTAGCCTAAAAGTTTAAAATTCACTAGTAATGAAAAATCGAAAATGTAATTGCAAAAAGATGCTAAATTAAGCTTTGCTTGCTAGTCACAGGTGTTACTTGCATTTAATATAAGAATATATTTTTGAATAGGAAAAAATATTCTACCATATTTAGTTAAAGTAACAAATGGGGTAAAACATTATTGCTCTATAGCTTACAACAACAAATCACTTATATTGAGGTTAATAAAAAATAGTCACAAAGAAATACATCGGAAAAAATGTTGCGAAATAAATGTCACATCGTAAATTAGGTTTGTTAAAAAATTAAAATAACTCCAAACAGTTCACAACATACTTTATTTAGTGACAGCCACTGCTTTTCGCACACGCGATTTCCATACGTAATTTTATTGGCTGTCGCTAAATATGTTGCCATTGAGAATATATCCTGCCATGGACACTGTCATGCTTCCTTTCTCAGATGAGGTAGACATGTATCTGATGCGCCGGCGATATGTTTCCCTGTATTAACAAACTGTTTTAAGCACAGCAGTCATCCGAGATACTTGTTAGGAGATTTGTCTCTTCATGTAGACAGGCTTTTAGATGAGTAAGTCTTTATGGAAGAATTTACATCCGACCCAATTCCAAATGTACCTTTGCGACATCAAAATCGGTTTTATAGGACTCACCAGACGGTATAATGGTTAGGGGAGACGAATATAATATCAAAGGGCCCATGTTCCAACTCCGGAGAAGGCATAGTTTTAACAATCCTCTCTTTCATAGGACGTAAAAGTGGCCCACCTATAGTTGCCTCCATAATAAAGGAACCACCGCTTCTGGCCTTAGTAGAGGCCAACGCCTGCGATGACTTGTGCCCGCCATTGGAAAAAAAAAGAAAAACAGATATGATCTTCTACATTAAAAACAGCCATTTGCTCTTTTATTTATGTGAATTTTTACTATGTTAGCAATTATTATTATAAGCTTTTATCAGTGAGGACACTCACCTGTGTAAGCTTTTATCAATATGGGCTTTTATCCGTCTGAGTATTTGTAATATGAACAACCATTACCATGCTGTTTTCTCTATAAGCTTTTGTACAGTTGGTTGTTTTCAAGAAAACTGATAAAAATACTAGCCAGTTTCACTTAAAATGTTCTTTTACGAAGAAACTTCCCCTTTCGACAGATAGTCCTAGCGTGCGTTTTCACAATCCAAATAATCCAATGCAATACTAACAAATTAATGAGTTGGTAGAAACGAACGCAATTTCTCGTTATTTTATGAAGAAGTGAGCACATTTTATGAACTGGGTTTGAACTTTATTCAAAATCTATCTAAGGTTTTCCTTTTCAGGAGCCTGTGAGCCAGATCTGAAATTTCTAGTATCGTGTATTAATTTTCTCTTCCTCATAAACCCAGATCCTGTTTTTATTATCTCAACAAGTATGCAAATTTAATTTTTTGAACTAAAATATTTTTCACATACCTCCTTGCACCAATGTTTTGAGCAGAGAGAATTTCGATGGCATATTCCACTTTCAGTAACATGAATTCAGTCGCAAAAACGCATTCTTCAAACCTATGGGTGATCAACCTGAAAGCTCGCAACCAGTTGGAATGAATTCCCATCTGCTTCGATATCATGTAGACATAGAAATACGTTTGCATATCATTTTCACTTTCCAGGAGCTAAAAGTATGTTATTGTTGATACATAAATAATGCATGTAATACATTCACTTCCAAAAGTTAAGCACGAAGATGTAAAATGCAAAAAAATCAACAAATACTGCTTTGAGTGACACAAAATTCGGCAGGAAAGTAGCATATATATTTATGCATAAAACAAAATCAGTAATTAAATAGAGAAATGAAAACAATATTAAAGTTTTGTAAGTTCTCAGGTAATGACACACTGAAGACTTAAACAGAATTATGTATAAAGTGAAAATAAACATCACAAAATGAAAAAAAAGGACATTAATAGGGTATGTGATCCTCCCTCATCATTACACAAAGTTTACACCTTGTGACCATGCTTTCAATCAGGTGGTCAACCACCGCATAATTAAGCAATCGTCATTATTCTTGTAGAGCAGTTTCCAGCTCAATAAGAGTGGCTGGAGGTGGGAAACGTGAAGATACAGCACGGCCGAGAGCATCCCAAAGATTTTCAATGGGATTAAGGTCGGGCGAATATGCTGGCCACGCCATATGCGCAATCCCTTCACTCTCTTTGCAGTCAACGACGATATCAGCTCTATGGGGACGTGCATTATCGTCCATTAAAATAAAAGTAGGGCCAACTGCTACAGCGTACAACCTCACAATGGGTTCTAGGACTTCATCTCAATACCAGACAGCCGTCAAGTAAGCCCGTTTAAAGATGTTCAGGTCGGTGCGGTTTTCTAATGAAATCCTTGCCCAGAGCATAATGCTTCCTCCTCGGATTGCGCGATGTTCGGTGATATTTTGGGACTGATTGCGTGCTTGTTGTTCACGCCATATTCTTGTACGCTTGTCATCTGGCTCCAGAGCAAATCTTGACTCATCAGTAAACATGACAGTGCCCCAGTGAGACACATTCCAATTGACATGTTCTCGGCACCACTGTAATAGTGTTCCTCTTGATTGGACGGATAGAGGAACACGAACTCGAGGTACCCGGGCGTACAGTCCACTCATATGTAATCTTCGGCGTACAGTAGCTGCAGATATCGCCTTGCCAATAAACCCTGTAACCATAGATGTCAGACGTGTGGAGGTCGCTCTGCGATTCCGCTTGGATACAATAGCAATATATCGATCTTTCGCGGGGGTTGTAACCCTTGGGCGACCGGCTACGGGCCTTTGGACAACTGTCTGTGTGGTTTGGAATCGTTTCCATAAACGTGAAATTACAGAATGATGAACGCCGAAGAAAGGAGCAACATCTGTGATCGACTGCCCTGCTTCAATGCGCCCCACAGCACGCCAGCGCTCAGAATCTTCCATTCGTCTTCTGGAAGTCATAGAAACATTTTTGTTTTGAAAACAAATTGTACGAAAGTTTTTAACACCTTCTATCAGCACTTGCAATCAACTTCTGTAACCTTTCATAAAGCTGGCTTCTTATAAGACTGCCTTTTTTGCATATTTCCTGACATGAAAACGCGATTGATTGTTACTGCATACTTTCATCTACCTCTGCAGCGAATTGCATCGTCTTCAATTCTGATTGGCTTCCAGAAATTAGCATTTTCCTCTCCTGTGCTTAACGTTTAGAAATGAGTGTATTTTCCTAGGCAGCATCGTCTCGAAAATTTACGTATATTTTGAAATATACAGACGCATTACACTTCTGTTTCCTTAGGATATACATATATTTCAGAAGCCACACTGCCCGGATTGTTGTATATACAAATCCAAATATTTTATACTCAATAATTTAATCTCTTATACGATTTAAATAGATTTCATCCGTAAAGTTCCTTATAAGCAGGATCACCAGCGCGAGCTGTCATTGAACACGGTAGTTCGGTCCAGGGCTCGAATCAAGGTGAAAGAGATGGCTACATGGGCGTTTGCGTGGTTTTCTCTATGTGTACAACGAGCCTGTTTCCCTTACAAAGTATCCCTTACAAAGGTACCCCTACCCTTAAGCAGATAGCCTTCGAGTGCTTTGCTAAAATGAAATAAACCAAACCAAAAATCCTTGTCAGCAGTACTATAATTTTACAGACAATATTTCTCTCTGAAACTACATTTCTATCTTCGATAAAAAATGCATATTGTGTTATATCTATAGGGGTTACTAGGGTTAAAAAACTTGCAAAAAGGTAGAAAATTCTGATTTATTAAAAACAAATAGTTTGTAACTTCTTACGAAAGGTAGAAAAATAGCATACTTTTTTTTCCTGAGAGAAAATGGTAAAAGAATTGAGTGAAAACATTGGTTGTCTGAATATCTCACTTTATAAGAAATTCTTTCATTTCCCTTGCGTGCCTTAGTAGTGTAAATCATTAGCGCGTCTACTTAACAGTTGGAAAATGTGTAAGTTCAACCATGAGGAGGGAAGTTGTTTGCAACAAAACAAAATTTCTGTAATTTGCGACGACAGTTTAACAAGAAATTGTTAGGTTACTTTAAAAATTAAGGATATTGTTATAAGGGGTTACCGTCTTCTCTACTATGTCACCAACAGAAGCATGGAATGAAATTTAGCATACCTACCCAGTTTCAGATTTTCTGAACCTGCCACGACCATAGTGTTAGTGCTGCTATAGAATGACCAAGAGGTCTTCAATTTTCATGTAGACGATAGTGTAGGAGTTAGAAAAGTTAGAATAAAATTCTGTCAGTAATGTACATCGTATTACTCAAGAACTTAAAAAAAGGCGTAAAGAAAGCACTGTTTTGCATAAAACAGAGTATAAAATAAAACAAAATTAGAGAATTCTAATTCGTGAACTTTTGTATCCAAACATAGGATCTAGTAAATAGGTAATCAGTTGAATGCTTGCCTGTTTGAATAAAATGTATTCAAAATTACAAAAAAAAGGATATTTCATATTTTTAAAATAATCAAAAGCTTAAAAAATCTAAAATAACCCAGTATTTCATGCTCTCATTTTGACTGATATGTTACTTAATTTTCATATTAAAACAGATTTTTCTTATTAAAAATCTTTTTTAGAGTTTCGCTATTCTTGAGAATTTCTGAAAACGAGCTTCGACAAATTAATCAAAGTATCACATAGTTATCGACAAAGTATCATACTGCATGACATCTTGCATTTCTAGAAGAGAAGCTGCCTGGTAGACTCTTAGGAAGATATTGCAGTCGATGTGAAGATTTCCCGTGTACATATAGCGCAGCAGGACATCAAACTCATTGCTGTCTATCAAGGGTATTTCGACCTAAGAATAAAATATAAGTCTGCACTGAAATTAAGGTATTACTGTAAATTTTCGATGATACTTAACGCTTTTCCACAAAATGAATAAATTAGTTACTCGAATAGGGTAAAGGCACATGCACATCAAAATGATCTAAAGATCAATAATTTAAAATTAACTAACTTTAGAGAATTAATAACGTATGTTACAATGAAACATATTATTACATGGATATTTAAGAACAATGACCATTTAATGGTCGTAGCATTTAGGCTTGACGTGAAGAAAAGAAATCGGCAACTCTAGAACACGCCTCACAAGAAGAAATTACGATGAAGGGATACTGGTCAGAAACGAGGAGGACATTGGTTGGATAGAGGAATAGAGAATTGACCAAGATGGTAATTTTAGTTAAAATAGAGGGAAAAGATCAACAAACCTAGAAGAGTTTTCACAAGAAAAGAGTCCGATGGGAAAGGGACTGATGGGATCACTCTTGTAGAACCTTTGCTTTGGCAGAAATTCTAGAAATATTAAATGTTGGTATTTCGGTATTTTCCAGATTTAATGGCAATTTAAATGCTGAATGAGCTGTTGTTCCTCCCGTTAGCAAAGTAGCAGCAATTCCGGATGATGCAACAGCCAGCGCAATGTGTTTCTTAACTCGCACTTTTGCCAGTATAAGATTAATGAGGAATGTTTTCCCAGTGCCACCTGGTGCATCAATAAAAAAAGTACCACTATCTTGATTAGAAACTGCGGTCATAATTGTCTCAAATGCTTTCTTTTGATCTGGAACCAGTGTCTTTTCATGTTCTAAGCATTTTGTAAGTTCTTGCAAATTGTAACTCATTTCATAACAAATTTCACTGTGCATTGTCGATTCAACATTTCGCTTTGGTTCAGGTAACCCGAATGACTGCAAGTTTTGTTCACCTAAGAAGCGAATTTTGTCCTCAATCATGATAAGAGCTCTGTCGAAAATTTCTTATTTATAAGAGAGATTCATATTATTCTGCTGAAGTCTTGATTGATGCAATAAGTCATCAGACAGGCTATTCTTATGATTTGACCACAACTGATGAGGATTTGATATGGCACATATCTGTAACATAACAACAAACAGATTTCATAGCATTCTTGGGGAGCAAGTCACAACAGCCTCTTCCAATGTTGCATTCCAGTGTTCACCATTTTCCAAAAGTCCTCTAACTTGGCAAGCTTCTTTATAAGTTTTGTAATTAGTGCAATTTTATCACGTTTCTCTCGACAAACGTCCAGTACCCAAGAAAAATATAAAATTTAAAAACTGCGCAGAATTTTACTCTGTAGAACAACTTTATTAAAAAAAGCAATAAAAATATATTACATATATAAAAAAAATTACAATGAAGTAAGCAGTATCCCTTAACACAAATATTAATTATCCTAATAAATAAATTAACCAAGTTCCCTTTGCAAAATCTTAAGAACTCAAATGGTATAAACAGATTAAGAGCTTTATTTCCTAAAAAATCATGCAAAACTTTCTTATAATTAAAATTATACATAATTGAAACATAATGTAAAACATTACATTGAAATAAACAATATCCCGTAATATAAATATTAATTATCCTAATAAATTAATTAAAAAAATTTACCTTTGCAAAAAGAAACAATTTTTCAATTTCTTAAAAAAAGTGACATAAGAAATACGATGAAAAACGTTGCCAAACCCACATTTCTAAAAGAATGAAACTATTCAAAATGATGCGATTTCATCAAAAATCTATCAACAGCAATAAGAATGAAAAATTGCTGCCAAAACAGTATTTTAAAATATGTGAGATGTGAGAAGTGTATTCGGAAGCTTCGTTTAAAAAATTTTAAAAAATACAAAATATTATTTTTTTTCCAAAATTCTTTTTTTTTGCTTTTTCACGCACGCACGCACGCACGCACGCACGCACGCACGCGCGCGCACACACACACACACACACACACACACACACACACACACACACACACACACTGTTTAACAGCTGTCACTAGATTGTTGAGAGAGTTTTAATAACAGAAAGTGACTCGGTAATTATTCTGGAAAGATATCGATATGGGATCTCAAACCTCTCATTAGAGAACAACAGCAACAAAACATATTTCAATTAATGATTCAATACATAAAAACTGTGGATTTATATCAGATAAGATTCTGCATCATAATATGGAGAAATATGTAGTTTTAACATAAAGAATGAATCTCATCTGGAATCGATCGATCTTACATGGAAAGCATAATTGCAAATTTTAGTAGAGAGCGCTGTAGTCGTTTTCTTTAGGGTAAGCAATTCAAAGCCATTCCCTGCTTCTGGCTTGTCTAGTAACAATAGCAACGAATTCTGAGGAAGATGTAGAGTCTTTTAATTTGTTATAATCCCTAATCCTCTCTTTGCAATGACACGTTTCGATCATGACAGGAGAATCATTAAGACCTAAAGTGCCTGTTTTAGAATAACATACTGTGGTACTGTCATTTCATAAGGCACATTTTTCTGGATTTTCTTTTAGAACTGAAAACAAAGCATATGCAAATTCTGAATAAAATAATGCATTCAAAGGATAATGAGCTGATTTCTGTCAGGCCTTCTCCATGTAATACTATTGTTATTTATCCACAAAATGGATGTGTAATAAATACATCTCAGTTACAAGTGGTTTTCGCGAAAATAAGTTTTAAACTTCTAAAAGGAGTTCAAGATGGGGATGTTCACCGAAAGCAAATCTTATTCTCTTGACTAAAAGTAAATCGCCGAATCGTAATAATTAATTTATGGAAAATTTCTCTGAGAGTTTTCTAAATTGATGCCTGTTATATTTCCGATAAAATCTGCTACAGATTTTCTTCGTTAATTTTTTAATTTGCCGAATGGACTATTAATTCGATTAATTATTTAAAAATAATTAACTGAAACCGAACTGGACAATTAAAATTATCACGTTTTTACATAGTTTACGCTAATTTTTATACCTTGGACATTGAATAGGAAACGCATAATAAGACTATATACATGGTGTTAAAGCTAGTATTCCTTTTTTCTCTCTAATGAGTTTCTCATTTCTGCCTTGTAAGTACATCATGTAAACGGATTAGATTCTCTTTAGATGTCACTTCTCACCTTGTTTGCGATAGGCTTTCCCTCTGCACTGATCAGCTTCCGCCTGAGGTAAGGGCTGAAACATATTAAGAGAGATCGGTGGGATCTGAATACTTGTCCTTTCACAAATACTTCGACATCTGTAAGAACATTTCGCTTGAAAATATCTTCATTAAATTGCTTCAACATTTGGGCATGTTTATTACTGGCTCCTTGGCGAATGCTAGAAGAAATCGTGGGCAACGAAGTAGAGCTCTTATTTTTCTGCATAACTTGTCTGAAAAAAAGTAAAAATGTAGAATGAATATTAAATATTATTCTTTACTGAAAATGAGTCAGTATTTATATCTACGCACGCACGCATGCACGCACACACACACACACACGCACACAGGGGGGGAGACAGGTCAATATCTCCCGTTCTACTTTACCGATTGTTGAAATTTAACTTGTGTTTTCCATGTCTCGAAAGCTCAACTTAGGATATGTATTAGATTCATATATAACAATGTTCTAACATAAGTATTTTGACACAAAATCGAACTGCTTTTGAAATAACATACCAATTGTTTTCCATATTCCGATTCTATAACTCAAATTATGCCAAGCCAAGTTTTCTAAAAGTTGCACGAGTTGTTTTTAAAAAATAAAAAATATTCTCAAAATTTTAGTTCCTCCATGTTAATTGAATTTGGTAGCTATTTATTAATATCTCTTTTTTATTAAACTTACTTGATTCTTCCTTTCACATTTTGAAATTTAGGTTTATTCCAAATGAAATTCACCCATTTTTTATGATTTATTTTTAAAATTTGTACTTTAAAATAATTTTTATAATTTTTCTGAAAATATTTTGATTTGTAATCTATAAAATGCTTACAATCAGCTTAAAACAGATGTGTTTCTAAGGATACCTGCCAAAAATTAAAGTTTTATTCAAAATTTCCTAAGATATATGTGAATTTACATTTTAGCGGATTTGAAGTTTGGCATATTCGTTATAAGCCATTGTAAGGCCAATGTGGTTTAACCACTTTGTTAAAATTATTTGAAATTATGAAAGATGATCTTTTTTACGCTTGCGTACAATGAAAAAAAGGAGAGGAAAATAGGTTGCTATAAATTAAGCAGTTCGCCAAGCGAATTATTCTTGGTGAAAACTGAAAAAAATGAACCAAGATAAATTTTTAAATTTCCTCATCTGACCCAAAATTACAAAATTTAATATCTAGGCATAATTTGAATCGTAGAATGGAAATATGGAAAACAAATTTATATGTATTTCAGAAAAAGTCCGGCTTTGAGTCAAAACAATGCTATATATAAATCTAAAATATATTCTAATTCGCGCTTTCGAGACATGGAAAAAGCAAATTAAATTTCGGCAATCGGTCCAGTAGAACGGGAGATTTAGAACTGTCTCATTTCTTTGTGCAAGGTTGCGGCAAGGTTAGTGCTGCACATTTTTTGTGTGTGTACATTGATTTGCAACACTAATGCAATAAGAATTACTTTCGTCATCTTTTATGCAGGTCTTTCAGTATAAAGCATGTCCACGTTGATCCGTGGCACTAGCGAAGGCACGCATGATTTTTCATCTTTCTTTACTTACAAAAGCCGATGGTCTCTACAAAATAACCTCAGAAGATCTGAAATGTCAATCATTGTACCCTCCTTCATTCCTGACATGTTTCATGAGAGTCATAAGATGGCCTATCGTTTGGAAACTGTGAGTGGTAGCAAGATAGGTTGTGATTGCATATTCATTTTTGCAGAAATTCGTGATTAGTGATTAATATTTATACAATATTGGAGCATGGTCTTCAAGTCAGAAAAATTTGTGGCGGCTTTACATCCGCGTACAAGATATATCTCTTCATTTCACTGGCAATAGAAGTGCTTTTTTTCAGCAGTGGCTTGGGTGATCATGCTATGTCCAGTTATGGGGTAGCAGTTTGTCTTCAGTTTTAATACTAACTGTTGATTTGCATATCATGAAAGGAATGGCAATTAGTTCTATTGTGATAAAGGCTGGGAAAAACAGATAAAAAAAGCATCGGAAAAAATCTTCCGTTGGGTGCTCTGTAGCATAATAGGAGAGAACACTTCGTGCCTGAAGAAATCTACGAGGCTTTCAGATAGGAACACACCTTAAATTTTACCTATATTGGATAAAGACACATGTCAGAAATCAAGGAAATGAAACAGGAGATTCATTGAAAAAAAAAAGCTCACAGCATCACAGAGAATTCTTGCCATCTGTCCTTTACATATGTGTTGTTTTTGTTGTCACGTCTAGGGCAAGTGCTAAAGAGAGAGAGAGAGAAATGAAAAGCATAGGAAGGAGTAGGAACATGAAGTCAAATAGGGCCAAAGGCATGAAGCACTGCGCTGGCCACGTCCTCGACTCTGTCATTGAAATGAGTGTCTCTGGCCTCGTCGCTATCAGCTTTGAAGGGGGCTGCTGCGATGGCAGGACAGGCTAGGAGAAGTCCGGGTCCAGCTGTGTGTTCGGACAGTGCATACACTCCGTGTATGTCCTGGTGAAACCAGGAAGGATTTTCATGCCCCTCAGATGCTCCGTTCTTAATCTTGTGATTGTGATTGTGACATCTCAGGGGCGGTTTAACTCAAGTATGGAAAATTTCGGCCGGATATGGGCAAAAAGCCTCCGTTTTGTGGCAAAATTAGCATCAGAAAATGTGGTGGACAGGATGGCGGGTTTGACCGTTCTCGATTTCTTGGTGACAAAGTCAACTTGCTCATTCCCCACGATGTTCATATGGGCCGGGATCGTTTGAAAGGTGCATAATTTCTTCATAATTCCTTACATATTGTCACCTCAAAATGGTAGTCAGCAATTTGGCTAAAGCAAACGGCAAGACGAATGGGATGATATACCGCAAGACCATCGCGCTTATCCGTTCTTTCTCAGAGTCAGCAACAAAAGATATATTTTCACGTCCACTATTCAGCTAGTAGACTATATTACAGGTCTTAGCCCAATCCCAAGCTATTTTCACAAACGTTGCCTAAGTGATACGGACCAGTGTATCTGCGGTAGTACGGGAACTCTCAAATATTACCTGACGATCTGTCCACTGACATCCCACCACCATCTTAGACTTCCAGACAATACAGACCACAGAATCCGAATATTATCAAATAAAAGGCTTTCATCCAAAGATGAACCATCCTATCCATCGTGGAAGGTCATGGGTTTAATCTGTGAAACGTTGCGCAATTACTCCTTTTACGCAGTTGCAGAAGACGCCTCCAAAGTTTTTTCAATAGCGGGCTCTATCCAGTTTAGGCTTTGGCCACTAGTAAAGCCAGAAGAGGTAGTCATTTTACCATGGAGGGGCCTAATAGGCCGCCACGATTTTAACCTTTTAAAGAATTACTTCTGTCTACAGAATCTATGAACCGTCTTCGCACCTCTCCAGTATTTCCGCAATATTTCTTATTATTTTATTATTTTAATACTGTGAAAAATGTATAAGGTATTTTCTCCCTCCTCTCCGCATGCCGTTGTGGTGTAACTGGATATCACGTGTGGCTTTCGATTCGATTTTCGAACCATTTTTCACGTTTCCTGCATCCATAAACCTAATGATTGTACAGAATAGGTACCTAATCACCTAATGACAGATAAACCCAATAACAGAAGGTCAGAATACTATAAATACAGATTGAGTATTTCATTATATGCTTCAAATAAATACTATAACATAACATTTTAAAGGTACTTTAATTATTTTGATTATCAATCTTTGTAAAAAGGAAATGAAAATATGAGTGAATCGGTGAAATTATTGACTATTAATGATAGGCCTGTATTCAAAGTTGGTTAGATTGGTTATATTTACTTGATTATGGCAAAGCACACTCGAGCTATCTCTCTAAAGGGAGAAATGCCTTCGAGAAGGAATTTCTAAGGGAAATTAGCTCATATACACGTTACACACGCCTATACTCAATACCCCAAGCATTGATCAAATTGTATTGTACTACATTTAACTACTAAGCCTGTAAAAGGTTTAAAGTGGATCATTATATAACTTCTTTCATAGAAAACGTAAGAAAAAACTAAGAAACTATCCGTAAGAAAAAGCTAAAAATCCAGATACTTATGCACAGAAAGGAATAATTCAACACCATATTGTTTCTAAAATTAATAACATTAAGCAACAGTTTTAGTAAGGTAGTCATGAGCTGCTATTCAAGCCTTATTCCTGAAATTTTGCCTTTTACCAGGGCTTATTGTAACCCTTTGTTGCTTTCCGCCATTACTGATAATTTTTTCGCGTATCCCTGTGTATGGACATCTCTTACACCAGATCAGGAATCGCTGGGAGACACTTTATTTGTAAAGTCTTTCAGAAATTTTGGAGTAGGGAACGGGGGAAGTTACTTTCTTTCTCGTAGTGGTTCGACCTTCGTACTGTATAATGCTCATTAGATGTGCTTCCAACCACACCGCTAAGACCGGCATTGCTCATTTTTCATCTCTCCTGCTTTAAAAAATTACCTAATATCTCCACAGTGGCGCCCGAGCTAAAAGAAAAGGTGGTGGATGATGATTCTCCACCAAAGGGATGGCGATTGGGTTCCCTGGTCCAAAGTCGTCCTTTAAAAGGGGAGGTGTATAAGGTATTTTCTTAGCATGCCTTACTGGTGTAGTGGTCAACATGCTCGGCGAGTATTCGAGAGGTCCGTGGTTCGAGTCCCGGCGAGGACATTGTTCATTTTTCATCTCTCCTGGTTTTAAAAATTACCTAATGTCTCTACAATATGTGAAAATGATTTCGATGCATCCTCTTTGTGAAGACGTTATAATGGAGTTAATTGGATTAAATTTGTTTCATGTTCTTTTTTTTTTTGGTTTTTCTTGTGATGGTTTATTTTAATATTTCTTTAAATACTTAAAGAATTCTAATTCTACATACATAGGGTTTTTTGAAATTTATTTATTTATTTGAATTTCAATTTTTGGTCTTTGTGAAAAATTGGTTCTAAATTTCTTTCTTTACATATTTACTGATCAAGTTTCAACGGTATAATGCGAGAAAATGCTTGGAATGATTATATATTTTTCTTTATAACTTTTTTTTCGTATTTCTGTAATGTTGTATTTCAGAATACATTCGCATTTTCTGCAATATTGTGATATTGTATTTCTATATATACAACTGAAACGCTTACTAATAAAATTTAAAAAAATAGTTTAAATAAAGTTAAAATTTCACTCACTAAATATACATCAAAACATTCATAAAGAATAATAATAATGTCAAAAAGAAAAAAAAATAAAATAATATTTATTTTCTGTCTGAAATTTAATGTTTAGTATCTGTGAAAATTCTTGTGGTTTTGCTTTGTAATTATAGTATTTTGATATTTAAATATTTTCCATAAGTCTTAGACTGGCATTTTTCTCAACTAATTTTAACATGTTTAATTAATCATTAAATAACTTACTTTAATTTAAACTGAAAATGAAGAAATTATGAAAACTTTCTAAAATTTCAGAGAAAACTTACCAAAGTGGCATAAAACTTGAGAATAAATAATAACAACCTAGTTTCTTTCTCCTATGCATAAATAAACCTACATAAGTTTGCATTTAAGTAACTGTAAACTTCTTCATTTCTTACAATACCGTCACACTTTATAGCCTTTCAAGTCTGATAAAGTTTGTAGCCTTGGTGAGAAGCTACTAGAAATTACCTGCATCATGAATTGTAGATGGTCATCGGTCACTTGACTTCTTTTCGTATTAATTTTCAACTATAAAAAAAAGCTCTTCACAATAAATCGTATTCCCAAACAATGCGGTTATTCTTTGTGCAAAAATAAGTAACTGAGCGTATTGATTTTTTGGCAAGTATGAATAGATGTTAATGAAATCTGTATCTTTAAATCTCTGATTAAGATTTACATCACATTTTAAATCAATTAGCTCCATTTGTAGATTTTCTAGTGTGTTACTTATACACGGAAAAGAAAATAATGTACACTTATACTTCAAATAACTAATATCTTGAAATATTTGAAACACTGTATTTGCAGCAACTACACAACTGAAATGTAATTTCGGGCCACATAAAACTACTTCGGGGGCTCTCAGTTTGAGACCACTGTTTTACCCCAACTGAGGAAGAAGGATCCATTCGCCAAATTCAGGTGTTGACGAAATATTATCCAGAACATTTTATTCGGGAGCCATGGTACAGTGTGGAAGCATTAAAATAACACGAGTAAAAATGTAAATTTTTTTTTGTTTTAGCAACTTTGAATAAAATATATTTAATAATAAGGTTATTTCATGAAACATTTTATATGAAATGCATTTTGTGTGAAGTATAATTTGATTAACTACATCTACTATTACAAATATTTTAGGATGGCCGTCTGGAATAGTTATTTTTTAATATTAGAGAGACTTTCCATAACAGTAAAATTGGAGGTCCGGTGTATAACCATGGGCCACTTATTTTGCATATCGATATCTGATTACAGGACTTTTCTACTTTGCCGTACATTTACATAAATATCTCTCCTCAGACTAAAGGAAAGTAAAGTATATGCTAGTCCTCAGACTAAAGGAACGTTAAGTATATGCTAGTCCTCAGACTAAAGGAATTATTGACAGCTATTTGAAACATTAAAAAGAACGGCAAATAATTACTAGCAGAAGCAACATAACAATTTAGGCAATAGCTTTAGATAAGCACAAAGAAATATTTTCAAAGAAAATAATGCATTTTGAAAAGCAAATTTTGTGTGTATACTATATTTATTTACGAAAAAAGCGAATCCGCTTCGAAGTCTATTTTATAAAAAAGAAATGTCATTGTCTCATAAATGCACTCTCTTTTAAGAAATTGGCTACTTAACCCCCCTTTATGATTGTGCTCACTTCTCCATCCACCATCTAAAGCTCAGGGCAAATCAAAGCTGACTTACTAATCCTTCATCGCAGTGTGATGATGTCACCAGACTTCATTCCCTCCCCATTCATATAAGTACTCATCCCCTATTCTACCTGGTAAAAATTTAGAGTTCCCGATCAATAAGATGGGCTGTGTCGCCACAGCGCATGCGCTAGTAGAAGCCATGTATTCCATGCGACTATGTTTTAGCTCTCGCTTAAAGAATAGCGAATAAGAGAAAGAAGGTATCTTCCAGGTTTTGTACCTTGGTTGCAAAAGCTTAGTGCCTGGATATTCGGAAAAATGGCCTGATCAGTGAAGTGACTTATTTTGCTCCATTTCGACTCGATATCTTTTTGGTGGCATGTAACATGGGGTTGCTGCTCTACGCCCTGGTACTCAGCGCGATGGGGAATGTCGGACTCGCGGTTCCGGATATGAACCACAGGACTGGTAATTTTTTTTTTAAATTTTGTTTTTTGGCATTTTACCAACTATGGATTTAATAGGTATTGCTTGTGTAAAAAGGAACAAACAGTTACGAAACTATTAGAGGTTTTATCATATTTTTTTTCCGTCAATGTGTTATACTAATACGCAACAAGAAAAAAAAACTAATCTGCATTGATGAGGAACTATTCTTAAGAACTGACTGTATTTTCTGTAAAATGAATTTCTCTCTGAAATATGAGATACAGGTTTATTTAAAATGTGTCTGTGCACTTAGCATTTGGTAAACACAGATTAATTTATATGAAATTATTTATAAGAAAGTAGATATAGTATTTTAAATGCATTCAATTTGTAAGAGAATTTTAATATAGTTTTGGAACATAAACTAACTAATAGAAAAAAGGGATTTTAAAAATTTACATATTGAGTAGCAAATTGCACGTTTTTAAAATGTATCATCTAAATAAAAATTTTATTTGACACTCGCTGAAACAAATATTAAAGGGTACAAAACATGATTAAGGAAGTAAAAATAGAATTGAGGTATTACTAGTATTTAGATGTGAAAAGGTACAAGAGCAAGAGTAAAATTTAGATTAATATTTAGGTATTAAAGGCTACAAGAAGTAAATTTTGAATATTTTCTAGTTATCAATATGAAGAAACCAGAAATTTCTTCTCAATATTATTGATGAATTGACTTTAAAAAACATTTAAAACTTAAACTACTGTGTTTATAATGTGTATTGAAACTACAGTAGTTAAAGTTAATTAATTAAAATTACCATTTATTAATAAATTGTACGGAAACCGGGAAAAAGTACTGGTGGAGAAAAGTTTGAAATAACGAAAAACTATAATCTAAAAATACTGAAATACTAAAATTATAAGCAGTTTATTTCCTCCACAGTATTGAATAAACCATACGTTTTGGATAAATTAAAATACTAAAGCTTATCAGGCGTTGTTTATATACAAGACTGTTTAGGAAGTAACAGGTAATAAATGGAAATTTTAAGATTAGGCACTTCTATGACTATAAACGAGTTACTACATTTTATTATGTAAAATATGCAATTTTTATTACATTCAATGATACCTTACGCTTTCATGTCAAGTGTGATTTATTTGAAAGCCTGTAATTTTTTTTTCTTCTACACCAGTATGATGCATCTGCTTTGCCCATTGTTTTTTCTTTTTGTTTTACTTTCAATCTTAATTTCTATCTTAATTATTATCTACTTTCTATTAGTGTTTATGGATATTGCATTTAGATTGCATTTATATATACTATTAGTATACGAATTACAGTCTTCTGTTTAACCGAACGAATGACGTTATTTAAAGATGAGAGGAACGGAGAGGCAAATGAGTTACATATAATTATAAAATAATATTACATATGAGTTATGCATTATATGATTCATGTATGCTAAATATTATTAACGTATGCTAGTACGTATGAGATGAGTAAAATGCATGTAATATAGTAGGCAATGCTTGTACAAATATAAATACCAAAATATGATTTTTTAAAACATTTTGCAGAATTTCAGCCTGGTGCGATTTTGCAAAGCATCGTCTAACAAAACACTTAAACATTTTTATTTTCTGTTTTGATATTAAATTAATTTCCCGAAGTAAATCTTTAGATATTATAGTTTAACAGTATAAATTATTAGATGTATTAAATTATGTTAACATATACTCTCACCCGGTATTAAAAAACCATTCATTCGGATTTGTAATATTTCAAACTATGTTATTACTGGAAACAATGTAAAAAACAAATAATTTTTAAGAGATATTTGATACTGATAGGCACAGACAGAAGTACAGAGACCCCAATTATTTACCATATAGTGAAAATGCATCTAAATTATTTTTCTTTCCGTCCGTAAAGCGTCCAAATTATTTTTCTTTTTGCGTCATTTTCACAAAGTTTTGCTAAGTTATTAGTAAGTTAATTAATAGTTAAAGAAGGTAAAAATTAAAATTGTAACATTTTAACGCTTTTTCTAACTAAGTAGTTAAGCTTCATCTTAAGCTTCATCTTGATGATATTGTATATAATTTGGAGTTGCTGCATTTCTGAAGAGACAATCGAAATACACGAAAAGAAGTTTTCTTTATAAAATTGTTTTCAAAATGGTGGGGTATTTAATATATTTGGAACTGGTTTTATATTTAAAATAGATTTAAATTGTAGAAATACTTGCTTACGTGGAAGTTTAGGATTCTAGTACTGAGCTTTATTTATACATCTTTAAATATGAGTTATCAAATTCAGTAACTGAATTTATTTTTAGATTTACAACAGAATACGCACCATACAATTCACTGGAAAAGGACTCAAAATATTTCAAAATAATTAATTGCATCTTTAGCTTGATACTAAAAGCTAACATTCTAGACTTTTATTGAAATTATTATAAAATTTACCTAAACAAATTAATCATACAACTGGGCTATCCGTAAGAAATTTCTTTTAAACTTTTTTTTCATTCATAAAAACAAATATAAATAAAAAAAAATTAATTGACATAAAAAACTTTTCTTTTCTCCGATAACTTGAAAAAATATATAGAAAAAATAATCTAAATTTTATTGCATATTCAAGAATCAACTACAAATCTAATTTCTCCAATCCAGAATTTAATTTATAACATTACTGTTATAACTTACATTCATTTATCAGTTATTATTACATTCATTTATCAGCATCCACGTGCGGTACAACAACTTTGTTCAACCGTAGTTCAGGCTTCGAGGAACGAGGTGAATGCAGGAAAGTTTCGGCGTTATGTGTAATGTGAATACGAACAGTTTCTCTTAGAAAGTCTTTTATGAAAACAGCCTTCACGTGCCCGTAATTTAAATAATCCAATCCAATCCCTTTATTATTCTCTCAAGTAAAAAGTACGTAAGCTTCGCTCGAAAACCCGGCAACAAACACGTGTTTTAAATATTCATAGTCACTGTAAAAGGAAACACCGATTTCATACGTAACAAATTTTAAAGATAGTTTTAGAAGATAGTTAAGGTTTTTTTTAAAAGACTTACAATATCACTATTATTCATAGCTTATTAAGAGGAAGACCCTTGAGCAACCTGCCGATATGTTTTTGAAATATCAATGATACAAGAGATAAAATATGCTTTAAGCAAACTGCGGAACATTTCGCATTTATGCTTATTCTAAGGAAGAAATATACGGTGAAAACTCAAAGAAAAGTTTAAAATTAAATTTTGAGAAAATTAAGCTGAAATCACCTAACGGTATATGTGGTGTGTTATTACGGCATTATGGATTCATTAAATATAAATGCCGTGTGAATAAGGCACTTCTACAATACGGTTTTACACTAACAAAGTTCAAACAAAGACTAAAAAGTGGTACTTGAGTACTAGGGCATACAAATTGACGAAGTCTGGCAGTTATTTGCTGAAGAAAAAGAATGATGTCTTATTAACAGAAAAACATTATTCATTACACCTTTACATATTTTAAATTTTTAATTAGGCATTTATCCGAAAAATCGATGAATAAACCCACTTATAATTTTTTTTTATTATTATTTATTTACTATTTTTTTTTATTCAGGTGTGAAATTCGTAGTGATCGCTTAAAAAGTAGATGGAAAGTAATAATTCTCATTGGGGCTTTGATGCAAAATACTCCTTTCTTACACAAACTTTAGTCCAGTTTTTTTTTATTGCAGGTAAATCTAAAAGTTCATATTTTAAAACTGAATTTTAAAATAAAAAAAAGTCACCATGTTGCTCTTAGAATCGTCGAAAATTCAAATAGGACAAAAAATTGCAGGAAGGAAATGGTGAAGTTACTTACTAAAGCTGAAGAACTAAGAATGGTTACCAGAATTCAGCGTATGTTGAAAATTTGGCGATTTCTTCTTAGGTGCTTGCGTTAATACGTACGTATCTAAAAAACTTTCTTTTACCCGTGGATGCCGATATCTCGATACCGTGGCATATTAAAATGCAACAAAATTAATACGGCAGAGAAGGAAACATTTTCAGAATAAAATAAAAAAGGTCATATAAAGGAGAAAAAGAAATACTTCTGTAGGTTTTCCAGAGGATAAAGACTGCTGAATACTTGTAGTTCATCCTGGGCTCAAAGTCAAGCGAACGGTCTAGCCGCATGTTTGGTTTTCGCGGTTTTCCACATTTGTAACATTAATACATTAACATTAATGAGGGGCAGGTTTCCCTTAGTCTTTCACGGAGTTCCTTAAATCCTTCGCCCCACCAGTTCAGCGGTAAAGTAGTACACTGGTAGTTCAGTCCGAGTTCGAACCCCTCGAAAGGCCTGGCTGCATGGGGATTTTGGTGGTTTTTCTTCCACGTGTAAGATGTATATGAGCCAGTTTCCCTTAGAAAGTCCTCCACGAAGACATCCCTCCCTTCAGGCAGATAGCACTCGAGTGCTTTGCCTCAATCGAATAAACCAAACCAAATCAACCTTAAGATCCTCACGAAGGCTTTCGTTTCCTTAGGCAGAAGGCCCTCGTATGCTTTGCCATATTCAAATTCAATCAATCAAGAATCAACCACTGTAAATTACACTTCGTTTAACCGAAGAAACTGTAGCTATATTTTTCTAAATGAAGATCCTTCCACTAAAAGAAGCTCAAAATTTAAGAGTGAACTTCTTACTTTCATAAGAAGAAATTCATAAAGAAGTTTTGGCTAAAAGAAAACATTCGAAACCGACAGATTTTTAGTAAAAAGTATTCAAGACGCTACTGACGAAATTGAAATAAGGCTATTTATTAAAAAATAATGAAATAATATAAAATAAAATAATGACGATCAATAGCGAGGATGAAGAAAACTTTCCGTATTTTTAATATTTAATACTTTTTTATAAATTCGTAAGCATATAAAAAATACGACTCATTTTCAGAACCTAAGTTCCCCTCATTTTCAGAACCTAAGTCTGTTTTTATGCTAACTCTTTCTTTTGCGTAACACAAATTCACTTTCATTTAGAGTTCTAACAACATTGTCATATGGAGGTTACGTGCATTTCTAATTTGCGTAGTAACTAAACATACACGTGTATCTTATTAGTTTTACAAGCAAAATGCATCACACCATGTTTAATGACAAATTTCTAATGCAAGCTAACCTCTAAGTCAAAACGTTTTTTAGAGGTCAAGAAAATTATATTTTTTTAAGGTAAGGCAGATGTGTATTAAAAAAGAAGAACAGCGCCAAAATTACTTTTTTAATGTAATTCTTATTTAATTATTAAAATTTGCATTTTAAATTGGTAAAGTATCACTTTCGTATGTTGATAATGCTTACAAATTTATGATAAACATCAATAGTTTGTTAATCTTTCTATTAAAAAAGCGCGGTAACCACCAACTTACGCCGAATAAATCCCTTTTACCTTTTCATCCATAAAAAATTGCCAAAATGCGCCAAGGTGGTTGCGTTAATACGTAAGTACCGAAGTACGAATTTAAATGAAGTAAATTACTAAAATTCCTGTTCTTTTTTATGTCTTTTTAAGATTTTACATTTTCGCCCACGTATCGCTCAGCGGCGGTATGTAGGTATAGGAAAAGCATATGGATTTATTAAATAACACAAAAGCATGCTAGGGCTATCTGCTTAAGAGGAGACCTTTCGGTACTTACGTATTATGACGACTATCTAGATATCTCGCCAAATCCGGCGACCTTTGTATGTTATACAGGTTAAGCCTAACATTGGTTATAAGCGGGATTTGAACGTGAGCCCTTCGGCACGGCAGTCGGCGACGCTAACCACTATACCGGTTGGGCGGCAACAAAAAAGGTTAACCCTAATATAGATTACAGAGGGCGCTGAAATAAAGAGTATTATCTCGCACTAGTCCCGCATTTGCTATTACCACAGCTTTTTTTGCTACACTTACGCCGATTATTACGTTTAGGTGAAACACATGAAACTTTTTGCGATTATTTTTTCCGAATGGATATCAACATTTTTCAACTTCCTTCAAATGAGGAAGATTTTCTTTTAACCAGTTTTAAGTAAGTTAACTATATTGTGCTGCCATCTGTTATTTAAAGTTAACACTAAATGCCTCTCAATTTTTTAAAAATTTGTACGCATATTATGTATCAAAAATATAATTTATTTATGTAACTTTCACTGAAGCTTATTCAGAAGTAAGTTTAGTAATTGTTAATTATCATTTACAGTAGTAAAAATAAAAATGATTAATTTTTTCTATTCGTATTTGGTATATCATTTATATATATATATATATATTCGGGATTTTAGTATTTTAAATTTTTGTTCTTTTATAATTGGGGCTTTCATTTTTAAAAGAATTTAAATTAATTTGCTTTGATGAAGTTCTTTTATTTAATTTAGAAACATAAACTAAAAAATGCCAATGAAGAATTTTATCTCCAAATGTCGCCAAGGTAGTCGTCATAGTACGTAAGTACCGACCTTTCTTTGTGGACGAGCTTTCAAAGGAGAACTGATTTGCATTCACATTACTCATGGAAAATTGATGAAGACTCCCACGTAGTGAGCCTTCTTTCTGAGGTTTGTAACAGGGTTGAACTACTCATGTTCAACGAACTTATCTGCTTGTCCACTGGCAGGCCTCCCGATAGAAGAAAAATAATTCATGTTTAATTAAAGATGACTACTGAATATCTGAAAAACACTGACTGCATGAAAATGCATATTAATCTGCTTAAGAGGAGGTTTTTCCTTGTGGATGAACTTTTAAAGAAGAAGTGATTTGCGTTGATATTACTCATGGAATATTGATGAAAACTCTCACGTAGTGAGCCTGCTTTTTGAGGTTTGTATCAGGAGCGAACTACTACTGTTCAACGAACTTATTTGCTCGTCCGCTGGTAGGTCTGCCGATAGAAGAAAAATAATTTATGTTTAAGTAAAGATGGTTATTGAATATTTGTAAAACTCCAAGCCGCATGAAAAGAAGTACGATTATCCCGAAAATGGACCAGGTTATAAATAGGTAGTAGTACTTAGTTCAGTATCTCACGATAAAGCGCGCTGTACTCTATGAACAATTATTAGGAAATTGAAATGCTTTTAAAATATTTAGATTTTCATGTAAGAAACTTGCTATGTATCATTAAAGTTTGCTTTATCTTAAAAGTGAGTCTTAGTCTGGCAGAGGGTTAGAATAAAACTCTATCGATTCCAGGACAATCAGACACAGACCTCTCTTCTTTGAGGGCGAAAGAACGTACATGATCGTCGTCGAAATCAACAGAACTTTTTTGAAAATGCCAAACTAAGGTAGCCTTTATGCCTAATTTTAAAATGTACAAGTAGCATGTTTCTCTTTCAGTTTGATCATTAAAATAATTGTTAAGATAACTCTAAATTTTGATTGTGATGAATGCTGTAAGTATGGCCAAGAGTCTTTTGTGAGTGAAATTTTGCTTCAAATACTAACCCTATACTCTTCTGAACCAGACAGTATTTAAAAATTTCATCACCAACATCCACTATTTTTCCTTTCGATAACAGCTCTATTATCTGGTTTACTTAAGTAATTTAACACACTTTTTTTTTGTTACAGGACAACACGCACCGAAGGATTTTCTCCAGAAAGATACATGCGTAACCTAATACTTCTAGCTAGAAAACATACTTTCATTTTCGGTTGATCGCAGCAGTTAAAACCGCTGAGTACACGCCGTTAGACGTGATTTAAAACCCAGGTGAAGGTTCTGGAAGCCTGGTTGGAGTTCATGGCTTTAGTCATGTGCAATGGGATTATAAACCAGTTTTTCCTACAAAGCTCTGTAGGAAAGCATTCATGTTTTTTTGCAGATAGCCCCTGTGTGATTTGCCATAATCAAATTACCAATCAAAAATCCTTTTCAGGTGATTTAGAATAAGGTAAAACTTTTCTAAATATACGAAATACATCTTTTATGCTATTTATTTTTGTAGAAAAAGAACGAAATAGTATATCACACTTTAAAGAAATGTTAAATATGATTAACTTTAAAAATAAAAATAAAAGCTAAAAAATATATGCATATAAAAAAATCTGAAAGGTTTCAGATTTTTAATAACGTCCAAAGGGGCGTTTTATAACATTTTGTATGTCACCTTTATTTATTAAATATCATGTTTTTCGCACTTAAACCATAAAATTCAATTCAAGAGCAATATCGCAAAATAATTTTAAACTGAGCATATCTTAAAAATTTCCGATACACAGTCTCACGGGCTGGAAATAAAAATATTTTTCTGTACAACGTTGCCATTGCTCGCTTTGAAATCCTTGAGTTTGTTCATCAAAAATTCGTTGAAGTTTCACAAAATATGAAATCTATAATAAAACAAAATGCAAATTTCAAATTTAGGCTTCCAGATGCCCATATTCGCAGTAGGATTACGCCATTCAAAATTTGATGGCTCTAGGTACCTTTGTTTTATCACAGTGCGAGAAACATACATACATTTATGCAGATTCTTCATTGTGTAATTTCTTCAAATATAATACAGGGCGATAATATTTGATTACAACACTTTGAAAAGTGAAACGGACGTTCAGAGTAATTCGACTCAATATCGCAAAACGAAACAAAGTTCCTCAGAGACAAAGCCCCTTTGGGCTAATAAGGACTTACTAAATAATAAAACTGTTCTAAGTGGTAATAATTGTACATTTAATTCAGAGCTGGCTAATAGGCAACATTAGCCCATATTTTTTATACCAACTTATTTGAAACTCGTCATCATAATCATTATTAATATATTAATCATAGAATCATTATTAGTGGACATTTAGCAGTGCTTTAATTATTCCTTGAAAACAGTTATTTTTAATAATCATAGTTTCATAAGTTTGCGTTTCATTGCAGCAAACACACAAGCCTTATTGGGGTTTGCCTTGATAAAGCAGTTTCTGAAATGTAAATAGCATGTAATTAATATCACAAAAACATGAAAATTCTGAACTTAATGTATCGATGTATCGAACTAGCAATTGAACTTGCAGTGAAAAGATCAAATTTCAGAGATCTTTATTTGTTATTTCAAGATATCCTGCGTACCTTATTAAATGCATTTTACTCGAATGATGGAAAATTGAATTTCATGTGGCTTTGTAAACCAATCTATCTAATAGCAGCATTCGAAATCTGTTTAAACCTTAATGAAATGCTCTTACTTTCTGATCTTATATTTTAGTCAAGACGTAAATTTAACACTATATTTCAGGAGATTCTGACCACTGCAACAAGACAGTTGATATTTACCAAGCTGTGTCCAGTCCTCCCGTAACAGATGCAAACCGTGGGAAACCTTTACACTGCAGCTACAAGATACGCGTCAGACCTGCGAGGGATGACTGGGTGGTCTTCGTTCGATTTACTCGGCTAAAAGTGGGACAACCCAACTACGATCGTTCTCAGTGCATAGGAGGATACATACAGATAGTCGATGGATATAAAGACAGCAACAACAGGTGGGTGTAAGAGCATTCATATTATAGCACACTTAAAAAGACTTTCTTACATTAGTTTGAAACATAAACAAAATCCTTAATGTATTCAAAAAGCAGGGCATACGTATATGTAATAATGCATTATGCATTCAAAAAGCACTGTATATGTATTTAAAAAGTATAAGCTGTGAAGAACAAGAAAACTAGTATTCAGTATGATCCAAAAATATCTGCGAAAAATGTACAACGGATAGAAAAGACTGCTATAAACATATTTTGAAATAGAATATGTGTGAAAATGGCGTAGGGAAGAGTTAAAGGAGGCTATTAAGCAGCAAATAAAAGCGAAGGGAAACTGAATAGCTGCCAGGAGGTACTCGGGAATAGTTATCTGCACCTTCTTCAAGTAATGTTTTCGTTTTAGCCGCAACCTATTAGACAGAATGTGTCGGTGAGTTCCGCGGTTTGTGTAGCAATTCATACCGCTCAGAATTTGCTCGGGGAATAATGATTTACACCAGCAGGATACTTTTACCTTCCTCTCAACAGCTTTGCTACATCAACGCGCCATTCCCGCATCCACATTTCGTTAGAAAATCATCTTATTTTGGTCTCTTATTTATTTCTCCTAGATATTATTAATCATCAAATATGTATATATAAAATATAAAATATCTACCTTTCTAATAATAAATAAATAATAGCCCTTTAACTCCTCTTTAAAATTTGAGCATGCTCCCCTCTTCTTTCTAAAAATACCTAGCAATAACTTTTCCAATATACTTCGTATTTCCTGTAATTCGATCAGTCATCTGATATCTATGAGGCAAATATTCCTGGAATACGATGAAGTCTTAACCCAGCATCCGATTATTAATCTATTATGTATATGAAATTTAATTCGCTTTATGCAAACATTCTTGTAATGTGATCTGAAATGTAATCTTTTTAATATAACTATGCTTTGGTATAAAATAAGGTGTTTGCTCTGCAATCTCGCTGTCGCTGCTCTTTGGTCACTCTTCTTTTTTCCCTGCTTGGCCTTGATGTCGCCACACAACGTTTTTTTCCACTACGGCTACTAGGATACTTAGAAGAATACGTCTACTAAGAAGATGTAAACTGTACGAAGTTATGGGGGGTATATTGCACCCATAAATCACGCTTGTGAATCTGCTTATACGTATCAAGGCGTGACTATTATGAAAATAAAATTATGTGTTCAAATCAGGGGGCACGTCTGAAAGCTTTTTATCCCCGTTCTCTAATTTTAAGTATTCACTCAACTGTTTTTCGAATTCTCAAGGCCATCGATCTAAATCATTACATATATAGATATATGCAGGGTGTTTATAAATGAATGATGCGGCTTTAAAAATTAAATCGATGCATTACCTTACCAGTAGTAAAACCTACATCGTAAGGATTGAAGGAGGCAGCGCTTGAGAAACTGGCCATGTTTCTCATGCCCTACATGCTGCTGGGTTGTCATGCCAACTGAGTAGCCGCAAAGTCAGTTTTCAAGATGACGTGGCAGCAGGAAAAAGGCTTTCTGTGCGCTCCGTTTTGAGGTGTCCATATCTGTAGTTACAATGTAGCGTGAGTTTCGTGTCAGGAAGGCAAAAGTTATGGTCGATCTCATGTGTTTGATGAAAACGTTGAAAGAATCCGCGAGACGTTTCAGCGAAGTCCTTGCAAGTCACTTAATAAAGCAAGCAGGAAATTTGGGACGCCAAAGAATACCGTCTGGAAGGTGTTGCGCAAACGGCTATGTTTTAAACTGTACAAAGTGGGATTAGTGCAAGCCTCTAAATCAGCAGATAAAGGGAAAAGGCGTGACTTTTGTGAAGAGATGTAGTTAAAAATGGAGGAAGATAGTTCTGCAATGAAGCCACTTCTCATATAAGTGGCAAGGTGAACAAACACGTTAGCCGTATCTAGGGAAGCACTAAACTACATGCACTGATAGAGTATCAGCTCCAAAATTGAACGTTTTCTGTGCGATGTTCCACGAGAAAGTGCACGACTCATTTTTCTTCGAAAGAGAAGCTGTGATCGGTGATTCATTTCTAGATATGTTGGAAGCCTGGTTGTTACCCCAGCTGAACTCAAATTATGATGCTCCATCCCATTTTCACAGGAATGTACGAGACCTTCTGAATCGTGTTCTTCACTAACGCTGGATTCGACATGCTGCAACAGGAGATAACAAACTTCTTCCTTGGCTTCTCCGTTCACCAGATTTAACACCAAGAGATTTCTTTCTTTGGAGGTTTGTTAAAGACCGAGTTTATGTACCGCTAGTGCCTGTGCCCGTTGAGAAAGTTTGTGATCGGTTAAAGCATGCACTGTAGACCATCATAGCGGACGTGCTATACCGAATATCTGAAGAAATAAATTACCCTGTAGATCTGTTTCGTGTGGCCAACGGTGCATATGTCGAAGGACTTTGATTAATGCGTTAAAACTTGGACACTTGGCTGCTTCTTGTGCTATAAGGTTTGCCCATACAAAGTAGTCTATCAATTTGTTATTAATTTTTAAAGCACCATTCATTTATAAACACTCTTAGTGTATATAAATATTTTAAAGTAAAAATAAAGAGTACACGAAATTTTCCCTTTTTCCCACATCTGTTTAAAGAGTTATAAATACTTCGATAGATTATACGGAACAAGAAACAGAGAAAAACAAATCTGTCCACGAACACAACTTAGCCGGCAGGACGACTTAGCACTATAAGAAAGAATATTATACGTTAATGCAAGGCCTTCTCCTTGAAATTACACTAATGTTTGTGAAAACTGCAACACCATGAAAGAGTTATGAAAACTGAACAAAGCTTACGGGAAATGTAAAATGAGATACGACATGCAAATATTTAGAATTACAAAGGAATTGTGCATGCATGGGATGAGAACCGGTCTCTTGTTCCATGTATATAAAGTACTGTAAATTTGCTTTGAAATCTATATTTTTAGAATTCATGAGATACTGTATTTAGATGTTTATTTTACAATTCTCTGTATACCTGAAAGATGTCCTCCAAGACCCACGGTTCAAGCATTCATTCCACCTCAAGCGCTTTACGAAGCAACGTACCTCATGATAGCCGGAAAACAGCTTGTTCACTGCAAGCTAAATTGCGGCGCTCAGCGTTAGTCGGAGTCGTCAAAATTTGTTTATAGTTCTCTATCTGCGGTGAAAGTTAAATCAGTGGTCAATATACCTCTTCGACAGCAGAGGATACCATACCAACAACTAACGGAGTTCGAACGAGACCGCATCAACGTTATGCGAGAAGGTGGACTTTCATATCGAGCAATCACAGCCCACACGCAGCGTAATGCCACAATAACTATTGAGTATATTTTCGTTTCCATCTAGTGCAGATCGCGGGAACTTCAACGGTGATAGCTACATAAGGGAAGTTTTTGAGCCAGAAGTCCTCCCCGTTCTTCGACGTATTCTGCGCGTTGCATTTCAACAGGATAATACCTGTGTGCGTATTTCTCAGATGGCAGAAGCCTTCTTTAGGGCACAACAGGTTTCGCTCCTTCCATGATCTGTTTATTTCCCGGATATGTCGCCCATTGTGCATGTCTCGGATTTCATCGGTCGGCGACTCGCTCGTACAGCTGGTGGGGCACATACTGAGACTGAACTTTGTCGTCAGATCGAAGTCATATAGAATGCCATTTCCCAGGATTATATTTAGAACCTACATGATTAAATACCACACGTGTATAGGCTGTCATCTCTCAGGGTGGCGGGCAACAAAGCACTGATTTCGGGCGTTCATTTTGTTTTGTTTTGTAAATTTGATCGATTATTTGCACCACTATCAGTAATATATGGAATGAATTTCAATCATTTGCAAAAATTCCTTCATGGTGTTGCATTTTTCACAAACAGTAGTGTAACAAATGTGATTTTGACAGTACATTAAACTTAATTCTTCATTTGTAAATAAAATCCTTCCCATTAGAAAAACATTTTAAATTCAAGAGAATGATGCATTTTTTAATCATACAAATTATGACTAAATAAATAATGCTCATAAATGATAACAAAGTCTAGTTAAAAATAATGCGCAAATCTACAGAATATTTGGTTACTATTGTAATTGAATTAAAAATTTCATGTTAAAAAAGAAAGCAAAGTTCGCAGGTAATTTGAAATTCCTTTCGGGAATGTGAAATGGTTTCTTTTCTTTTCCTCTAATTTTTCGTTAAAAACATTTCGTTAGTTTCTATTTAAGGCAACTTCACTGAAAAATATATTTTTCCTTATGATATTATGGCAATATTTTCTGCACCACCTTTCAGTACCCTTTGTTTGACCTTCAGAGGCAAACTAATAGTTTCATTTTTTTTCTAATTTTTAATCATTTTTAGTGATTTTCCATATGATGTATATTGTACACGACTTGGACTCATAATTCCAATGTTGACGCATGGGTAGAAAAATACGTACTGGTACACAGCTGGAAAGCGTGCACTGGTACACAGCTGGAAAGCGAGTACTTGCTTCCAATTAAGAAACACTCACGTTAGAATGGTTTTTGGAATGTAGTTATATTAAACAGATTCTTTGAATATAGTAATAGGAATGACCGGTAAGTTTCTGTTAATGGGCGCCAGTCGCCAAAATACGCCGCCAAATATGGTAGCCTGTTTATATAGCTTTATACATAGTTGCGTAATCTTTAACGAGCGCTTTCAAAGCCTCCTGGCGATTTGGCATCGCGCACATTAAATATATTACGCGATAAATTACTGTTATTACGAAGAAGTTAATTTTTTATGATGCTTTACATGAGTATAGGTAAGGCTGTAACCATCTAGTTAGATTTCTCGCCAAAGTTTATATTTGGCGCTAAGTAGCTCCCTATTAACAGAAAAGTACCGAATGGCCTAAGCAGGAATAACCAAGTGAAACGGCCTCTTCAAATACTCTGAGATTTTTCTTTTAAAATCAGTGTAACCGTTAACTGAATTTTGCCGATTTTTATGGATATTTGTATATTTTTCTGTTTTTAATCATCATTATAGTATTTAATATAGTAAATACAGGTGAAATCCTATCGTAGGGCCTTGGTGTAATTTTGAAAATTTTCGGCAGCACCAAAATGACGTGTTTACTGCTGATCATAAACAAAAAAGTACCGCTATTAAGACTAAAAAACACTATAAATTGTTAAACGTAAAATCAGTCACGCTCAAACACAAATGTAAAATAAATACATAATCAACAACTAAAAAAATAATAACCTGGCCCAAACCACTGGTACAGACTGTAAACTTTATCGCTTGCCGAATGTCGCCAAAAATCATCAAATCCCGTGTGTATCGTATACTAGGATAAAGCCTAAATACACTCATAAAATTCCACATTGTGTAAATATACAGTGATATATCTAAAGCAATCTTAAATCTTGAATAAAGGTATTCTTTGAGATCAAAATTTCTGAATCGTAGCTAACAAATTCTATAAGGTATCAGTAACTTATTATAATCTCCCGGTCTCATAGCTAAGTATTTTTCTCAACTAAAGTATGCAAGGATGTTATCACAATTAACATTTTATAAGCTCACTTCATACATACCAGAATGCTTTCACGGTATCCTTATTTCTTGACATTAAAAGAATTTAGTTTACCAATGATAATCTAATTCCCGTTTCTCTTGAACTTTTAGTTCTGCATTATAATGTGTCATTTTTAACTTAATTGACAAATATTTGTAACTTTAAAATTGAAATTAACATTGATGAACAGCTATGTTGAGAAAATATTGCATACATTCTATTTTATTTCATGTTTATGAAGTAAACTGAATCAACAACTTACACGTGCTTCTGGTATTGTAGTTAAAAAAAATAATAATAACTTATATTGCCAAACTTACGAATGAAAAATCATTATTTAATAATCCTTGCCAATGCGAGAGCTTTCTTTATTTTTCACAAAGAAATGTAGTTCAAATAATAATAACGAGTTAAAATTGGAAAAATGGTATACATTACAGCAAAATGAGAGCTATTTAAAAAAAACCGTTATATTTAAATTTTTATTTTATAAGAAGCAAAAAATTTACAAGTCAGTTTTGATATCAATAGTGAAAACGATGAGAAATGGGAAAGTATGTAAGTAACAAACAGTTCACCCTTTAATAATAATAATAATAATATGATTGTTTGAATATGATAAAGGACATGAGAAATATCTGGCAAAGGAGGAAGATGCTTTCGTGGAAGAATTTCTAAGGGAATTAGGGTCGTATTCATATCAGACATGGGGAAAAACCACAAAACCCAACCAAGCTACCAGCACTTTAGACTAGGATGAAACTCCTAGTATTCAGTGGTCTTAAATACACGGCCAGAGATGGTGCCTAGTAACAGTAATAAATTTTGCCAATAAAGCTATTTATAAGTAATAACATAAGTGTTAACATACCTGGAAGTTTAGGGTAGTAATCACTGAATTCTCCACTGAAATCGTTGATTTAAGCCTCACTTAATAATCCAACATTTCCCTGTTTCTCCCATTAACTCGCGAGACTGACATGGTTTGGCCCAACTGCTGGCAAAACGCCAAGTTACCTATATCAGGGGTCGGCAACCTTTCTGCCAAAAAGAGCGCCAGTATAAATTCTAAAATTATTTGGAACGCATGAAAAAAAAAGCTTCAAAGTATTAATTATTTCATTTCAAGGAGTATAAATAGATGTACCTAAATTTGGTAAAGTGTAAAATAAATTAAGACAAATACAAACATGACAAAATACGTAAAAGGTTCGAATCAGTGTGATACCTGCTATTTCAAATCTTCTGCTCATTTGTTATAATTGGGAGCATAAATTAGAATTACAGCTTTTCCGACGGTATAGTGGTGGGAGAGTCCACTGCGGTATCGAAGGGCCCGGGTTCGAAACCCGGAAAGGCATGAATGTTTGTAACTGTATACTGGCTTTGCTGCATGGGGGCACTCTAAATGCATGGCGAGCTGGAAATCTTTTCAAGAGATTGGTAGTAGGAGAAGAGGGGCGGGAAAACCTCGGACCCGTCCCTCCCCGGAGTGCTCTCCATCAAAATTGAGGACGGAACTGAGCGAAGTCGTACAATCACCTGAATGGTGCTCAAGGCTCTTGCCAAAGACAGGCTCAGTCTCGTTCTTCTTGCCACGACGAAATTCGTGGGCTTGTTCTGATGTTACTGTCAGACGAGTGAGCTATTTGTATATACCTCTTACTATTAATGTTATGCCTTAATTCCTGCATTTATTTTCATGTACATATTTTTATTGTTTTTTGCCACTTGTATTGTCTTGTTATGCTGCACCTATTTCTAAATTGTGTCACACATAAGGACTCTCTTGCCTCTCTGGGAGTAATCACTAACTCCGCACTACCTACTTATCTTCACCTTCTTATGCGTATAACAGTTACATGTGTAGTCAAGTCTCGTTGGTTTCTTCACCTGTATACGATGGACATTGTCTCATCTTTACGCCGTTGAATTACTTATCAACCACTTCTAAGATATGCCATCAACATCTTTCGAAACTGCACAAAATCGAAAATCGGCTAAAGCATTCTATCAGGGTAGCGAACCTCGCGCGGGTACCTTCATGCACAAATGTGTACAAATTGCCTGAACCGACGAGTGAGCTACGTCACAACACAATTAGAATTACATGTCCCTTAGCAATTATGTAAATTAGAATACGCGAGCTTTGATCGATATTTTGTTTTTGGATACATCATGGCTGAAAACAGATATTCGCAATTATACGTAGCTGCAAAACATTAAGAAACTATTACTACACATTTATCTCTACGGACTAAGTTCTAAAATATGTTAATATTATCATTATGGCGTGCTTTTTAAAATAATATTGCCCTGCACATTTGTTATTTCTTACTCTATTTCTACCGTATTTCTGAGCTCAAAATACTATTTACCAATCGCAGCATAAGCATTATCAGAAGACATGCTAAACAGATCAACAAAAAATATTACAAGAAATTGTAATTTTGTAAAGTTTGCAAGTAGAGAAGAAAATTCTTTCTGTCTTTTTTCCTCTTATTTCAGAGCTTACGAGATAGTCGGCATCAAAATTTGAATGAATAGTTTTGAAATGTCTCTCGTTGTTATTTTTCTTTTTTGGGGATCGGTACACTATAACTTGTAGAATAAGCACGTACATTTGACTTTCCCTGAACATAATCTTTTCCAGTTATATACATTGTTATTACATTTTATAGCAGAAAATTATTTCTGTAAATACAGTGAAATCTTCCAAATTCGGCCAGCCAAGGTTTCGGGCAAGTTGTTCCCTTTTCTCGAGAGGTGTGGTTTTGGAAAAAATTGTTGCTGGTATTCAGAATTATTTTTAATTATAATATAAAAAATATTGGGCACTTTTCGATCTGATTATCTTACACAGATGGACGCCTTCAGAAGCAAAAATATATATTTCTTAATGCACAGAACGCATTCATATAAGAAGATTATGTCCAAGAACTAACTGGTAGAATTTAAAGAATAATGTTGCGAATTTTGTACATACGTAAATAATTTTAGTGAAATTACATATAAAACTGCAGTTTTTTTTCACATGGAAATCTAAAGAAGCGAAGTTGTGCAAGAAACGTAAGAATGCAAGAACATGTGTATTTAACATCCAGGAAATAGCTATATCACTAAATTGACGAGATATCGCCTAGTTGGGGACGGTTTGACTACAAATTTTGTCACCAAATTTGTCAAGTAATCGCCAAAAGTCGTCAAATGTGATCCTCATTTGACGGCATTTGATCTGTTTCATGTATAACTGTAGTTGGTATTGGGATTGAATAAATGTAATTAATCTAGATATGTAACTGTAACCGTACCCGACCCTCATATGCCTTCCAGTAATTTAGAGAAGTACTAGAGATTTCTCGGCTGCCGAGGGAAACTATATAAAGACGGAGAAGGCATCAGTTTCTCAGTTGCTTAGTTCAGCGTGAGTTTGGAATATTGAGATATCTCCATGTTAGCTTCGCTCTTTAGATGCGCTTTGCGTAGCTTTGTATTTAACGTTCTAAATAGTTTGAAGGGTAACTACTGACTCTACTTTGTGATACTGTAAAGAGCTATACGAATATTTTCGGGAAAGTCGCAGAACTGTGAATGTTTCTTTTGGTAAAATAAATTTTGTCAAGCTAAACTGTGATTTGAGTGCGCATTCAATCTATTACAAACCCGTACATGTGCCACAATATTTAATTACGAAGTAACAGTATAGATTAGCATATACACAAGGAGTTAAATATCACATAGTTTATGTTTCAAGATGCTTCGCATTATTATATTAACTATTATCATAAACTACGATTTTTTGTGAAATTAAAAGTCTGTTCATGTACGAAATTTTAATTAAAAACATATTTAAATGTTGAAAGTGGTTTCTTATATTTGGATTAACGATTTTTATCATTCAGTCACTAAAACTCAGTGATTAACTCAGTCACTAAAATTCAGTCATTAACTCAGTCATTAAAGCTCAGTCACTATGGTCACCAAACTTTCTATAATTCTTTCTGGGTCTTGGAAAACGTCGGCGACAAGAAAAAAATCAGAGATATATTAATTAAAAACGCTAATTTTCGTCCTCACTTTTCCGAGAGGCAAGAGTCTCGCACGCTGGAGATAAAAATCTGCTTTATTTCGAGAAGTGTTGCCAATGCTCGCTTTCAAATCGTAGAGTTTGTTAATAAAAAATTTCGAAGTTTTACGGTGAAATAAAATTAGCATTGCTAAACATTAAATACATCATTCCCAATTTCAAAAATTCGTGGGAAGCCATTTCGACTATTCCCAACTTCGTACGACCTTTAATCTGTCAAGATATTTAATAAAAACTCTAAAAACAATAATTTTCGCACACATTTTTCCGAGTGGCAACAGTCTCGCGTGTGGGAGATAAAAATGCTTTATTTCAAAAAGTGTTGCCACTGTTCGCTTCCAAATCGTAAGGTTTCTTAATCAAAAATTTGTAAGTTTTACAAAATCTCTCTCTATATAAAGAAGAATGTTTGTTTGTATGTTTGTTTGTTTGTTCGCGTTATTGATTTCTGATCAATTATGATCAAATTTTTGCCACATTTAATCGACTAAAATTGAATATAGCTGAAATATTTGATGGAACGTGAGTTTTTACAACCATTTGATTAGAAAGTCCAAAATCATTAAAAACTGCTTGCCATTGTTGCTGACATAATGAGAGAGAATTTGTTTATTTTTCTATAGAAATTTTTACGTAGTTTCCATTTCACATCAGCCTAAGAAATGCATTAGTATGAATTTATACTCGTAATTTTTGCATCGTTATCAGAGGATTACAGCAGTATCGTTCTCTCTGTTGTTAGATACATTATTCTCAATCTATGCTTCCGCTAGTATATAGATAAAGAAAGCGAGATGACAGATTCTACCTATCGTAGATGATTATGATGACAGCTGAAAGATTACCAGGAAAATGCAACGATAGCGAACTAATGTACTTTTTTTAAAAATTTTAACGTAATACTATTGAAAGCATAATTAAATAAAGTGGCAATTACGTGCGCACTATATTCCGCAATTATAAGGAAACATTCACACATTCATAACACTATATGACTGAAGCAATGAAAGGAATATAATTTTGTACACAAACATAAAAAAAATGAAGATCATGATGTGAACATTAGATTATGGATTACGAAGTTATGTATCATACTTGTGAACAGGTGTAAATGTATTGTTTTATCACTGCTGGTTTGGTTAATTATAATTATTTAAAAGTTTTTTTGTTCATTTCTGCCGTTCTGTAAATATATTGTTACGTGCCTAACGGGTTCGTAATAGACTGAATGCACAAGTCCGATAAAAGGTTACTAAAATTTATTCTTATCACAAGAGATATAACAAAACGCTGCATTTTTCTTCAAAGATATTCGTACAATATCACAATATAATCAGTAGCTATATTTTAAAGTACTAAAACGTTAAATGGAATGCAATCCAAACTGCAGAGAAACTAATCCGACCAACACAAATACACCATTAAAGAAAACAACAACGACAATTACATAAACAACAACTGAGCGGAGATTTTTTCTCTGGCTTTTATAGACTTTTAAATCGGCCGCGCGAGACAGTTCTAGCAATTTTTGGAAAGCGCAAAGAGTAGAATTACGATTACCGCTAACATAGTAGTCAATTACATTTATTCAATTTAAAATATCAATTGCAGAGATAAATTTTATTCAATGTTAAATGCACGTTTTCTTATATTTTCACTTTTCCAGCGTAGATTTCTCTTAAAACTTCTCACGTGCTGCATTGCACCGGGAAATGAAACAATTTTAATTATAATTCCACTAAAAATGTGTAACTAAATATGAAATTCAAAACACTATGTAAAAGGCAACAGCATAAGTATCGTATACCAGCGGTTCCTTTGGAAATGATGCATTTCAGAAGGATTTATTATAAGCGTATTACTATTCTTAGGATATAAAATGAGAATAATCTAACTTAAAAGAATACTTATATCTATGTATAATATAATTGTAAAGTGACTGGGCAATAGGTGTAAGGATTTGAGCAGTTGTTTTATTGTGTAGTTTGAATGATGTGTAACGAAGGAGAAACTCTCAGATAAATGTGCCTGTAGATATACATAATCATATAATTTTGTTACTGGATAACTAATTCTTCAAACGCATATTTTTCTTCACACATCATTATCGGCACAATATGCACCCACTCTTCATAGCATTTTTTGAAATTTATACAGCTTTAGACAATGGATAAAGAGGAAAGAAAGTGAATGGATTCAGAGGCGTGGAAGAGTCAAAAGGTATCTTGATCTGCGATTGGATAAAAGATATCTATATTGCTGCGTGTTAGTAAGGAAGCATGATGCAGATTAATTCATATATTTTAGGCAGTTGCTATTTTGAGATCAGAAAGAGGAAGTAGCCAGATTAGAATGAGGAATAAAAAAGACTATTGCCATTTTAAAATTACTAGTTTGCTTTCATATTTTATAGCTTGCATACGTATATCTGATAGTAGAGAACTTTTTATAATATTTTCGGAACAGCCGTAATTCAGTATATTAAAATGCGAAAAAAATAATCAAAGGAAATCAAAACTAAGAACTAGTTACTTCAAAGTAATCAAAGTGCATTAAAGTAATAAGACAAAAAAGTAATCAAAAGCATTAAAAATAAAACAAAATGTCCCATATCTCATAACATCTCTTCAGGAGTTGTTGCTATGAAATAATGTAGTAGGACAGCCATGTTTCTGAACAACATGCTAGATAAAGCGATAATGCCGAGATTTAAATTGAATTTAAAATAATTGCAATTACTCGAAAACAGTGTAAAATCAGTCTCATAACTGCAAGTATCTTGCACAAAACGCAACTATAAAAACATTTATATTACATGAATAAGTAAATTTTCCAATTGTTTAAAACAAACCAGATAATTAAAACTTTGAGATTGTTTTGAGGTGAACAGGGAGAAATTTCGTTTTGTTTTTGTTTACATTGCAACCTTCGGAAATGATTATGAATGTTCCGATGTCTAATGACCTTATTCTCTCAGCTCCGAAAAGCCGTAAAACACCAAGTATGATGGAATTCCTCTCAGAACTAAAAGTCTCTTTATATAATTTGAAGATGCGGAAAATTCTGCATTCTTAAAAGGAGTCTTCTACCTTATCAACAGTTTCAATATGATAGAGCGTAAAGCATGTTGTTTATTTCACGATATCTGCATTTCCGCCAATCAGTCTGAGCTTTATCTACCCTTTCAACTCCAGAGCTCATAAATCTATTGACTAATAGTTGTAAGGCCCAGGTTCAATTCAAAGAAAACGAGCAGGGTGCTTGGATGTTTTCGTGATCTTCCTCATACGTCATGTGAATATGAGACCTTTTCTGTCTAAAATTCCTCCCTTCCCTAAGCAGATAACCCTGATGTGCTTTGCCATAGTCTAATAATTCCAGTCCTATCCAAATGATCTTTTCAATTTCAAGATTTGGTTTTACCAAATTTCATTCATTTATTTTATACAGAGTATGCTCTGTATAAAATAAATGAGTGCAGCATTGCCACAACTGATATTTGCTACATAATAAAAATTAATTATAACTACTTTAATTGATTTTTCTAGTTTTTCTGTTTACGCAAAATCTCTGTTTACATGCGACTGGTGGGTAGCAAATTGACGACCAGTGACGCCCCAAGTTTGGTGCGTTGCGCCGACCCCTCAAGGTTCCGGGAAAGAGGTTGAAGCTCGGCCTCGGTTCTGCGGGGGAAAGGACCTGTAGTGCCTTTAAGTAGAGCGGAACAGGGAAGCCAAATATTGTTGCCCTGACAGCGAATGCGCTCTCCATCTTCGTTCACTCCATGATGCTAACTAAACAAACCGAAGATAAAATATAATCTTATAAAACTACGTCTCGCTCTCTCGAATATGCCTACCCCGAACCTCCTCGGAGTAACCGTCGCTTTAAGGCATCAAATTCAAATAAGAAAGTTGTTCTACCCTATCCCACTGATTTCTCAATACTTAATTGGATTTAGAGTCCAATCCATAAGCATGCATTGGATATACATATTAAATAGGGATATCTGGTTCTTTTACATAGTTAAATGTGAGAGGATTCATTCACTGATTATATTAATGCACAGAATACTCGTAATGTAATAAGCTTTAAGTGTTTTAAAATAGGCAATGGTTCTCAAAGTGTGGGTCTGAAAATAACGTTTCTGCTCGAAAAGTTTTGAAATACTTATTTGCTTATAATAACGTATTTTTACTTGCACTTACTAATTTATTTAAAATTACTAATTGATTGTTAATAATTATATGCGTTTATTATTATTAATTTAGTTAATACATTATTTTTTCTAAAGAATGTCCCTTTTCCTTCCTTTCTGTTATAATATTTCAACAACTTTATATGTGTGAATCGTGATAAATCAGAAATATGTGTATGCAGATAGCATGGTTAAAAAGTTTAAGTAGCACAAATCTATATTTTTTAACCTCATAATCCACATACATATGCTTAATAGGTTTTTCAAAACTGCGATTTATTTTAAGCAACTTAAAAGCATGCCTATTGTTTTTCTTAAGACTTCTTAGTTAAAGAACGGATCTAACTGATAACTATTCTGTAATCGTTTGCATGATTCTAAAAAAAGTTGTTATTTTAAAGACATAATGGGTTCTATTTAATTAAACTTCTGAAAATCATTAGCAAATAGGAAGAAAAATTAGTAATAATTAAAGTGGGATTGCTCGCTTGGGAAAAACAAACATTAGTATGTGATAGTATATGATATTTAAATATTTTCAGTGCTAGTTGGAGATAATCTTGCATTAATGCTGATGTTTACTTCTTTTTTGCAGCAACAGAGATTCTCCTGGATTTTACTGCGGTGACATCGATTCTCCAAAAACATTCATCTCCGAAACACCCCAAGTGAAAATCATCTTCCATGCAGACAGTTACGGACCAGACACATTTTTGCAGTTCGATGCGAATGTCGAAAAGCAAGGAGAGGTGCATGCCAGGTGAAGTTCCGTTTTTAATATGAAAAGCGTGTACAGATGTCTGGATTTTTCTAAATATATATCTTTGAGAAGTGCGGTGTTTTTGAATTATACACCATACTTGCTGAAGGTATATTTGGTATATAATACTATAATACTACTTTACCTCATTGCGCTCTCTTCCACGTGTAATTTAAATGTAATTCTGAAATTTAACCTCGAAATATGATGTAATAGGATGACAGTATGATGTATGCCCTTGATGACGGTATGAAAACAATATGAGGCAATAAAATTTACAAACAAAGCAAAAAGCCGTGTACCAGAACATATTGCTAGGAAAACCTTTGAAAACTATGATGGCAGCACTCGGCTGAAACTCATCTCCTATACCGTTTGACAAAAGCATTAGAGCAGTTCTCGTCCTCGATCACGGCAAATTTTCCATCTTCCAAAAGATAACATTTCTTTCCAGGCTTTCTATGAACTGTAAAGTAATACTAAACCTACCAGAGCCATTCAATAAAAATTAATTGATTGACATCATTAAACCGAAAGGGATAAGAACCATAGAACAGTATCCAAAACAGGAGTTATGCAGGTGGTTCATCTGATGAGAGAAACACTAATGGAGGTACTGAAGTATTTCTGACTATCCCAGGCGGTACTACTTATCAGCATAAAATTGGTACTAGAGCCATAGTCTCTAGCTTTACGTGATAGCTTCTGGCAACAGCGGAAGCATTTGACACGTATAGATCCCTCCCAATTTCTGAACAAGCAGAAGGACTTGTTGTCTTCTGTGACGAAAGGTAATTCTAGATGGAAGCTCCACACATATGCCATGGTCAAATACGGATTGAAGGAACATTCAATTCTAATAAAGCACCAACTCCATAATATCAGTGGAGATCGCTTATAACTAAAACCATAGTCAATCTTAGAACTGACCATCATAGAGGATTGAAAATTGACAGAGAAGGTAGGAAGACCTACAGAAAGTGTGATAACTGCTCCTACACAGAATTGGCAGCTGCAGACATTTTTCATTGTCCGGCCATCGTTGCCGATTAGGTAAACATTTGGGTCTTGTTTATGAGACCGAACCTGTATGATGATATCTGTTATTTTCGCCCATAGCTGTATTTCAATAGGCTTTATCATAGACACGACTAGAACAAGAATAACAATATCTCATTACATATGAAGTATTACAAATACAACATTTGACGTGATATATATATCAGTAGAAGAACATAAAGATAGATATAGGTTGCTCGGTCAGATAGGTAGATAGGTTGTATAGAAAAAGTTTCAGATTTCCAGCTACAGGTATAAGGTATTTCTCCCGCCTTCTTAGCATGCCTTCGTGATGTAATGGCAAGCACACTCTGCGAGTATTCGGAAGGTCCGAGTCTGTCCTTTATAACGTGCATTTCTTAAAAATATTTAAGATGCTTCTGATGCCATGTACGAATATATATATATATATATTATTAACAAGTAAGAATGCAAAAGCTATAGTACACCCTAAACCCTCTGAATCCTATTCGCAGAAGCACGTTAGTGCCAAAATTACATATGAAATACAATTAAAACTTTAAAATCATAAGCAAAAATTCACAAGAAAATATAACTCAAATAATGCCATGAAAATTGTAATTTTTTGGCAAAATGGGAAAAGCTGAAGTTGCAATAAAAACAAGGTATACAATTAACAAAAGGGTAATATTTCATTGAGAGTTGCATAGTTGTCTTGTCAGGGGAAAAGGAAACCGTGCCCCTTCCATTGAAATATTACCTCCACGCGTTTCAACTGACGACCAATTGAGACAAATAATTGACTGAACTTAAAAATCTATTAAATTGTTCAATACAAATCTAAATCGTCTTAATTGGACGCCCTACAAAATCATAAAACGCTATCGTTCAAGTTTTAACTTTTTAAAGAAATTTATATATATATATATATATGCATATAATATCTCTATCTATCTATCTATATATATATAATATATATCTAATCCCCGAGTGTAATGTTATTACTTCATTTATTCTATTATTCCAGATATGGTCAGTTTCCGCATCTATATCCACACAGAAGAGGTGCGCCTGTACCTGGTTCATACTGTGATCGGACATTCCACGAATGCGCTCCGGGACGTTGCTTCGTCCAATCCCCTGGATTTCCCGGAATCTACCCGCGGAATCTTCACTGTAGGTACCATGTGAGCGTCCGACAATTTCTGGTGGGCCTTGATTTGACTGCTTTTGATGTGGACGGACTGAGATGCGATAACCTCTTGCTCTGCTTTCCCAGGCCGATATCCAAGAATGCGGAAGACTGTCCTTATGATATCGTCAGGGTGTACGACGGACCCTCAGACGATAGTCCCATTATTGTCAGTCTCTGCGGAAGAGGAAGGCTGAAATCGAATATAATTGGTATGGCAATAATGCTTTAATTATTTGAATTTATATGTTTGATAGAATAATATTTTACCAACCACCATAGTATAGTGGTTAGTGACGCTGACTGCCGTAGCAATGCGAGCCAAAAGTTTTCTAGAGTGATTTAGTGGTATGCGAAGAGTGGTGAAAAACCCTCATACCTATCTCTGAAGATTATCTTCTTCAAAACCGGCACGAAACTGAGCAAAGTCGTAATGTCAACTATATGGTGCTCCAGGCTTGTACCAAAGACAGGCACAATCTTACACTCCTTGCCGCGAGTAACGTTCGCGAGATTGTTTTAATTGAATCAGACTTTTGATATTAGTCACAAAAACTCTGTAGAAATCTGTAGAAATTTTGAGAAAGGGAAAATAAAACTTTTAGGTTATGATATTATATACAAGCGCATTTATTTGTATTTTGGTTTATTATTTAAAGATTTTAAATTTTAGATGAAATTCTGTTATGGTTTTCGTATGATTTTATGCGAAAACTGTAGGCTATTTTAGTTCCATTTAAGGGACGTAGACTTTGAATTATACAAATAATTATTAATCAATTTATTAAAGCAAATTTAGCAAGCATTAGCAAATTTACCAAAAAAGGGATTAAAAGCAGGGAGTGTTCACTCAAAAGATTATAGACTGCAATATGCATATTTGAAAACAATAGCAAGAATAAAGATGAATTTATGTAAAGGGAAATGTTAATAACGTTTTTAGACACAACTGCTGCTATGAATTCTATATCAAGTTTAGCGTCTCAAACATATGCTTGGAAACAAAGATGTAGTCTGAATTCGTCATAAATATCAGTTTCTTAGGTCAAGTCATGGTCTTAAGTCACGAATATTACTATTACTTTCACATTAAAAGAAAAATAAACAGGAAGCTCTGCAGTATACATTGTATGCTTATATGATTTTTTTTTTGCGCTTTTCTTTTCCTATGTGTCTCGAAAATCTTTATTTTGCTCTCACTTTAAATCATTTGGTTTAATTTAAGTTTCATTTTCTCAATAAAGTTTTATTTTATTTTTATTTTAACTTATACATACATATTACTTATATATATATATATACATATTAATATATATTTTTTAGTATACGTCTTGCGGTTTTTCCTGATTCTGACACATTTGTAGTGCAAGTTTAGTATTTTATATTTTTTGTTAGTTATGTTTGACTATTTAAGTACATTAAATTTCAAAGCATGTTATTAAAGATGCGTTACGTATTCATAATTCTAAAATTTAAAACTGAAATTTTATAAGTACCAAATTTATTAATTAATTAAAAATACTAAGAACGCAAAATAAACAGTATCAATAACATGATGATATGGCTGAGAATAATATATTAATTTACGGTTTTACTGCATTACAACTGAAGATGGAACAAACATTCCACATTTACACAAAGAAGAAATAGTATTTTTTAATTTTTTTTATTTAAGGCATTTTTTATCTTTTTGGTGCCTGAGCTACAAAAAGGGGAATCCATATTTTTATATTTTTCTTAAATACTTGACTTTCAGATTATTATACATTCCACTGGCAGCATGTTGCAGTTCTAGGAAAATTAATGCTTTTCATACACATAACCAATTTAAATGCGCATTAAAAATACAGTGTAATTTTTGTGAGCTTTGTCACAGAAAAATGGGATTAACTGTTTAATCCTCTTTGACAGATTATTGTTAAAAACTTTTGACAAAGCGTTTGGTAATTTTTCATAAAGAAATTTGCTTATTATTAAAACTATTCATGAGTTATTGATTTATAGTTTTAATTTACGAGGAATCTCTTGCCGCATTTTATGAGCAATTTAAGAATATTTTCTTGGAAAAAGAAGAAAAAAATGATATGCTTAATATATGTTTGAAATCCCATTTTGAGTTATTTCACCTGTGATTTTTTTATTTTGTTAATATTTTGAAGGCTAATTTATCTTCGTTTATTTTAGCTTCTGGACCAGACATCCTGGTTGAATTTGTGACGTCTAACGCTGGACCCTTATTAAATACAGGATTTCACTTCAAAGCCGACAGTATCATTGATCCTGACACCTCAGAACCACTTCAACTGCGCAATAACAGTTGTTTCGTGGAGAGATACCTACCAGAGAATAAAGAAATAACTTTCTCCAACCTTCGATCGTGGTATCCTCCGAACACAACTTGCGCTTATCGTTTTTATACCACATCAGAAGATGTTATACGATTGGACTTTTTGCTCTTCAGAATTGAAAGATTTACCATGTGCGAGGAATCTCTGAAACTTTATGACGCTCCAGAACCCAATCCTACAAAAATTATCACAAAACTTTGTGATATGAATAAAGCTCAAGCTGTTTACGAATCCACAGGACATTATCTGTATGTTGAGTTCGTGAGTTCCAGAGGCTCTCTCGATGGATCTTCAATAAGTTATGAATTTCAAGTAAAATCTGTGGGAGCTTCTTCGCTCGAAAGTGGTCATGCCTGTAGCAGGGTCTTAGATCATGATGGACATTTAACATTACCTTTACATGAACTTAATGCTACAAGTCAACCGGTTACTTGTAACTACACTCTTGATGCGAGCTCTTTGTTACACGGAAGAATAAATCTTACATTAGAAGTTCCGTTTGAAAAAATGACAAAATTTTGCACAGAATGTAAAACAGAATCAATTGTTTTAGAGGTTTTTGGAGCAACATTAGATGATACGCCCTTATGTCTGTGTCATATCACTCGTAGACGGAGTGTAACAATTACTTCGATGTCATCAGTTATGGTTATTATGCTGAGATCTAGTCCCGTAACCGTTGATACAAAGAACTTGATATTAGCCCCACCTAGCAACCTGAAATCATCTAGTAATAAAGACATAACTGGAAATTTCATATTCTTTAGTGATGTACGCTGCGGACCAGAAATTCTTAAACTAGATTTACAAGGTTTCATAACATTTCCATCATTTCAAGAGAATGCCTTACCAGGACCAGTGCATTGTCTTTGGCAGGTTCCACTGTTACCTGGAATGGATGCGGGTTTCAGGCTGGAAAATTTTCTTGGAAACAATTGCAGCTCAGATTATCTCAAAGTAAATCATGTTCTTTTATGCCCAACACTGACAGAACATTCTTTTGTGGTACAGCGGGAAGACATCAAAAGTTCAAATGTAGTCTTGGATCTAAGAGCTAGTGAAGCCGCTGAAATTAATTTTACATTGTGGTGGACTCAACTTCGAGTTCTGCCATCGACATCATCTGATTATTCCCTAATGTCTCTGGGAAAAGAATGCGAGTTCTTATGCGCAGCTTCCATGACTTGCATCCGTAAGGAACTCGTATGCAATGGCGTGCCCAATTGTCCCAGAGCTAAGGACGCGCCAGTGAGGAGATATTCTCCTGACGAAGAACCCTCGATGTGTCTTTCTGGAAGGCACAATCTTCAGCTCCACTGGTGGGTCATAGGTTTCGGACTTGTCATAAGTGTTTGTATTTTAATGGGACTTATTTATTCTGTCTGCAGAAGGTGCCAAAATCACAGACAAAGATTTTAATATTGTTATTTCATTCTGATGTTCTTACATTTTCTTCGAAATTTAAAAGGGTGCTTAACATATAGAATAAACGTCTTTTTAAACATTTAGTATTTGTATCATATTAAACAAATTTCTGAAGTTAAAGTAAAAATGTAAAAGCAATTCGGACATGTATTCACGATGTACTAAATTTTTGTGAATATGTATTTGAAATGTTATTAAAGTACGTTTTTCTAAAATTTTGAAGATTCTTAACTTTAGCTGATCATTTATATATTAAGTATTCGTGCTATATAAAGATGAAAAGATGGTATTTAAACATAAACTACTTTTTTCATACTTAATTATTAATGACATATATGAGTATAGTGGAATATAATAGTATAGCTATCGTTATAGAATAATACTTCCTATTATTGAATAGTTTTATCATATTATTGAACAGTTTCATTTAGAAAAATATTACTCAGACAAAAAAATATATGTTAAGTAAGTTGTGATATTTAACTTAAAAGACTGCAGAATTGAAAGGAAATTAAGTCAGTTTAAAATTTGAGAATAGTAGAAATATTTTATTCAGAGTATAAATTCCTAAAAGTTGAAATGGAATACTGTTGTCATAAATGTGATTACAATTTTTATTTAGTTTAAATATTTTAGGAAAACGAAACATCTGATTCAAATGACGTGCTGAACATCGAAATTATTGTAAAACAGTTTGCTGAAGTTTATCTCGAAGAAAGGAAACTTTGAATGTTTACTTGAATAGTTAAAGAAAGTGATACTTATTTTCATCATTTTTTTTTCTTTCTTGAAGAGCGTTATACAGATCTTTCTATATTCATATTACAAGATCGGAATGTTCTTGCTCTTAAATGTTAAGCCGTACAGAACTAATTTTTTTCCTAATACTGGACGCTTTCAATTACAGAAAGACATAATCAACTACTTGCATATAAAGCACCCAATTTTGTTAGCAACGAAATTTAAAATAATCTGTTATTATTAGAAAAAGTGAAAAATAAGTATAATTCTTACATTTATTCAGATGTCAAACTTTCCTATAGTGAAAGTTAACTGAGAGATCGCTGAGCACTGGTAATCCTACCTTGGTTCAAATCTCAGTGAACGGACTGGTTGTATGAGAGATTTCATGGATTTTCTCATGTATAACTAAATACGATCTAAATTTCCTTTATATGCCCTTCACGAATGTATCCTTTCCCTTAGGTAGATAGCTCTCATATACCTTGCTGTAATTCAATCCAATCAACAGCCAAGACGGGCGCGGTTTGAAAAAAGAGTTAACAATTTTTTAAATAAATACTTTACAATTTTTGAAGAATTAAGATTTTGCTCAAACGAAAAGACGAAAAAAAAATGAAGCAGATGTGAATGAAAAGTAATTTGAGTACTCCTCCTAAAATGAAATGAGTAAAGGTATTATTTTATGAAACACATGGAAGAACCTTTTCAAGGCTTTATTGTTTTGCTGTTTTTAGTTCGCAGGTTTCTTGTCCTCACGAAATAATGAGTATCGCCACTTGAGGTATATATTTGTCGCAAGTCTCGCGCACAAATATTCTAATAAAATAGATACCTAGCTTAGGGCTGAAAACTTATCTTGTTTTTATTAAATAAGTGTACACGCCTCCATGTGGCATTAAATTACAAAAAACAAGGCCATAGCAATTCATTTTCTATTTTTCATTTCTGTTGTATTAAATAGCTGCTTTTAAATATAACATTTTAAGTTCTATATTTTTATTTCGTATATCTATCACTGTTGTTATTTAAAGATTATTAATTTACCTTAATTTTCGTTTAGTCTAAAAATAACTAGTTTTTTAACCGAAAAGGGCGCTTAGTCTCGAAGCAGGATTTTGCATGACTTCATTTTAATGCGCTGTTTCACTTTACATTTGAATCTGCTGTAATTTGGATAAAATGTAAACCGTTATTCTTTCACAGGTTATCAGTTTATTATTAATTAACAAACTGAACTATTTAAGGGCAATAGATGCAGTTCTTAAGAATATTTTTTACTTTTTAATCTAGTCGATTTTAATAAAAATGCATTTAATTCATGATGTATCTAATTAAAAACGTTAAATATTTTTATAGAATTACATTACATCTTATTTGACTTTTTAAATATATAGCAAATATAAAAAGCTCCCATGTTAGTCTAAATGCATATTCATCTAGCATAGAATGTTTCGCTATTCCACCTTGACCGTTCTCTAATAGTAATCTCCACTGATAAACCAGATTAAACTTTAAATTTCTCCTTTAAGCCCTTTTGGGCGATTGTTAAAATACGAACACTCGCAGATTTTAATTTTTACCTGGTTTATGTGTGTGCTGTATTGAGTCGAAAATAATAGTCGTGTTTCAACTAAAAAACAAGAAATGTAGTAAGGAAACTTATAAACTTCCTTTACTAAAATAAGACAAATAGATTCCAAATGTTAAGGATATTTATTGATATATTTGTTCATTTGCACACATTTATAAACATCTATTACATTATACATACTGAAAAAGATAAACTGATAACAAATAGTCTAATCTAAAAATCTTAAATTGTCTGTGAAATCATTTAATGTTGTAACAACTTATATACTTCTACACATTAAATAATATATTTCCTCGTAATTTTAGGAAAACACGTTTTACTTTGATTTATAGTAACTACAGTATTAATAAATTCTGTAGCCTTTCTTGACATCAAAGGATCTTAACCGAGGTAATATGATTTTTTCAATATGTACAAACATGTCACAATTTTCATTAGCAGATGAGCGTTTAATAATATTGTGCTGCATGGCATAAAATATTAATTATTATTCCTTTCAAAATGCAACACTATATTGCTGATTAGTACATCAAAATGAACTAGGTAAAAGCAACATAAAGGTGTCCCAAAATAATCGATACATTCCCAAAGATTACACGTAAGAAGACGACTAAATATATGCGTGTGTAACTTGATAAATACAGAGAGAAAAATCTGAATACTTATTCAGAACGAATGACTGAAGACATCTCCGATTCCCTTCGCATCTGTGTTATGTAACCAACCTACTTGAGGCAATAACAGCTGACAGCTCACTGCAAAACAAGTGCCTTTCTCATGGTATGCTATACTGCCAAGCATCCAATTAAAAAAATTATATCTTTTCAGACACGAACTTTCTTCATCATTCTGTACTTAAAAAGAAATTCACTGAGCCATTATGCACTGCTTATTCGTTGAATCATTGTTCTATGTTTTTCTAAAAATTTGTTTCTTAAAAAGCCATCTCTGAATAACTTGGCTTCAAAAATCATATTTTGTTGAGATGCATGCAAGGATGCATTTATTAATACAAAACAGATCACATTTTCGTTTGAGTAAAGATATATGAGGCAACAGACGTATAATAAGAAACTCTTGATGTCAACGCTCTAGTGAAGACGTATAAGCATGACGTATGAACACCGAGCGGGATTCAAACATCTGTCGCATCATGATAATAGCTCTCAATGATCAACAAAAATGAATAAAATTTTCAAACTTCCAGTTAAAATTAATGCTAATGCAAAACTAATATTTAACATACTATAAAAACTGAGTTGCGCAGGAAAATCAACAGTTAGTTGGACGCTCTATATTACTTAATAATACAGGTCTGTTAAATAAATCTAGCAAAACTGTTAAGCCAGGTAGAGAGGAATTAAAGAATTGGTAGTGTGTGCGCGGAAACTCTTTGTCTACAGCTCAAAAGCTTCATCTACCACAACAATGCACCATTTTCGCATACTCCTTTCATTACAAAATGCACTAATTTCCGCTAGATATTTTTTAATCTTCCTGTGTATTAACATTGTTCAGTAGCAACAGTATTAATAATATATTTTCAGCTTTAATTGCAGCATTATACTTAAGATAAATTTGGTCTGTTAAGTGCTTTTAAAGAAGTATTTTACCTAAGCCGAAAACAAATAAAAAGGTCATGTAGTCACATGATGCAAAATCATTAAATTAATAATTGGGCAAATGGGGCAGAAGTCTGAATCTTGATTTAAATTTTGGAATAGAGTTAAACAAAAATAAAGGCAAATTTTTGTGTTTTTATAAATAACGCATTTAATTACAACCTCGATTCTGATAAATTTATGATAAGAATTGATAATTCATAATAATCAATATATTGCAATAAAATTTACTTAAATAAATCAGAATTATTGTAGAATGATTAGAACAATAAACGTAGAATATTAGGCTCACGAAGAGAATCTCTAACATTGAAAAGTTTGGGTACTTACGAATACAGCCGAGCTGAGCACGAAATATGTTAGAAAACTTATTGAAATTGTCTTTTAAGAGTTAGCAAACCTCTGGTGGAAAGTAATTAGACTGGAAAGCAGATTTTCTAAAGCTAAGCTTCTTGGGAAAACACGTATTATAAATCATGTTCGTAAGGTGTATTCGATTTAACAGGGATACACTGCATGTGAAAGGAACTTAAAACGATTTAAAATTATGTATCTCAATAAATGCAATACATGAAGTATGATATATTTATGCACATCACTTCTTTCCTGTGAACAAAATGATGTTTGTGAATATTATAATGATACACAATTTATAATGATACATGACATACTTTATAATGATACATACATCCATGTTAATTAATGTTACTAATTGCAATGCTGCATAATCACAAGATAAATGGGGAATTTTCGAATGAAATAAATCACAGTAATGGCAGTGTTCTGAAATCAGCACGTTTTTAAACTGAACAGACATTATAGGGGTAAAGGAGAAAGGAGGTACCTATTATAATCTCAGGAATGAATCATGATGTCTTAAAGAAAAATTTTAAAAGATACCCGAAAGTCATCCGTACCATTTGAAAAATATCTGTTTATATTCAGCTTTATTCTTTTAATTAGATTTGACTTATTTTCAACTAACCTACTTATTTTAATTTACCCTTTTAGTATAGTCATACATTAACTAAAATTAGTTCGTAGAAGAATGCACAATTTACTGAAATCAATTCAGAAATACAAGTTTAGCAAACATTTAGAATTCTTTCATCAAGATCAGTTATAGAAATTTATTGGAGGTAGCAAAATCGCGAGAATATAAAACATTATCTAACTAGTAGATCCCCAGTCATATTTATTTTCACTGGCTTTAAGAATTCGTCAAATATCTCTTATAGGGTACGCGATCAGTATATGTTGAGACGTTTTGAAGGCATAAATCGCGAATGTTTATTCAAAGAAAATGTGGATGTGCAGGAATTTACAGGAAACATTTGCTATTTGTAGTAGATGCTGTGAGAATTACTAATGATGTGTATATATATAAGCAAAATGTACTTCAAAGTACGCAGATTATAAATAAATCTGGTTATGTAAAGCTTGTTCTTGTGACCAATATTTGACATTGTTCAAGCAATTCTCGGGCATTCTGTGTGCTGAACTGCGTAAAAAAAATCAGAGCTGGCAGAAAGAGATTAGGAATTAAATAAGTATATGATAAAGTAACATATAATTACTTAGAAGTTTAGTCTTAGACTTCTTAGAGCTTTTCTGTAATGATAAGTTCAAATCGTAGTAAGTTATTTTGAGGGATACAAATTCTGGAAGACAAAATGGCATTATTCAATGTCTTTATAGCGATTTATTATAAACTTAAAAATCGGATGTCTTCAATCATCTGCTAAAGACCATGCTGTCCCAGTCAAGTTCCCATTCATTTTTCAATCGCTCTCTCTGAAAAAGAAAATAAAATGAAATATAAGATATATAAATATGTCCTTTCAAGTACTAAATTTTAATAAGATTAATGGAGTAAGAAAGTGATGTCTAGAATGCTATGTATTGAATATTTATCTTATAAATGCAATGGTGAGTGTATTTGTTGAGATTAAATAAATCATGTTATGAACGAAAGTCCTTTTTGACAAATGTAGAGAAGGTAAATGATCTAATCATTAGATTTTCAGGTTCATTTAGTGTTGAAATGATTATGATCATCAGATACTTAAAACAGTTCCGTTACATTAGACTACGAATTCTCTTAATATTAATCATTAAATTTCGATATTATCGACATAGGATTAACTATTCAGTCCAACAGCGGCCGAGCGGAAAATTAGTAGTTCAGTCTAGGGTTACAATCTCGGTGCTGCCTGCATGGGCGTTGCGTGTTTTTCCCTATACGTAACATCTATCTAATACGTAACATCTTCTTATCTAATCAGCAAGGTTCTTCATCTTATCCGCATATCTTATTTCGTTCATTTGCACTTAGGCAACTGAGAAAGATGGTTCTGTCATTAAATAATTGACACTAGTACTGCATAGTTTACAAATATTACTCTGATTCTTGTTGTTTTACTTCTACAATAACTTTTTTTTGGTTTAATTTACACAGAGGCATAGCTAAGGGGGAGCAAGGGGTGACATCTGTCCCCAGGTTCAGCATTTAGGAGGCGCCAAACTGATGTTAAAAAGTTTAGTATGAAAGGTTTTTCATTTTTGGCAAACAGGAGGGGACGCGAAATCTTCGGTTGTCCTCGCGCGCTGAAAACCTACTGCTTTGAATTTACACGTAATGCGATGATTTGGGGATCCAACAATTCCTCTTATCCCAGAGAGAAGGAGAGCCCGAAAGTAAATGTTTTGTGCGAGATGCTGCATAATAACATTTTTAGGACCATTTTCCCCCTGCTAGCAAACATTAAGAGCTACAGTTTACCTTAATACATTGATTAATTAGATTTGCCTACAGTGAAGGACTTTCAACCAGAAGTTATTTTATGACATGTTACAAAACTTTGAACCTTACTTGGCACTATTATCAAGAGTATAAATCCTATTTCCAAACAACAAACTATTTAATATGTTTACAAGTGTTGTGCATAATATGCGTTTCGGCTATAATTAAATTCACAGGCCTTAAATCCCTCATATTGTGGATTACAGTAATTAAATGAAAAACAAGTTAATAACAAAACCATTATAAGTATGGCGATACTTTGAAAGCTTTGTACGAAATCACGGATATTCACTACTTTAACAGACTTTTTGCGACCCAGTATCTTAGGCGAAGTTTCCGGATTTTAGCATTTTTCTTTACATTTTCTTTGTAACTACTTTAGAGCTTTCTTTTCCGATACTCTCTTCTGTTACGAGGCTATGTTTTTCTCTAAACATCCAGCACAGCCTGGTGTTTAATGGGATTTTGTGAGACATCTGTAAGAAGAAACATCTTTGAAGCATCGGATTATGTGTAATATTTAATACCATTGTGTCTCAACAATAGAATTTCTTTATAAGTCTCTTGCGTGTAGTACCATTTTCATCAAAATATTTTTATATTTTAAACTTTGTTGAGTTCACCAAGTGTTTAGAAATTTCATCAAAGAAAAGTGCTGCATTCGTAAATAAATACACCAGTTAGAATTATACAGAAATCGAAAAGCTGAATGTGAAAAACATCAGGTTTCAGAGTCTTAAAAAATTCTTCTACAGGATTAGAATAGTAAATTAAAGAGTTCTCAAGCCGAAAGAGGGGTCCAATGTATTTCTGAGAAGCTCCAATAATATTTAAATCGCATTATTTCCTACTTCCGCATGTACAGTGTTTACGCTTCCAGTTATTTTCATAATATCGAGCTGAGATTATATGGACACTGGCTTTTTCGTTTAAACATATGGTACTTATTTACTTTTGCGTTTAAATTTGTATTATTTGCACCGTTTGACTTTAGACTGTTGAACACATGAGCATAATTTATCTCTTTATTTAATAAACTTGTATTTTACATGCTAGGAGTTAGGATATAAATCTTGTATATATTAATTATGAAATAGTGTAAAAGACCCAGTGCCTGGTGATTCTTCAATATAAAATTTACTGATGCTTGTTTCACTCTGCTATACTAGCTTACTGTACGTTTTGAAATATTACACTCAGAATTCTTACATTCTAGTTTTATAAATAAATACATTTTTGTCTAATTCTTTCATGTATAAAGAAGAATATTTCATTTAAAATTTATTTGGCATAATTTTGAGAATAATTTACTTTAAATTTAAATCGGGCCTTTCTGTAGCTAGGTGCTGTATTTATCCCCAAAATAATATATATATCTGAGTATAACCTGATATTTTATTTACAATGTGTTAGATCTTTTTCACTTAAAAAAAATCGATATAGATAACAAATTTGAAAAGTGTGCAAACTAACTTTCTATGTAGAAATCCATTTATTCAGTGATGTTGGGAAGTCAGCGATAAAGTTTAAATTCATACACTGCAGTTTAGTTATTCTGTCAAAAATATCATTAGCTCATTTCCTAGCCAAGAAAATAATCAAAATTCGTAATGGACTTGGGACTACAATCTGTAGTTTTATTCAACTTCCCCTTTGCCTTTTCCTTTAATGAAATGTTGTTAATAATCCTTCCCATCTAAAACTCAGCCAGATCAAATCCAAGAATTGTATTATGGCTACGAGGTACGACATAGCATTTGTCATTGACCAAAGCCTTGGGCGCCTCATAAGTAACAGTACGAGGTTGTGCAATTCTATCCTAGTTTTGATGGAGAATATGTGTGTGGGGAGATTCGAGAATCACTTACCTTTCTTCCCTAATCTCAACATCTAAAAATAGTTTTCTGCACAACAGGTGTTTGAAGTGTCAAGATAGTGTAGACTTACAAACATGTCTACACCTATTCCAGATTCGAATCTGGGTCCAAGTTTACGACATCAAACTGCCTTTCCACCTTGTCAATAATGGTGCTTGAAGCAAATTGTTAACTAATCCACTGTCTAGTATAAGAGATACGGTTGTTTTACCTTCGTAACCTAATTCATGATGCCCATTTTATATTTTTGATATAGAATTAAAATGTGTAATACTATTTATTAGAGTAGATTGAATCTACCCTGATATACACAGTTCATTATTTCTAACAAGAAAGTCTATCTTTGGAGCAATAAAAAGATGCGCGATTTATTTAAAGTAACGTGTCTATTAAATCTAAGTGCTTATGTTGGAGGACCCAAAATAAACTAAATCCAAAGCAAGTGAAGTCTTCCATGTCCCGTTTGGTTTTTTTTCTGTGTCACCCTGTGTAGTTTACTTTTAATAGTCCTTTTATAAATGCTTCAAATTTGAAAAAAAAACACTTAATTGTTCTTTGAGATCATAACCACATACGAAATAGAATTGTTCAATAAAAGAGTACCTCAAAATCATTAAACATGCGCAGCTAAGTGCTTAATTGTGTTCGAACGAATAAGTTCAAAAAAGTTACAAGCATTTGTAATTAACTTTGCCATTTTATGGGCTTGAACTTACCACAGAAGTCGATGGTCTGGGCGTACGAGATATCTCTTCGTCTGTGGGAGGACGATAAACAACAGATTCTGGAGGGTCGAACATTCTAGGTTCTGGTCCTGGTCCAAGCCACTGTCCAGTGTTATAGCAATACTTCCCCATCATGAGTTTATTTCGAGCAGATCCCCTCATGAAGAGAGCTTCTTGAAAAGGGATTTCACGGTAAGATGGCATCTTGCTACGTGCCTGCACATGAAGAGTAGAATGATTACTTTATTGAAAGATTAGAAAGGAAAATATTAATACAGTCAATTACAGTTAAAGACAATGTTCTGGAACTCCTTGTCTGCGTCCAGAAACTGGATAGTATTTGCATTATCCAGAGTTTTTGGAATGAATTATCTACTTTGAAATGACTAGGTTGCTTTAAGTTTATAAGCCTAGAATAATTAATGATGCTTTTAACAAAAATACTTAAAAATTTTACCTCTCAATTTATAATTTAAGTGCTGTATATGACTTACTATGTAACCTGAGACGTTTCAAGCGATATTCGAAATTATTCTTTGATCGTTTTGTGTCGTGATCAAGACTTGCCACTTGTCACTTACTTCGCGATCGTAAATGCGCATTTTGAGTTCACAAAGGATGCCAGAAATGTTGCCATCTGGTGAGCTCAATACTGTACCAAAACTATGGATGAAATCAGAATCCTTACATTGGTATTACGATACCCTGAGTGACAAAAGACATGCTAGAGTGATCATTGGATAATTTCAAACACCATTTTTCGGTATTCTACGCATTTTTTCTAGCTGTTCCCCGATTTCGGACCAGCCTCGGAAACGTATTAAAATTACTTCTATATTACCATGATGTCATATATGAAACCAGGGCTTCGAACCGCTATTTTTTTAGTTTCGGTTTTCGGTTTGGGTTAAAGTAAAAAAAAATATAGGTTCAGTTCCGGTTTTCCTTCCGACCAAAATAACGGTTTCGGTCCAGGTTTAAATAAATAATTGTTTGCGTGTATATTTTTATATGTAACAAAATATAATTTTATATAAACAAAAAATGCAATTCTATCACAATTTTTTTAATGGATGCATTATGTAAATTGATACAATTAAATAAATTAAATTCACACCTGAAACACCCTTTCAACGCTAACTTGTGTAACCGGAGCTGCAAAAACCACCATTGCAACCTTATACAAGTGCAGATAGATAGTTTTATTCTCTTCTCCAAAATATAAAACATTGTATTTTGGATCCAGTCTTCGTTCATTATAAAAATTATTTAAAATAAAATCAATGTTAGTCTCAGACATAGGAGATCTTTGTGATTTTATAGACAATTATTTACTATTCATAAAACTCTCTAAATCGTCTACATCTTCATAGATTTCAGTAGAAGATTTTGTTTCATGATTTACGACAGAAATGGACTTTTCCGAATATTCTATTTTATTCCAAATATTCTTTAAATGTTACACAGCCTGTACGTTTTCTAATGTGAAACGCGAAATTTGATAACGTGGATCCAAGTAAACAACTCCAACTAAACTATCACATTCTATTAACGATGCTTCCCTGCTAGATAATTGATTGAATAAAATATCTGCACACAAATTTTTAAAATTTCATAGTTTATATTTGCAACGTCTCCAAATTCCGTAAAAATCGCTTAAAATTAATTGTTCACGTTTGAGTTTTAAAGTTTCTTCCGTTAGGGGTTGTAATGTTCCGACAATTAATTCTATTTTCTCGCATTTACTATCCGCAAAATAATAATTTTAATTGCTTTCCGCTAAAGCTGAGCTGACATACTTGCATTTCAATAAAGATTTTAACATATTAAATGCACACTGCTCGACATTGAAAATGCAAGACCAAGAAGGAGTGGTCAGAAATTTATGCAAATTTTAGAGTAGACCCACGTCACTGAGTTATGCGAATGATGTGAAATGCGCAGCTCTTCGACGCACGTGAAGTAAGATATAAGGGAAGGAACGTGCAGAGTGGGCAATATTTGTGTCGTTATTTCTGCCAGACGAATTATTGAAGAAAGTTGGTTTTTGTCTCGGAGGATACGTGTAATAGGAGAGAATGCCAGGCCGCCGTCAACGAAGGCACTTCCAGCAGATAGACGATTTTACGAGGGGTATGGTGATCGGACTGAGAAGGGCGGTTGGTCCTTACGTCAAATCGCAGCTGATAACCACATGGATGAGAGCACGGTTCATCGGCTATGGCGAACATGGTTGGAACAAGAGAATGTGGAAAGAAGGAGGGGTGCAGGTGCAGCCAGAGGGACGTCAGCACGCGTGGATAGACACATCGGCCGATAGCTGTAGCGGTCCCGCAAGTCACTTGTACCGCGATTCTGCAGCATGCGCAAGATACCCTGGATGTTCCCGTTTCGACGAGAATCATTTCCCGTCGATTGGTTGAACGTGGCCTGCACTCACGGCGTCCGTTAAGAAGACTGCCATTGAACCCACAGCATAGACGACACCGATTAGAATACTGCCGGACTGGAGCTATGTGCATGACAGAATGGCGAAACGTCGTGTTCTCAGATGAGTCACGCTTCTGTTTATCCAGTGACAGTCGCCGCATACGTGTGTGGCTTCGACCTGGAGACAGTTCTAATCCGGCAGTAACTGTGGAACGCCCCACCGGGCGACAACGTGGCATAATGATTTGGGGCGCTATTGCCTACGATTCCAGGTCACCTCTAGTTCGTATTCAGGGCACTATGACGGACCAACGATACTTGGATAATGTACTAAGGCCAGTGGGAATCTCCTACCTTCAGGGGTTGCCTAATGCAATTTTTCTGCAGGATATCGCCCGACCACACAGTGCTCGCATCTGACAACATGTTCTGCAAGATATACAGATGCTTCCCTGGCCACCTTACTCTCCTGACCTGTCACCAGTCGAACATGTGTGGGATATGATTGGACGCCGTTTGCAGACTCTGCCTCGTTCAGAAGACGAATTGTGGCAAATGGTTGAAAGGGAATGCAGAGCCATCCCTCAGGACACCATCCGCGCTCTTATTGACTCTATGCCTAGACGTGTTTCTTCGTGCATCGCTGTCCGCGGTGCTCCTACATCCTACTGAGCCGACGCCACTCTCGCTCTGTATTTTGACTATCATTTTGAAATAAAACCCACTTATTGCTGTTTGCTGTTTCTGTCTTTTTTCCAAATTTCATCACTTTCTCATCACTCCTTCTTGGCGTTGCATTTTCAATGTCGAGCAGTGTACTGTATACCCTCTTGTTGGACAATCCGAAATTGGCTTCTAAATGTTAACGTCTTTAAATTTTGGCATTAAAGATGGAATGTTCAAGTTTTTTACCAATCCCCGAGCTTCAGTAATAAACTCATTAAAATTAACGTTTTTTATAGAGTCTTTGATAACTCGAGTCAACGTATGAGCAGCACATCTTATTCCGATAAGCTAATTGAACAAGAAGTAACGATCCAAAACTATTCCGTCCATAAAGTGATCCCTAGTTTCAAAGTTTTCATTTTCTAAATCAATAATTGAAGATTCATTGTCAATATAGGATCCTAATTAAGTTGACAAATGAAATTATATTAACTCCATTGCCAGTAGTGATTATATAAATTTGCTTAATATCAATATTGTATTTTTCAAGTACTTTTGCAACCATTTTTTAATATAAATAGCAGTATGCTTATCTTTTAATTTCGTCAAACACTATTTTTCCGCCAATTATCAATTGAGAGTTGATTCCCAAGATAGATCTGTTTAATTTGGTTGCTATGTCAATTTTCAAAGAAATTAATTCTTTTCAAGCTCCTTACTTATTTCAAAAACAATTTTATCATTTGTCTCTGTTTATTAATAGTTTTACATTTTCTGAATTAACTATAAACGTATTACCTGTTCTCTTAGGCTCATATTATCTTTTTCAACTGTACTTTTTTTTATAGTCACTAAAATGATATCTTTTTAGATGACGCTCTACATTGGAAGTATGATTTCCAATCCAATTATAACTGTGTCTCATATATTAGAAATGCTTTTATCTTCTGTTTTAAAATATGTAAAAAACTCACTGCTTGTATTTGTCTTATTTCTTCCCATTATAAAATATTTATAATGGGGTATAAAAAATAAAGAACTTAAAAGAACATAGCCTCTGTCTAATTAGCCCAAGGTGTTTTTCAGATTTGAACCCCTTGTTTTAAAAAATATCGAGCAGAGCTTTAAAAACTTTTTAATTTATGATAAACTTCTTACGTAAAATTACGACGCAGCATATACCTAGTTGTAGAACAATACTCCTTATATGTCGAACATTGTTTGTTTTTTGTAAAAGCATTCTCGCCTTTCCTTTACACTGATTTTTTAACCTATAAATAAATTTGTTTAATTCATCAATAGAAACAACATTTTTTATAAAAAGGGATAAAATTTAAAAACAAAAACTTGATTTGTTTTTTTCTTTTAACATGTCACTTTGCTTAAACTGATATTTTTCGTTCAGAATTTGCACTTCTAGTTCATGTAAATGTATTTATCTGCTTTTTCTCAGAAGTTTCATATGAACTTGAAATAGAAAAGTACAAGAACATTGAAACAAGAAATACATCCCAATATACTAGAAATGAAGATGATAACTTAATGGTTGACGTTAAATTAGAAAATATTGTTAATTTGAATGTTGTAACAAAATGAGGTTTAGTTCCGGTTTTCTTTCCGACCAAAATAACGGTTTTTTCCGGTTTTCGGTTCAGTTCTGTTTCGAAGATCTGTATGAAACAGCGTTCCATGACAGACTGTAGAAAGATTAAGCCTCTCATAAGCTCCTTATAAGAGGCTTAATCGTTCTGCGATCATTTTATCAAATACGTTCTACTATGTCTGATAAAAATGCCATTTAAAATTTCACATCTACTGCTATTTGTTAGTTGAAAGCTACATAAAACATAAAATGGACATCGCAAAATAATCTTTCAGTCATTACTGAATGTACTCACTCTTAGAAAAAAAAACGACGCACCAAGAAGGAGTTATCCGAATAGGACGAAAATCTGTAGAAGTGATGTACATGTACAGAAAAACAAATTATTACAGTTTCATAAAAATTGGATGATTTATTGAAGTGAGAGAGCTTCACAAAGTGAAAAAGTTAGTAACGCGTTTGTCCACTTCTGGCCTTTATGCAAGCAGTTATTCGGCTTGGCATCGATTGATAGAGGTTGTGGATGTCTTCCTGAGGGATATCGTGCCAAATTCTGTCCAACTGGTTCGTTAGATCGTCAACATCCCGAGCTGGTTGGAGAGCCCTGTCCATAATGCTCCAAACGTGCTCAATAGGAGAGAAATCTGGCGACCTTGCTGCCCAAGGTAATGCTCGGCAAGCAGTAGAAACATGTGCAGTGTGGGGGCGGGCATTGTCTTGCTGAAATGTAAGCCCAATGTAAGGGTGGCGTGACATGAAGGGCAATCGGGGCTTAGAACTTCGTCGACGTACCGGTGCGCTGTAAGGTTGCGACGGATGACAACCAAAAGGGTCCTACTATGAAATGAAATGGCACCCCAGACCATCACTGCTGGTTGTCGGCCTGTTTGCAGGAAGACAGTCAGGTTGGTATCACACCGCTGTCCGAAGCGTCTCCAGACACGCCTTCTCTGGTCTTTGGGCTCAGTTCAAAGCGGGACTCATCACTGAAGACTATTCTATTCCAGTCAGTGACATTCCAGTTCGAATGAGCACGACACCACTGAAAACGGGCTTCACGTTGTACAGAGATCAATGGTGGTCGGCGCAAGGGGTGCCGTGACCTCAGCCCCCTTTCGGTGAGTCGTCTATGAATGGTCCTTGCGGTCACTGAAGCAGTAGTTCCACGTACAATCGATGATAATGATGCATCTGGGGCTGTGAGTGCCGCTCGGACGATTGCTCGGTCTTCACGTCCTGTCGTTTCTCTAGGCCTACCGCTTCCTTCTTGACGCTGTGTGCGGCCATGAATCACTCATTCCTGCCAACATCGTCTAATAGTGGCATCGCTGCTGCTCAAATGTCGAGCTATTCGCTGATAAGACCAACCGGCTTCTTTGAGCTCAACTACACGACCTCTCTAAAATTCTGACATCTGTGCATATTGTTAGAGCACCTGTATGCGAGGCAAAGTTACTGTCTACCTGAGTGCACGGAATGAAATTCGTGAAGAATTTATGACCTAGAATCGTAATTTCTGCTTTTAAATTTTACTCACTCTTAGAAAAAAAAACGACGCACCAAGAAGGAGTTATCCGAATAGGACGAAAATCTGTAGAAGTGATGTACATGTACAGAAAAACAAATTATTACAGTTTCATAAAAATTGGATGATTTATTGAAGTGAGAGAGCTTCACAAAGTGAAAAAGTTAGTAACGCGTTTGTCCACTTCTGGCCTTTATGCAAGCAGTTATTCGGCTTGGCATCGATTGATAGAGGTTGTGGATGTCTTCCTGAGGGATATCGTGCCAAATTCTGTCCAACTGGTTCGTTAGATCGTCAACATCCCGAGCTGGTTGGAGAGCCCTGTCCATAATGCTCCAAACGTGCTCAATAGGAGAGAAATCTGGCGACCTTGCTGCCCAAGGTAATGCTCGGCAAGCAGTAGAAACATGTGCAGTGTGGGGGCGGGCATTGTCTTGCTGAAATGTAAGCCCAATGTAAGGGTGGCGTGACATGAAGGGCAACACAACGAGCCTTAGAACTTCGTCGACGTACCGCTGTGCTGTAAGGTTCCGACGGATGACAACCAAAGGGGTCCTACTATGAAATGAAATGGCACTCCAGACCATCACTCCTGGTTGTCGGCCTGTCTGTCGGAGGACAGTCAAGTTGGTATCCCACCGCTGTCCGGGGCGTCTCCAGACTCGCCTTCGCTGGTTATCGGGGCTCAGTTCAAAGCGGGACTCATCACTGAAGACTATTCTATTCCAGTCAGTGACATTCCAGTTCGAATGAGCACGACACCACTGAAAACGGGCTTCACGTTGTACAGAGATCAATGGTGGTCGGCGCAAGGGGTGCCGTGACCTCAGCCCCCTTTCGGTGAGTCGTCTATGAATGGTCCTTGCGGTCACTGAAGCAGTAGTTCCACGTACAATCGATGATAATGATGCATCTGGGGCTGTGAGTGCCGCTCGGACGATTGCTCGGTCTTCACGTCCTGTCGTTTCTCTAGGCCTACCGCTTCCTTCTTGACGCTGTGTGCGGCCATGAATCACTCATTCCTGCCAACATCGTCTAATAGTGGCATCGCTGCTGCTCAAATGTCGAGCTATTCGCTGATAAGACCAACCGGCTTCTTTGAGCTCAACTACACGACCTCTCTAAAATTCTGACATCTGTGCATATTGTTAGAGCACCTGTATGCGAGGCAAAGTTACTGTCTACCTGAGTGCACGGAATGAAATTCGTGAAGAATTTATGACCTAGAATCGTAATTTCTGCTTTTAAATTTCCTGCCAGTTGCGCAGATCAGATGCGCTGTAGCGACAACCGTTTATTCATTGGCAGCCAAAATGTAAAATTTTGCATTTTACATCGAAACCTGTATTCATATCAGTTTGTGTCGAATTTGCTTTACATCTTCTCGGTGCGTCGTGGTGCGTCGTTGTTTTTGTCTAAGAATGTATATCCAACTTTAAAGAAAGTGGAAAAATTTGTTTATCTTAAATGAAGATGGAAAAACGAGTAGGGCTAAAATGGGTCTCGTATGCAACTTACCTCTTCAACAGGACTCAGACGTCTGCTATTGAAACTTGCTTTCCTCTTGATAACGATAGCTGCAATGGCCACCATGATTATAGTGAGGATAAAAGCGCCTATAATCACGCCTAGTATCAGAGTAGTATGTTCCATTTCATTGGCTAGAAAGTGAAATACGAAATATAAGTATGTACGGACGCTTCTTATAAATGTAGTCATAAAAAATTCAATATATAAACGAAATAAGTTAGTCAGAGTTGAACTGTCGTTTATCCTTCTGCCAGAATTACGAACCCTGCTATCCTAGGGTTATAATTACGATGAAAATAGGTCGGCAATTTCTATAGCTTGCAAAATCTAGCCTTATATCATGTCTACGTATCAGCTAACTACACATGCAGTAATTAAGGGGAATTATTGTTTCAAAGAACTAGTTTAACTTAAATCATATAATGAACCATCAGAAAGTAAATTTTACTGGAAACGTTATTTTGAAATTAGGGTTTTAATAGCATTTTATCGGATTTTACCAAATTTGCAGAAAGTAAAATATAATTACAATGAAAGTTGTGTGATTAACAGACAGAATTTTATTTCTCAATGGTGATAAAGATTATAAAAATAGAAATCCAAATGCAACTAAAGCTCTGCAGTGCACAGACTGAAAATCTTTTGAAAGCAAATATCAGCAATTATACCCAATATTATTTAATTCTATCCTTAATCTATTCTTTACGAAGTGCTCATGATTCCCGCAAATTTGAAATAGCTTAAACGTCCTCGAATATCATAAGCTACATTTTCTCTAGCACATTCCTGAACAGGTAGAGTTCCCGAATAGACAGGTAATGGATAGATCACTATAAATCATGAAGACAAATTATACGTAAATGCGAGAACAGACGTTCAATCAAAGATTATATGCTCTTGCCTAACAAATTATTTTCCGTCTTCTGTTCCCAATAAATTTACATTTTCTAAAGAGAGTGTGCTTGTTCAGAATCGAAAATCTGTTATCACGGAATAACAATACGTAACTCTCGGTTAACAGGGAGACGATTAGCCGGGATGAGGATTAGCTAAACCGTGAGTAAAAAGGTAAGTTTATTTATCGCAAAACGATGTGTAATTACTGTTCTTTAATGCCATTTTAATTCATCTCCTTTATTTTAAATTATTTACAGTCTATTCTTTCTATTTCGAAAACTGATTTAATTTGCGTCACCATATGAACTTATTCTCCAAATTAAACTGCTTAATATAGCTAAATGTAATAATCGTTACTAGTTAATAATATTGCATAATAACATAATAATCTTATGTTTTATTAATTGCTAATGGTCTATTCCTTGTTATTAACTATCTTTGGTTTAAGAGTAAGTTTTTAGCTAGCTTGAAAAGAACGTTTGATTTTGTTTACGCGATTTTAGAGTTTCGTAAAGATTGAACTAACATTTGCTCCCCCAAAATCTAATTATTAGGTACATGCCCATACAGTTATTTAATGCCTTAATGTACTAAAATAGATAGGTTCATACAAAATACTATGAATGAAGTACTACTGAGTTTTGCATATTTAACAGAAGCAATATATTGTATAAAAATTTAAAAAAAATGCCAGAGAAAAATGAAAGAATTTAAGCGAGCACGTTCATACCTGGAGGTGGCTTTGTGGAAGGATCCAAAGGCACGACAACAAGGGTGTTTCCATCCAAGTCACTGATGGTTAGATGACCGTTGTCGATCATCCGCTTCAGTTCGTCTGCTGCAGCTTTCACAGCTTTCTCGTCAGCTAAATGTCCGTGATCCGAGTTTGGTACCATGTCAAAATTCACCTCAATGCTACCTAAATTGAAATGAATAGATATTCATAAATCTCCATATTTGAGCTCATGAGTTGAAGCGTATTACATTTCACCTTCACTATAACAATAAAAAAATTTGATGTGCATACAACACCACTTCGTTTCACTAATTCGAGACATGGAAAATGCAGATTAACTTTCGTCAATCTGCTCAGCAGAACGGAAAACATAGAACTATCTAAAATTTTTTGTGCAAGATTTACGTAGGATGTTAGCAATATGAAGTATTTAGAATGGTATATTCATTTGTCTTTTTTTACGCATGCTATATCTTAAATAGCTATCATGCGATTTCTTAGAAAATATAAGTGTGGTTCGATCCATCGTTTCCGTAATTTTAGTCTCGCCATCTCAGCACCGCACCCTAAACGTTTGTTCCTCGTCTCAGCGGCCGAAAGCAAAAATCGCTGAACACTGGTGTTCGATTCCAGGCAAACGGGCTGGTTGTAGCATTTTAGTGGTTTTCACCATATCTAACGTGGATGCGAGCTATTTTCATTAGCTGCGGGCGAGCGGTTTCAAGTCCTCTTCAAAGGCATCCCTCTCCTTAAATAGAAAGCCCTCGAGTACTTTGTCACAATCGAAGAAATCTAACTAAACCAATCTTTTTCTTTCAATATTTAGCTGGTTTTTTTTTGCGTGGTGCATTTTAGGTACCTCAACTTATAAAGTCTTTACAAATACTAATTATTTAAATATAAACTTTACTTTGTTACCCGAGTATCGGAACTAATAAAGTGAATTCTAGTTACAGGATGAGAATATTATAACTAGATGCATTATAACTTGAATACTAGTTATGGATCTTGGTAATGGAAATATTTAACACAGTGTTCTATATGAATACTATTATGCATTGTTAACATACTACACTCATCATCAAAATTAAAGGATAGTGAGAAAAATATGCTCACTAAGTTAATGTTGCAACTAATGCCCAATCTTTTAATTATTTATGTTAATTAAATATAATTGAACACAAATTTGCGCTTCCGTGCATATGTTAACGCTCAAATTTTGTGATTGACAATATGGTGGGCAATGGACGTATGTTGGAATTCCGGTCTGCAGTGTTGTTTAAAGTGAATGTGGTTTCTGAGAGTGATCAATATCAGTAGTTACTGGTCCTGTCTTCACCTTCAATAAAGCCAAGATGACTTGCCCGAGAGTTGTTTACTGACGAGCCCGGATATAATCTAAATAGTGATTCAAGACGTGCTTTGATCTGGAGAGAGGAAGAAACACTGAACTTACTTTCCCTTGTCCGTGAAATATCCTGTTTCCATGACTGCAGTTTAATAGTTTGGAGAAGAATCCCGACAAATAGCCGCACCGAGCTGCATGTATTTCGAGGAGGTTCTGTAAGCGCTCGGAGGTATGTGGACGAGATGTTGGAACTCCAAGCTAGACTGTTTAGGGGTGCTGTTGTCCAAGAGGTTTTGTTTCTGGATGGCAATGCTTGGCCTCATCCAGCATATGTAGCTTCAGAATATTTGCAAACAGAAGATACCGCGAATGGATTGACTAACTTACTCACCTGAAATGAACCCGATTGAGCATGTGTAGGATACCTAACAGAGCCGAATTTCAGCTCGCCAAATTCCTCCCCGGAACCTCATGGAGCTGAAAAGTGGACTTTAGAACAGTGGTGTGCCATTCCGAAAGACTTAGTGAATATTTTGGTAAAGCCTATGAAATCAAGATGTGAGGTATGCATATCTGTCCGAGGTTACCATATTAAAGAAAAATTTTTACCACAAGAGGTGACTTAAATTTTTCCAACATCTTCCAATTTCCAAAAATTTGGCTTTAATTTCAATATTTTGCGAATAATCAACTGCCAAACATTGTAATTTACGTTAACTAATGCTTTTGTACAAATTTCTATTAATAATTTTTTATTAAGTGTCAGTTAAGTTTTATTTCTGTCATTATATTTTAATTTTGACGACCAGTGTATATAACATACTGTTGTTTGGCGTACTCTGTATCATTTGATGCAATTATTCATATTAAATAAACAGTAAAGGAAAGACCAAATGATTGCTGTGATAACTATTCCAGCATGTTGCAATATGGAAATTGTTTCAAGCATTTCCTACTTTAAAAAATTTAGAAATGCTAGTAAAATCAGCGAAATATTAATTCTGTAATAAACTAGTTAATTGGGGAGATGGCGGATTAAAATATCGGAACTGAAACGGCCAGATGGAACAGTGGTGCCCAGAGGATGAAAACGAAATGGCAGGACCGAAATGTTCTGCTTCGAAATACGTGCATGTTATTTAGCATAGAAACTAACTAATTAAAAAAATATTGCACGCAAGGGCACACAAGGCACGAAAGCAAGATAAAAAGCATTTGGCCAAAAATTATGAGAAAATTATCCATTGCGGAAAAAAAAACAACTTTGGCGTCTCCAAAATGCCAGATCAGACTTCGTAACAGAAAATAACAGCATTTACAACAAATCTTACCACTATAAAATAATAATAATAATAATAATAATGATGATGGTGATGATGATGATGATCTATAGCATCGGCATGCACATACAGAAAAAAAATAAAACTTTCAACTAAACGAAGATGCATAAATATAAGCAAACAAAACTTTGAAGACATATTCAGTTAAACATTGTATAGCAAAACTAGGTCAAGAGTTTATATTCGTCATCATTGTATACATTATACCATCAGCCTTAATTAAGAACTTCATTGATATATTTATACCAGTCCAGTATTTAGGAGTTGTAAATAATAATTTATTCTTAATAAAAAAGACTCTCTTCTAAATGCGATGACTTCTAATTACTGGACTTTTCCAAATATAATGGTTAATATCTATCTCTTTATTTAATTTTCCACATTTACGTAGTATATTCACTTTGAAGGAACAATTTATGTATTGTGAAACCTTCCTGATCCTATAAAGAGCTGGAATGAAATAAAAATCCGACCATCGCATGTTATTCAAAGTTTACAGTAACACGCAAAGTTTCATACACACATTTTTGACAATGCATGTTTCTCTAACAGCGATATTCTTCACCAGATGGGATTGGATATAAACAGAATGTCACTTCTGCAGCGTCAGAAAAACTCATTGAAAATTAAATCGTGGGAAAAATGGAATTCATGAGTAACTTATTCGAGCCATGGTTTGTCTGGTTTAATTCTTTTTTAAGAAACTATCAGTTTCACACGTACTTGAACGTGTTTCGGAATGATTTTGTACACCAGTTTTGACTGTAGCTGTGCTATCAATTGAAGCCTCAGTGATTTATATAAGATGGAGTGAAGACATACTGGTCTACTGATATACTGGATATAACACGAGGCAGTACCTCTTGATAGAAAATGGCATAATTTTGTAATGTTTTAGCATCATAGAAGTCCGAATTAAATTCTTGAATTCTTTAACTGGGAGGAGAGCTGCAGATATTTATATTTCAATGCAAACAACATAAAATTAGTAAAATATCTTATTCGGTAAACTCTCATTCTCAAAGTGACATCATGACAAATTTCTCCGGAAGATTTTAGGCTTTGAAATCAAATTGATTTGGCAAATTTTCAATCAATTCCATGTAGAGTATACAAAGACTAATAAGCAAAAAAGATCATGCAACAAAGTTCTTTCTTTTCACTCTTTAAAAACAAAGCATACTGCATGTTGCTAATACTATACTGGTGTTACTAAATGTGGTTTTAGACTTAGATGCACCTCACATTGTGCAGAGAGACTATGAGCATGAATTTACAGCTGACGCGTTTAAGGAAAGCTATGTGTTGTACATATGAAACAAGACATGGAAGAAAGTAGCATCCACAGGTACAGGCGAGCTTTCAGCTCGCAACTGGGATAATGAAAACGTATTATATGCTCGAATGGACGAAAATGGAAATACAGTTTGAATAATAGGATGTTGTTTTATTCAAAGCCAAAAAAAAGTTACTATACTTATAAAATGAAGTTTGTACAAAATATTTAAATTACCTCTTATAACTAAATAATTTATGGAGTTATTATTTTAATTCACCAGTTATTATGATTTACACGTTTATTGTAATCTCTCTTTTTCAGCTCCCTCACCAGAAATGCAAATCAATTAGAGCTGAGGTTATTTAAGCTGAGATTGTGAGACAGAGCGTCTTTCTGCCTCTCGATGCAATAGTACTACATTTCACGAACTCTGATAAGATTGCAATTCTTCGGCTTTGCATTATTTGCATCATCTAATGTTACGTATTTGGGTCAACTTAGAATTTAAGATCAATTTGTAGTCATAGTACTAGGCTTAGATTCGAATTAAAATTTGACTGTTCCTTTAAGTTTCATCTCTACAAGTGGTAGCTGATTTTGTAAGCATGAGATGTGTATTTTATGTTCATGTTCTGATTCAACGGAAAGGTTATTTTAACCTTTTCAAGTCTCTGTCCGTTATCTTCAGACGTAGCGAAAATCCGCTGAAACTCTGCTAGGAGTTAGGCGCTATTTTATGTTGCCAAAAAGGTGAAGTTCTATAAATTTGTAGAGACATTAGGTTGTTTCGAAGCAGGAGTTTGAAAAATGAGCAACGCCTTCGCCGGGAATCGAACCACGGACTTCTCGGTTACGCGTCGAGCATGCAGACTACTACACCACGAAGGCATGCGAAGAAGGCGGGAGAAATACCTTATAAATTGATTAATTAAATAACTCAAATATTCATTAAAAAGTATTAATTCAAAAGTTCACTAATCTAAGCACTGAAAGAATAACCTTTTATGTGTACATACATTTTAACAAGTTCTCACAATTTTGAAATTATTGCAATGAACCGGGAGGAATCCAGGCTGTCTGAGTAAACAGTTGCACATTTTCTGTTTAGCCTAAAGATATATGTAAACCTTACAAAATGCCTAAAATATATCTGGCTCGTTAGAAAGTGCTAGATAACTTTCCAGTCAACCGGGTACATCAGAAAAAGAAACGACGGTCTTTGTAATAAACTTAATTTTTCAATTAACCTATCGCATATTCAAATCTTCTATTGATTTTACAATAATCTTGAATCCATAAATAATTAATAGATGTGGGAGACATGCTAATCAGAACCGCCGATGAGGTGTGACGTCATCTGTCGCCAGCTCATCGTCATGTCGCCAGCTCATCGCTCATCGCTCATCGCTCTGCGATGAAGTGTGGCGACAGAAGACATCGCAGAGCAGAGGCAACATCCAGAGGAGACATTTACTTGACCTGCTGCGAACAAGACGTGTTCCCCGTGAGCAGGACTGAGGATCTACGAGATAATAGCTAGCCATGGATGAGGGCATACGTGCCCTGGCGAGGTTTATACCTATTATTATCGTAGAATTTAGAATTTTAGTTAGACCATTATGATCAATAGTCCTGTGAAAGACTGCGATTAATAGTCTGAGCCAAAGAACTATAGACTGAACTAGTTGACTGAACCTTAGTTTTGAGGTTACTTTTAGTTATGCCAATTTCATCTGTCAACAGTTATATGTTCATTTCAGTATTTATTATACTTACATTCATCTCATTAATTTCATAATAAAGTAGTTTAGTTATATTTATTTTGTGCTCTATGTATTCTTCGTGTATCGGGTAACATTACATAGATTTATATATAATAAAAATAACTATTTTCAAAGTACTAAGCAAATGCTTGTTAAAGAGAGTTCGTAACCAATTTATGTATAACAATGGAAGAGACACACGCCAATGTGACAATCAAATTCGCTAACACAACCTTGTATTTGGCCTCCTCGCGCGTGGTTCTACCCGAGAGTATAAAAAGCCGTTACTCAGCTTTCTTTCCCCTTCTTGTATTTTGTTCTCCTGATGAGAAGGGACCTGTAGCTGCCCTCGAAATCGATTGAGTGTTTTTAGTGAATGTACTCCAAATACAAGGTTGTGTTAGCGAATTCAATTTATGTATGTTAAAATGATAAAAAATAATATAAATGATCAATATTTAACTATTACTTAATTTACAGAAAACATATTTTACCTTTGCTGACGACTAAGTTCTGCACACATTCGAAAGGAATTCTCATTGCTACAGCAAGTTGCTTTGTCAAACTATCTTCAAATTCATCTTTTCTTGTACCCACTACTTCATCATAATTAGCATCTATGGTGAAATGGAATGGTATTATTCCAGATTCAGTTACCATTGTGCTTTGAGTTTGGGTACTTGTAGATAACGAGGAAGCAGTATTACTATTACGAACAGTGCTTACAGTGGTATCAGGAAGAGAATTCCTTTTTATCATTGAACTTGGAAACGTGAAAAATTCATTTGCAGTTTCAGTAGAGCTCAAAGAAACGCTTTCATCACCACTGGATTTTGAAATTTTATTTCCTGACTGAATATTTTCCGTATTTATACTGGAGTGCTGTACATCGTTCTCAGTTGAAATGAATTTTAAAGTTGTAGAAATAGCCTGATCATCATCTTTTTCCTTCTGTGATTCTTCAGAAGTTTCTGTTCCAGATTCCCTAGAAATTACTGTTTCAGCTCGTTCAGTGGTTGTGAGCATAGGTTTGAGCATTGATTCTTCGTCTGACTTTGGTGTCTGAGAGTCAAATTCCGTTGAAAGTTTCGGAGTTAAGTTATCCATATCTTTATCCTCGTTAGTTGATTTATCTCTCTGCATATTAGACTCAGAAGTTTCAAAAGGAGTAAACCTTGAAGTTAATGGAGTATCAGTTGTAGTACTTGAAGCAGAGTCATCCACTGGAGTTTTATACTCACGTTCGGTAGAAATGTCAACATTATTATCGCCATCTATACTGGTATATTCTTTTGTGCCAAATGAAGTTCCTGGAAGTGATACAGCTGAAGTTTCATCGTTTGGTTTAATATTTGGAGGAATAAAATCATTTGCTTCTGAAGTTAGGGAAATATCGGTATTTAGTTTTATAGTAGGCGAATTGTCTTTCGTTTCATCGTATTTCGTCGATATACTTTCTTCACTGGAAGGCAGAACTTCTCTTTCCGTCCGTATGAAAGTATCATCGAAAGGTGTTAAATCAATGCTTTCTTCAGAATCTGTCGCTTGATCAAGTGAAACATCCCGTTCTGTTCTAAGTGAAACTTTGCTGGAATCCTTATCTTCAATATTTGTGTAACCAATATCTGATGTTTCGGTTTGGTCATCATTACTAATAGTAACATCTGAATCTGTCATAGGAATATGCTGCAGAATATTAGGATCATTGTCTGTTTCAAAACTTCCTTTTTCTGACTCAGAATTTTTCTTTAAGGATTCAGTACTTTCAAATGCGATTTTTGATGTTGAAGACGAAATGGATGTATAATCTGTTTCATATTTGGTTGACACAGGAACTAACGATGGTTCATTATTAACATGATTTAAAGTTTCTGTCTGAAAAATTTCTAGCGTGAAGGGTATTGCTGTTGGGCTATCCGGTAACAGGTTATTATCACCTGTTGATATTGCATCAGTATCTGTTAAAATCGATTCACTGCTTAATGAACGAGAGTTGTCTTCTGTAAGATATGAATCTTCAGACGTTGAAAATTCATCTTGTGTATATGTAATCGGTATTTCAGCTTCTGGTTCCGTATCTATGTCATTTCTAGTTTCTGTAAAGCTAACAAATGTGCTTTGAAGGGAGGGTGATGAAAGTGTGTTCGTAACTTCCCCCGCTTTTGTATTTGTATTTTCCTTATTTTCTATTTCATTTCGAGTATAGTCTATTTTTTCTGTTTTTTTACTGCTTTCATCAAAAGATGCATCTTCAGATGAAGTTGAAAATTCATCATGTCCATTCGTAGTCGGTATAATCGGTATCTCGTTTTCTAGTTTAGTATCTATGCCATTTGTAGTTTCTAAGACGTTAATAGATGTACTTTGAAGGGAAGGCAATGAATCTGTGCTAGCAACTTCCTCTGCTTCTGTATTTGCATTTACCTCAGTTAGAATTTCATTTCGAGTATTATCTATTGGTTCTGTTTGTTTATTTTTGTCATTAAACAATAAATCTTCTGAAGTTGAAAATTCATCTTGTCGATCTGTAATAAGTACCTTTGTTTCTAATTCAGAAAACTGATTATTTGTAGTTTCTGCAATACGAACAGTGGTTATTTGTGAGAAAGGCGTTGAATATGTAGTAACAACCGCATCATCTTCTGTATTAAAATTTTCTTCAGTTTGAATTTCAGTACGAGTATCTAATGGTTCTGTTTGATTATAAGTTCTTGAAGAAATTTTAGAAGTCATAGTAACTGCATGCGTAGAAGCGTGTAAATTCGTCGATACATTATTGTTTTCAATATCTTCATCGCTATCATTTGAAGAATTTACTTGGTAATCTGTACTCGTTGAGATTTCTGAATTAGGCACGTCAGTGCTTTTGGGCCTTAAGGCTTCCCAAACGTGAAGTTCTGTCACAATGTATCCTTTTCTCGTTGAAAGCGATTGAACATTAGTGGCAGATAAATCAGATGGGCTAAATCTTTCATTGCTTGTAGACGATTTTTGCTGCTGTGTAACTGAAAATGTATCTTTCATGGTTACTCCCCAATTTCCTGATTCCGATTCCTGAATTTCAGTTTTCGCAGTTATTTCAGTAGATATATCAGATGAAATTTTTGAAGTTTGGCTGTCCGATAACGTAATCTCCTTTTTTATTATCGCATATGCATTTGTTGAAGCTTCCGACTGATTATTGATTTTCAATGAATTTTCTGGTACATTTGCGGAAGCAGAATTTTCTTCGTCCGTAGATGTTAAATTTAAATATTCAGAATCACTAATTGACATCTCAGTATTAGGGAAACTACTTCTTGTGGTAAAGGAGTCAATCTCTTCTTTTCTCGATATTTCATTTTTCATTAAAGTGTATTCATCTATTAAAGATTTCGTCTGGCTATTGCTTTGTAATGGAAAAGAAAACGGCGTGGAATTGGAGGACAAAGACACAGTTCTTTCATTTTTCACTTCCGTATAATCTCTTCTTGAAGGTACCATTTCACTTTCGAAGTCAGCTGAGAATGTTACTGGAAGCGAAATTAGAGGTATAGAATCAGAACTTTTATTTTTAGTTGTCTGTCTTGAAGTTTCTACTGGAGCTTTAGTCTCTTCTTCGTAGACTAAATGATAGGTAGGCTCAGCTAATCTAATTGAGGTCAGAGGTAAAGAATTCACTGTAGATATTGGCTGTACTGTTGGTAAAGGATTTATATACCCATTACTCAAAGACTTTGAACTGTCATAAGAAATTTCAGAATCAAAAGGTGACATCTCTTCGGTTTCTTTGTAAAAAACATGTTCATTAGTAGCTCTTTTCTCAATTACTACATTATCACTGGTTTCTATCGTCCTGTCATGAATTATTTCATCTTCCGATTCAAAAGTTACAGGATAGAGGGAACTTCCAAAATTTTGCTCAAAATCTTCAGTGCTATTAATTTTATAAGGCATATCAGCTGGAAAGCTCTTTATTGCACTGTCATCTAAACGTATTGATGGAATTGGCTTATTTTCGATATCTCTTATGAGTGGTTTCGGAGTGGAAATTGAAGGTACTGAATCAGAAGTTTTATTTTCAGCTGCTCTAACTGGAATGCTTTCTGAAATTTTATTGTCTTGTTTAGAAACTAAATGGTAGGAATGCTCAGCTGATTGAAATGAAGTGACAGTTAAAGGATTTTCGGAAGACATTAGCTGAATAGTTGGTAAATATTCTACTCTGTTATCATTTAGAGACTTTGAGCTATCATGGGGAACAATCGAGTTAATAGGTGGTTGTCTTTCTGTTTCTTCATAGAATGCATTCCCATTAGTAGCTCTTTTCTCAATAGCCATGTTATCTTCCATTTCCTTTGCACCGTCATGAGTTATCTTATCTTGGGGAACAGGAGTGACAGAACGTATAAAATTTTCTTCAAAGCCATCAGTATTATTCATGTCGTTAACGAACGTTTGAGGGGGAAAACTTTTTTGCCCGTTATCATCTGAGCGTATTGATGAAACTAGATTACTTGCGATGTCTGCTGTAAGTGCTGTTGAAATTAAAACTGAAAATGCAGAAACAGCAGTTTTATTTTCAGTTGTTGACGCTGAAATGCTTTCTGGAGCTTTAATATTTTGTCCAGCTGATGAATGATAGGGAAGTTCAGCTGATCGAGTCACAGAAGACGTTGACTGGCTAGTTTGTATAGGCTCTGTGTATAGTTTACTTAAAGTTTTTGAACTGTCATAAGGAATATCAAAATCGATTGATGACTTTCTTTCTGTTTCTTCGTACAAAACATTTAGTCTACTAGTAGACGGTTTTTCAATAACAATGTTTTCACTAATTTCCTCTTCACTGTCCCAAACTGTCTTATTCTGGAATTTAGAAGTTGGAAGCTTCAAAGAGTTTGTAATTTCCTTTTCAGAACTGAGAGTAGTATCAGTTATTTTAGAGAAATTGTCAATAGAAAAGTTTTTTATTACACTGGCTTCTGATTGTATTTCAAAAATTTTGTCTTCAAATTTTACTGAACTTACGTTTGGTTGGTTTAGACCATATTCCAAAGGAAGAGAAATGTTTTGTGTGCTTACAGTCTGTGTAACATTTTCCTCCTTTAGATCTATAAAACTTGCATCATCAAATGATAATAGACTGTCTGAATAATTTCCCGCGTATACGCTTACAATAAAATTTTTGGGGGTGAAGCTCGTTTTTGTTTTAGGAATTTCATTTTCTGTTACAGAATCACTTAATAATGTACTGTCATTCTGAGTACTAAAACTGAAGTTCGATGAATTATAGAAAGTATTAAAATTTTCATTTATTTCTTCGTCTAGATTTTGTGACAAAGGATTTAGTATTATTTTCAAAAGCAGCGAGTTTTCGTCATGATTAGATGCAGTATTTTGCAGTAGATCACCTGATGTAGATGAAATATATGAAGGTGTATTTCTGTAATATTTTTTTCTACTGTTGTTAGATCTTAAAGGGAATTGTGAAAAATGATTAGAATCAACGTTTTCAGAACGCAAAGAATAAACCGGTTTCTCTACTTTGTCATCAAGGAAGTTTACAGTACTCTCCCTGACTTCATTTATAGTTTGATTATTCCTTACATTGGTGCCTGAAGGAGAATCTACAGCATTCTCAGATTCATATGAATGACTGCTTTTGACTAGCTTTCTGTTTCTATAAAAATATGCACTTTCATTCCTATCACTGTTTGCTTGTACGTTTTTATTAGCAATTTGCAAAGAGTCATTCTTAGTAGTATTATAAGTTTCAAACGCGTAATCTGAGTTATCATACTTAGTCCTCAATGATGCATCTGCATCAACATTTTGAAAATTCTGATGCATATCTGTTCTTGTTGTAATATTTTGAGCTCTAATGATTGGAAAAGTGCTGGTTTCTTGATCATTTCTGGTAAATCGAGGACTCACAGAAATTTTATTTCTAAGAGTTTGTTGATTATTTTTATTACTGTGAATTTTAATCGTTTTATTATAAGCAAATTCAGGATTTCTTGGGGTTGCTTTAACCTTTTGAGCAATTTCATTTTTAGTAACATTTAAAATGGTATCCTTCCCAAATTCAAGTCGAGGTTTGTATAAGTTCTCTTTCTCTTCCTCTCCATTTTGTTCAACAGGTTTGGCAAATTGCTGTTGAAGAGTATCAAGTGCGGATTTTGTTGGTTTAAACAGATTATTTGAAGATCGAATGTTTGAATTTGTGTTTACAGGGGACATATTCTCTTCTAATATCGCATCAAGATCTTCAGTTTCGCTGTTTGAGTATCGCAAGGAATGAAGAGTTTCGTTTTTTGTGTTTGCTTTTGCAGTATTGTTCAAATGAGTTGGCCTAGAAATTCGTTTTCTTCTTTTTAGTGCTACTGGGATAGATTCTTCTATTTTAAATATCTGATTTCTTTTAGGTGATGGTTTTGGATCATCATGTTCCTTTCCTAAAACCAAATTTGTGACATTAGAATGAAAATTCAAATGAAATGAGTTTGAAAGTTTTGTTGCTATATTATTACTTTTAAATAAAGTATCATTGTTCTGGTATTGAAGATTACTTGAATCTAAGAATTTGTTTTTAGGGTAAAATTTTAAATGTTTTAATTGCATTCTTTTGGTTGATTCTTTATTTGAAGCAATGGAATTCATAGATTCTCTATCAGAGCTTCTGTTTTCATTTATACCAGTATGCCCATGATTATTTTCAAACTGAGACAAATGCGGTGGTTCATGCAAGGGTAAAAAATATCTGCTCTCTGTTTTACCTTTACACTTGCCAGATTCTCTGCATAAAATGCCTGGAAAGATAAGTTGATGGATAGCCCTCTTCTCTGAAGTATGTAATTTAAGATTCCCTATTGATGATATTGAAATGTTATTCGGCAGCTTTTGAGGTGTATTTATTAAATAGAGTTTCCTTCCAGATTCCAATACTGAGCTTTCGTGTTTACCTGTGATCCAAAAACGGTCTGTGCTTCTTCCAGTTCTTTTCTTTGAAACTTTCTCAATGTGATGTATATTCTGAGGAAATGGTTTTGAATTAAGCACCGAAAAGGAATCAAATGATTTCTTTGAGGAATAATCTGGATAAAATCTCTTCGTATGGCTGTTGACAGAACTCAAACAGGTTTGCAATGAATCTTGGAAGACAGAATATTGCTCTGTATGAGATATTTCTCTTATATTTTTAATACTTTCATTTTCGGAATTAACATCCCTATTTGCCTTTGATAAATTTTGCAGATATTTCAGACATCTAGCGTCATGCAATGTGTTTATATTTTTTAGATATTTATGAATTTTCCGACCACCAGTTTTATTCCTAAAATTTAGTTTTGAAGCAGGAAATTTTTTAAACTTCCTCCTTATGTAACCGAATATGATTTTGTCATAAAAGCTGGAATTATATTTTTGAAGATTTTTATGATTATGTTTAGTATTCAAAGGTAGATGCTTTTTATATGGGATTAATATAAGAGAGTCTTTGCTAATTTTCGATAATGGCTTTAAAAAGGTAGACCGTCTGTTCAGAATTACAAGAGGACTACTAAGCAGACTAGAACTTTGGTTGCAATTTTCACTGGAGATGCAATTGTGGTCTACCACAGATCTTGCAGATTTGTCATCTCCGTCTGAAAGGAAAAGAATAATTTAAAAATGAAGTATCTGATGATAGTTATTGCAAAACAATTTAAACCATAAATACAAAAAAAGACTTAGCAGTTATAAAATTGACAGTTATAGGTTCAAACAGATACTTTTCTCTACCTCTGGATGGCAAAGCGCAAGTCACTAAAAGCGCATTCATTTATAGAACAATGGTAAGTGCTCAGGAAAAGCGCTTCTACAATACAAATGACGACGCAGATTTACAGTCCCGAAGAAAATTGATATGATCGAGCATTAAAAAAAGTGTTCATTCGATTTTAAAAATTAAGTAAAAGGTCCCCATAAAAATATGTAAACACCCTAAGTTCTTCCAAATAAGAATGTGTTTTAAATGATGCAAAGATTAATATTTTCATAGTTTTACATTAAAAAATTGCAAAATCGAAATTTTTACTCGTTCCTCCGGCCCTTATACTAATGTCTCCAAAAATTTGGTACTCATTATGTCAAAGGAATACGAAAAGTCTTATTGTCATACGGCAAAAGAATTGACCGGGATATTTTGTGTTAAAATTTAGAATCATATTGAAGGGCCGTACACAAATTGAAGAGCAGAATCTTGCAATTTCTATGTAACTAAGAATAAAATATCGTTTAGAAAAAGTTTTCTGATGTTATGAGATTACTTGATGAGCATTTCTGTACAGATTACCGTGAAAACATAATCATCAATGTAATTAGTACGTAATTACATTGATGAATACGCACGTAGCTAACACGTAATAGTATTTGCATTAGTTAAAAATGAAAAATACTTTCATTTAAGTGACTTGTTTGTAAGACAACCAGATTATGATTTTGAAATAATAAAACTTCATGAGAACATTAATAATGCATTTTAGACTTCGATAATTTACAAATTATTTGTTTATTGCTTAGGAAAGCATTTATTGAAGCGAGAGCAATACTCTTTAATTAATAATTACTTTCCATTCAGTTTGCATGTTAGCACTATGCTATGCTTTATGACTAATTGTGTGGTAACTATTTTTTTATGAAGAAAACATTTGAAATGTGAACACACAGAAAGCTCATTGTCAAAGTTTTTTCTATAGTACGTATTTTAAACAACTAAACGTAAAGTTCTCTGCTGCCGAAATTTAAGAGAAACACTTAGAAGCATCAAAATACTTTCGAATAAAGAGCTTTCTGCTCTCCTTTTCTGTCAGAACAGATGAGAAATATCTGTTTTCTGTATGGGTGTATTATTATTATTATGTACCTTATATAAACCATAAATTACTGAACTAAGTTATACATTATATAATTATGTGGAAAATGACCAAAAATATTATTTAGAATTTCCTTTATTGTCTATATATAAAACTTATCACATTTTCTTTCATTTATTCCTGTTCTACGTAAATTTGCATGAAGTTCTCATGCACACAAAAAAACAAGCATAGTGAATTTTATCTATAAGTGTCATAAAATTTAATATTCGACTTAACGGCATTAAAATGTGTAAAAGATTTTAAATTTCCCAAATTTTTTAGAAAAATTCAAAACTTCACTCAAGCTGCTATACTACTAAATACGCCTTTAGCACCTAAATGCACTTAGAAAGTAAAGTGAGATTTGTGAAAATGCAAGAACAGATACTTCATAAACCAAAGAAATGCTTAGTAGGGTTTTGTATACTAAACATTTCAGTGCTTAGTACGTCATCTTTGGTTTCAGCGTCTTTCAAATGCTCATCAAGTTTCCCTGAGCATCACTTTACCTGGGAGCAAGATAACACAAGAATAAGGATTCCTATGTTAAAAATTCGAGGAAATGTTATGTCACAACGAAACTTGCAATACTTAAGTTTTATCATCACAGCGCATTACCATAATCTCTGTAGAAGATATATGTGAAGTGGCATCGTTTATAATCTGGAAATATGTGTTTCGTGGTACTTACTTATTTAGGCAACTACCTTATTAGAAGTCGCCAAATTTTCAGAATGTGTCAAACTCTGGGAACCGTGAACATAACCATTCGTCCCCCGCAACTATACTCATAACAGACTTTCAGTACTATTTTTATATGCATTCAATGTCGCTATTTTTGTATGCATTCTTTGTTGTTGCATTCCAAATTCCAACAGTTTTTGTAAACCACTCGCGATATTTTTTGGCTTAAACTTGGTTTCAAAATATGGGCTTGGGAATTTGCAAGCAATGGAAGAAACAGAGGCAAAATTTCTACAGGAATACAGAATTTTGCTGAAAATTTTCTAAAGGGAACAATGAGGAAATGCTTCTTTAATGCCGAGATTTGCATGAAGCCAAGTCTCCGCTCTCTGATGTGTTTAGTGGAAACAGATTGCCGAGTACTTTGGCAGAAAAGTAGCGCAAAAATTGTATAGTTAAGATTTGAAGAAGCATGTAAGTCTTTAATGTAATCTGTAATTTGTTAATGTAATATAAGTTTTTAATGTATCACATAAACCTTATTTAATAATTTGTATTTTAAATTGCTGAAATATATATTCTTTTCCTATGTTGATAATGTTTACCAACTTTCTATAAATATCGATAGTTTGAAAATGTTTTTAAAAAAAGTCACGAAAGCCACCAGCTTGCACCCAAAACGTAACGGTTTCCTTTTCATCTGTAAAAAATCACCAGATGGCGCCAAGGTGGTTGCCTTAATACGTAAGTACACATTTCGTGCTCTAACTCAAATCGACGGTCCGTACATATTATGGCTGTGGAAGTAGCACTTAAAATTATATGACCACATCAGTTAGGGAATTCTTCAAACAGAAGCAGATATCTGTCATGCCCCAACCAATTCAGCTACTATACACTGGTGTGCAAAAATTAAGGACGAAGTCGAAAAATTAGCATATCAGCTGAACGAAGAGGCAGAGCGGACAGAAAGACCAGTCAGGAGATTAAGTAAGGTGATGTACGGTAGCACATGCGCTGATATGCAGGTAGCCGTAATGGGGGAGTGTCTTAGTAGTATAAAGCATGTTGTCGGTGTAAGATCAGTATTTCTGGCAAAGAGATTGCACGCCGTATAGCAGTTAAAATCACACCGAGTTGCTGCCTCAGCGAGAAATGGCGAATAATCAATCTGTTAGACGACATCTGGATGCTTTTACCCGAGGTCGAATCATTGGGAAGTTGGAGGAAGGCCGCAGTGTGACAAGTGTGGTTGCAGAGTTCGGAATTGCTCACAGCATCGTTTCACGACTTTGGAGACAATTTCAAACTACAGGAACAGCTATCCGGGGGTTTAGTAGTGGTCGTCCACGAGGAACCACACCCGCAGATGACCGGTATATTGCCTTACAGACCAGAAGAAACAGGGGCAGACAGCGGGAGAAATCGCTAGACACACGACACAGGCGACTGGACGACCGATATCGCGTTTTACCGTGCCCAGAAGGCTGCAGGGTGGTGGTCTGTTTGCACGACGCCCTGTACGGTGTGTACCTCTAACGCCTGCCCATCGGAGCAGGCGTTCTCTGTGGTGCCGGGAACATCGGAATTGGAGAGACAATGAATGGGGACGAGTACTCTTTACAGATGACAGCAGATTCAGTCTGAGTAGCGATTCTCATCGCATACTCATCTGGAGAGAGCGGGGAAGCCTCAATCATCCCTCGAACCTCATTGAAAGGGACAGGTATGGAGGTGGCGGTTTTGTCGTTTGGGTAGGCATCATGCTTGGTAGTCGTACAGACCTTCACATCTTCGACGCAGGTTCAGTCAACGGTATCCGTTATTGTAACGAGATTCTTTTTCCACATGTGCGTCTTTTTAGAGGCGCTATGGGTCCGCAGTTCCTTTTCATGGACGACAATGGAAATAGCGTCCTTTTAGACCCATAGCGTCTTTTTAGAGGCGCTATGGGTCCGCAGTTCCTTTTCATGGACGACCTAAGAGCTGCCGAACAGCTCTTAGAGAGTGAGGATATTGAACGTATGGATTGGCCGGCACGATCTCCGGATCTCAATCCCATCGAGCATGTATGGGATTTTCTAGGCAGACGCTTGGCAGTTCGTACCTTACCACCAGTAACGATTCCGAAGCTTCGATTGGCTTTGCAAGACGGAATGGGCAGCAATGCCTCAACAACTCATTGACACCCTCATTCTCAGCATGGGCAGACGCTGTGAAACCTGCCTAGCAGTCAGGGGAGATCATATTTCCTATTAAAGACCGGATGTTTCTTGCTGGACACCCATCACAGGGATGTTTCGGCCTTTAATCGCATTGTGCTCCATGCTACTTTTTCAATAAAGCTTCTTTTTATCCCTCTGATTTCTCTTTTAGTAAGTGTTGCTTACATTACTCATGTCCTTACGTATTGGGGATCTTATGGTATTAAATGTGTTGATTTGGAAAGCTTTTGTACAAAGTTATATTGAAAAAACCTTCTCGTCCTTAATTTTTGCACACCAGTGTATATCTCAGCCAATGAATTGTTATTCTCTTCTAGTCAGATATCTTCACGGGGTCAACATTTTTCGACAGTTCAAATTAACTAAAATGACATGATGGCTGGAATTAAATTACATGATGGGACCTATGGTAGATCTCAAACAGGCATGACTATATCAGTTAAAGAATTCTTCAAACAGAAGCAGATATCTGTTATGCCACAACCTCTTCAGTTAGTATATATCTCAGCCAATGAATTCTTGTTATTCTCTTCTGGTCAGATGTCTTCACGGGGTCAAAATTTTTCAACAGTTCGAATTAACTAAAATGACATGATGGTTCGAATAAATTACATGATGGGACCTATGGTAGATCTCAGACAATCATAACTACATCAGTTAAAGAAGAAGTAGATATCTGTTACACCGCAACCTCTTCAGTTGCTATATCTCTCGCCTATAAATTCTTGTTATTCTTTCCTAACCAGGTGTGTTTACGGGGTCAACGTTTTTCCACAGTTGGAGCCAACCAAAATGACATGTTGGAGTGTCTGTGGTAGATCTTAAACAGGCATTCTCAAGTGATCTGTAGGAAGGGTTTATGTTTCGATGATTCCACACATGATTGCCAGGCAATAATTGTTTACATATCAAATAAAATTACCTTATAAGAACTTTTCAATTAATATTTTGAACCTGAGAACAGACAGCTTAATTAGCTCTATTTTAGAATATCTTCAGCATATAAATCACACGTTTGAACACTATTTCTTGCAATCTCCTTTCTCAGAGATTCAAGTTTGTCTTATATAGCCACTTTACAATCAGTACAACTTTGCAATTTAAAAATGTCATTATAAAAGCAAAATTTAATTACGTTTGTACATGCATGGAAAAATGTTCTTCTTTTTTCTTGTAGAATAATCTAAAAAATGGCGACCGAAAAAATACCCACTGGAAAAAGCCCAGAGGAAAATTGCTCTCAAAATAATGCTCACAGGAGAAAGCTCACACGGAAATATGCCAACATAGAAAAAGCTCACATGAAAAAATGCTCACTTAGAAATATGTTCACATGAAAATAAGCCACTGATAGACCATTCACGCAGAAATTTACATTAATCAATCAATAGTTAATCGATTTGAACATCGTACACCTACATTCATTATTTTAAATACAAATTATTTAAATTTCGAAAAAATCTATGGTATACATTTCAAAAATAGTATAATTTATGTGTAGATTCTATAGCTATATAATATAAAAAAATATGCCGTTTTGAATTATAAAAAGGAGAGGAGGAAGAAAGTAAAACTGAAATAGTATATATAATGAAAAATATTACAATTTTAATTGTTAAAAAGTAAAATAATAGTAATTATTAATTACACATATTGTAGTATAAAAATTTATAAAAATAAGCAAATGGAAATAATTACTTTATTTAAATTACTAAAAACACCTTATAATAATAACACACTTATACTAAAAACACCTTATAATAATAACATACTTATAATAAAATAACAAATGCATATTTAAAAAGAAAAGCTATAAAAACATAAATTTACCGAATATTAGCTAATCTATGACGTATGCAGTGTGTTATATTTGTCAAAAGTTTTGATAAAATAATACTATTGAATTTAAATCACCCTTAAAAGTTCATATTTTACCTTAAGTATATTAAACTGGCGGCATCATCAAAGAGCCTAAAAACGTAAATTTTATTTCGAAAATTTTACATTTCTGTAGATATTTTAAAGCCTTTTTGACTCTAAACTTAACTACATTCAAATACCAATTTCTGTATATACACATTAAAAGTATGAAAAAATAGAGTAAAAAAACAAACAAAAGTTAACTTATGGTAGTTGCGGGAAAAATGAATGTCGTACAGGGGCAATGGTATAAAATACATACCGACCCTCAAAATTCAGGATTTTACTTTAGATATTTTTAAGCATCAATTTTGTGTTTTCAAGGGCCATAAGTTACAGTTCATGCAAAATTTTACTGCAATTTAAATTCCTTTAAATATTGCTCCTGGAAAGGTCAATGTAAGCATTTGTCCATGTCAGCATATTTCTAAGTGATCATTTTTCCATCTGGACGTTTTTCTGTGTGGGCGTATTTCCGTGAAGGCTTTTTTCATGTGAACATTTATAACTGTTAGCTTTATTCTGTGAGTAATTTTTTCTGTAGGTATTTTTCCAGTCACCGAATTCAATATTTATGTTTTTAGGGATTCTTATACACCCGCAAAATTTTGCACTTGAAAATGACGCAGGGCATTTGAAAAAGTTAAAGATAAATATTTTTAAGACAAAAAGAAAATGCTAAAATAAATTTTATTGATTTAGATGTACCGTACCTAAATCTTAATAACTAAGGCCTTGCTTAAATATATAAAATTATTCGTATGAGGCAGAATTTCATTTCTTTACCTGTTTCTTGACAAAACACTTTCCACAAGAAGCAAGGGACTGTCATTCCAAGGCCCGTTCTCTTATGCTTCATGAAGAATTTCTGTTTTTGTTCCTGAATGATGTTCGGCTTTCGAAAGTCCTTAGCTAGTAAATGCCCGATGAGGAGAAATAACAAATGCGTTGTCAGATAAATGGTTGCTTTGGTTACAAGCATGGACCAATGTTTGATTTCTTAGAATTTATCTTCGCCTGAGTGCGTCCAGAGTAAGTGCTGCAAGGATGTAAAAAAGTATTTACACATATCAAAAATATAGAAGAACAGAAATTGAATCTACAATGTATATTAATAGATTTTTAAGAATAAGCTACTATTCAGATCAATTGCGAGCAATAAAACTTGCCACCTAATTTGGTCTAAAACAAATGTAGGTACTACAGAATTATACAGAAAATTTTCGAAGCCAGGGAACCAAAAAATCCGCTATGCGATTTCCGAGATTAATGTGTGGCAATTTCTAATATTACCCGTATTTTTTATTAAATATCATTTTGCTTTTACAACTTAACTTCTAACTTTCACTATCGATCTACGCATTTCAGATAATGCTTGTTCACGCCTGCGAGCGCAGCGCCCCCGGTTAGAAAATGTTACTAGTGATGCTGTCGACGAGAGTAACGAGTCAGTAAGGCGAGAGATGTTAATAAAGGAGAGTGTGTTTACCTTACTACTGAGTGATTGTTATTTATACAGTCCACTGTGTGATTATTAACCAAATTATTTATGAGAATGAGAACCAGCGTACATTTTGGCCCTTAAGCCGGAGTTTTTTGTAAATGAGAAACGTCTTCAGAAGTTATGTGAACTACAAGGGTGTGGCTACTTCTGGTTTCGAAAGAAGAATATTCAACGGTCAAGTAGGTGGTAATTTACTATTTGAATTATTTGAGATTTAATTTGAGCCTATGCTTAAATTGCATTTTGAACTTGGTTGAATTTCTTTGGAATCTGTGTTGTGTCAGAACGAAAAATGTTTAAAGGTGCAATTAAAGAGGATTTAAGGCTTATAGCCTTTGAAATAGGAGTTGAGCTAACAGATAAAATGACAGTTTTAGAATTAAACACAGCCATCAAAAACAGTGATCCGTATAAATCTGATCCAGATTCTGTGAATGAAATCGCAAACATGATCATTGAGAGGAGAAAATCTGAGGAATCCAAACAGTTAGAACTTGAGAAAATTAAGTTGGAACGTTCTAAAGCAGAGCTAGAGTTGGTTAAAATACGCGCAGAAATAAAATCGGATATTCCTAAAAACGAGAATAATAACGAATCGCTAGACACACTTATAAAAAGCATTCGTACTTTAACTATGAAAATACCTACAATACCAGAAGGTTGGGGATTTTTCTTTTCCTCTTTAGAGAGGGCATTTGTTTCTAAGGAAATTCCGGAAAAATACAAAGCGGAAATTTTGTTGAATTTGTTAGGTGATAAGGCATCTAATATTATCACTTATATAGAGGAGAAAGATTTAATTAATTACACAAAAGTAAAAGAAATAGTGTTACGAGAATTTCAACCAACACCTTATTCATGTTTAGAGCAATTTAGGAAAGCATCGAGACTACAAAATGAAACTCATGTTCAGTTTGCTTCGCGTTTAACTACTAGTTGGAACTATTATTTAAAATTAAGAGATGTAAAGGATTTTGAATCATTAAATCAACTTATAATATCAGACAAAATTTATCAAACTCTTGATAAAGAAACAGCAACACATATTAGTGTGAGACAAGGAGACAAGTGGTTTAAACCCAGTGAGTTAGGAAAAGAGGTGGATTTGTTTTTCACATCTAAAGGAAAATCATTTGCTGTAAGCTCTAATATTTATAAGAGTTCTTTGAAAAATGTTTCGAAAGTATTTCTTTCAGATATTTCTTCTAATTGTGTGTTATGTAAAACTGAATATCATCATCTATCTAAATGTCCAATTTATCTAAAATTATCAGTGAATGATAGAGTAGAAGTAGTTAAAAATAATCATCTTTGCTTTAACTGCATGTCTAACAAACACTCTGTATTAAATTGCTCTTCAAAATTGTCTTGTTTTTGCAAAAAGAGACATCATAAAACATTGCATTTTCCAAACCGAAACTCCAGTGAAAATCGCAACGCGTGTAGAAAAAATGAGGTTGCAATTAAAAGTGAGTCAGCAAATACGCTTCAGAGTTCAAGGCCATCGACAACCCCGGTGTGCGAAGATCCTAAATTTCCTAATATACAAGCGCCAGAGTTTGTGCAAAGCTTAACATTCATGACTAATCATTCGAATAAAAAGAAAAGTAAAGTGTTGCTAAGTACGGCGATATGTATTTTGACAGATGAAAAAGGAAGTGAATATAAATTACGATGCCTTTTGGATGGAGGAAGTGAATCTTGTCTGTTAAGTAAACATATCGTAGATATCATGCAATTAAAAAAAGAAAAGGTAGATATAGTAGTTAGCGGTTTAAATGATTCATCTCTAAGAATAAAAACAAGAGTTAATGCAAATATTCGTAACGAAAATAAAAGTTATGTTAAAAATGTAGATTTCTTAGTAGTTCCGAAAATAACGACAGACTTTATACCCTCACAAAGAGTAAACATTTCTTTGGAGAATCTTAGACATATAAAGTTAGCTGATGACAAGTTTAACATTCCCGAACGTATTGACTGCTTGCTCGGTGCAGAGATATATTTAGAGTTGTTACAACCTGGTCAAATTCGATTTGACAATTCTAATATCATTCTACAAAACAGTGTGTTTGGATTTTTTGCGTCTGGGAGTTACGTAACAGAAAAAGAGAGTGGTGTTCATTGTGGTGTGATAACAGAAGAAACAAATTTAGATAACACACTCAAGCAATTTTGGGAACTCGAAAACGTTGAGGTAGCAAATAAGAGAAGTAAAGAATCGGAATTTTGTGAAGAGCATTTTAAAAACAACTATACCCGTGAAGATAATGGAAAATACGTAGTGAAGATGCCGTTTAAGGAAGATCCAATGTGTTTAGGGAATTCGAAACAAATCGCGCTTAAGAGGTTGAACTCGTTGTGGATTCATTTGAATAAAGATGAAAATTACTTATTATTGTACTCAGAATTTCTACGTGAATATGAAGAACTAGGTCACATGACTGAAGTCAAGAATGAAGATGACGAGCAGAAGGGAACGTACTATATTCCACACCTTGGGATTTATCGCCCTGAGAAAAGTTCGACACCTTTGAGAGTAGTGTTCAATGCTTCGACTACAACGTCAAAAGGCAATTCCCTGAATTCAATTCAATGTAATGGTGGTGTAATTCAAGAGGACTTGTTTTCGATTATGGTACGCTTCCGAAAACATGTTTATGCCTTTACAGCGGATATCAAAAAGATGTACCGAATGATATCGATTGATCCTACTCAACGGAAGCTACAGAGAATTTTGTGGAAAGAGTCAATTAATGGTCCAGTAAAAACTTTTGAGTTGAATACGGTCACCTATGGCACAGTAAGTGCACCTTTCTTAGCCATGAGAACATTACGTCAGCTTGCTATAGATGAGTTCAGAAATTTTCCATTAGCGGCTGCAGTTCTACAAAGTGATTTTTACATGGATGATGTGCTAACAGGGTCCAGTTCATTGAGTTCGGCAAAGAAGTTGCAGCAAGAATTGATTGAGATTTTAAGAAGTGCAACTATGTCTCTGCACAAATGGTGTAGCAACAATCCGGAACTTGCAGTTAACGTTGATGATGAATACACATTCCAGTGCGCGAATGAAGTTTCAGCTCTTGGTGTTTCCTGGAAAGCAGATAAAGATTGTTTTAATTTTAAAGTGAAACTAGAAGACGAGTGTAAAATTACTAAACGGCAAGTTTTGTCAACAATAGCAAGAATCTTTGATCCACTTGGTTTATTAGGTCCCGTGATAGCTAAAGCTAAAATATTTCTTCAGAGACTATGGTTTTTGAAGCTCAAATGGGACGATCCTCTACCTGAAAAAGAAGCCAAGGAATGGCAACGATTTTTCTCTGAACTGCCTCATATATGTAATTTAGAAATTAAGAGATGCATTCTTGTTGCAGAAGCAATTGTTATTGAGTTACACGGATTTTGTGATGCCTCTGAGTTAGCGTATGGAGCTGTAGTTTATTGTAAATCCATCTCCCAATGTGGTGAAGTAATAATAAGGCTTGTAACAAGTAAATCAAGAGTTTCTCCTATAAAAAGAGTTAGCATACCAAGATTAGAGTTATGCGCAGCTGTATTGCTTGCGAAATTAATGAATCGAGTAACGTCTGCTCTGAAACTTAATATTAATAATGTATTTTTGTGGAGTGACTCTATGATAGTCTTGTGTTGGCTGCAAAAGGAGCCTTGCTGTATGAAAACGTTCGTTGCTAATCGAGTAGCGGTGGTTCAAGAAATGACGGATGTGCGACAGTGGCGGCACGTTCCATCAGGTGAAAATCCGGCTGATATTATCTCCAGGGGACTTGACTCTATCAAGCTTGTCCAAAGTGAGATCTGGTGGAAGGGTCCTGGTTTCCTGATGAAGGATGAGTATCCATGTAAAGTGATTCCTACTGAAGTTATTGTGAAAGACTTTGCTGATGAACTCAAAAAACTTAATGACTCTAGAATTTCATTTAATATAAAAGTAAATTATTTCCTAAATGAATTCTTAAATTTGAGTAATAACTATGTTAAAATTTTGCGTATTTTAAGTTTTATTTACAGGTTCTACAATAATTGCAAGGCTAAGAACAAGATTAGCGGTCCTCTTCGCACTGAGGAAATTAAACATGCGGAATTAAAGCTAATCAAAATCGTTCAAGAAGAAGAGTTTAAAAAAGAATTAACTAGTCTTCAGAAAGACGGTAAGGTGGTTCCGAATAGTAAGTTAAAAAGTTTGTACCCCTTTATAGATAAGGAAAATATTTTGCGGGTAGGCGGAAGACTAACCAATAGTAAGTATAACTTTGAAAGAAAATTTCCTATAATATTGCCAAAAAATCATAGATTAACGATTTTAATAGCAGAGATGATCCATAAAAAATACATGCACATTGGACCTCAAGGATTAATGTGTAATATTAGGCAAAAGTTTTGGCCTTTAGGTGCTCGTAATCTTTGTAGGAAATTAATCCATGAATGTGTGATTTGCTTTAAAGCAAAACCAGTCCCTTGTGATCAACTCATGGCCCATTTACCGCAGGAAAGAGTTACACCAAACTTCCCATTCAATTGTGTAGGAGTTGATTTTTGCGGGCCATTTATGATAAAATACAAAAATCAGAGGAAAGGAATTCTTAATAAAATATATTTATGCATTTTTGTTTGTTTTGTAACAAAGGCTTGTCATTTGGAGCTTGTTACAGACCTTTCTAGTGAGGCCTTTATCGCAGCATTAAAAAGATTTGTTAGCAGAAGAGGTAAGTGTGCACGTATCTTTTCCGACAACGCGAGAAATTTTGTTGGAAGTAATTTAGAATTGAAAAAATTGAACAAATTGATTAACAAACCAGACGAAAATTTAGGTAATTATTTATCCATTGAGGGCATTGATTGGACGTTTATTCCTCCGCGTGCTCCTAATCATGGAGGGCTTTGGGAGGCAGCCGTCAAATCTGTCAAACATCATCTCAGACGTGTGGTGGCAAATTTAAAATTAACATTTGAGGAATTTTTAACTATAATGACCCAAATTGAGGGGATACTTAATTCACGCCCACTGTATCCTATGTCAGCTGAGTTGGATGACTTCGACGTTTTGACGCCTGGTCATTTTTTGATTGGAAGACCAATAACTGCATTAGTCGAACCCAGCATTTTAAATGCAAGTGATAACATGTTAAACAACTGGAAAAAGTTAACAAAAGTAATTCAGTCCATTTGGAAAGGTTGGTCGAACAATTATTTAAGTACACTTCAACAAAGAAATAAATGGTATTACGAAAAAAATAATGTAGAAGTTGGTACTATGGTCATTCTACGAGAAGATAATACACCTGTTTGTAATTGGCCATTAGGCAGAATTATAGAAACGCTAGCAGGTAAAGATAATAAAGTAAGAGTCGTAAAAGTAAAAACAAAAAATGGAACTTTTACAAGGCCAATTTCTAAAATTTGCATTTTACCTTTACCTAAATCAGCAAAATTAATGTAATTATAAGATGTATGTCTATAGGGTTGTGGTATTATATTTTAATTAGATTCATGTTGTAGATCTGTATTTGTAAAAATTTTATAAACTGTTGAATGTAACCATGTCAACGCCGGGCGGTATGTTCACGCCTGCGAGCGCAGCGCCCCCGGTTAGAAAATGTTACTAGTGATGCTGTCGACGAGAGTAACGAGTCAGTAAGGCGAGAGATGTTAATAAAGGAGAGTGTGTTTACCTTACTACTGAGTCATTGTTATTTATACAGTCCACTGTGTGATTATTAACCAAATTATTTATGAGAATGAGAACCAGCGTACAATGCTTATAACCGGCAATTTTATAAACTGTTGAATGTAACCATGTCAACGCCGGGCGGTATGTTCACGCCTGCGAGCGCAGCGCCCCCGGTTAGAAAATGTTACTAGTGATGCTGTCGACGAGAGTAACGAGTCAGTAAGGCGAGAGATGTTAATAAAGGAGAGTGTGTTTACCTTACTACTGAGTCATTGTTATTTATACAGTCCACTGTGTGATTATTAACCAAATTATTTATGAGAATGAGAACCAGCGTACAATGCTTATAACCGGCAGGAAGCATCTGTTGCTGATTAAAACGTTGAATGGGTATTCTTGAGATGTATCAAAATATCAACAGAAACATAAAATACATATTTTGTTTTACTTACTACGTACTTCGCCCTTGAGCGCTGCACGGAAAAAGATGGATACCCCACGGAGGTCTTTTTAAGGAAAACTGGCTCATATCCATGTTACAACCAAGAACACGCTCATGCAGCCAGCCCGTTCGTCGGGCCACGTACATAAAAATATTGAGGTAATTTGTAACAACAAATTATTTTATTAACCAAGTTATTTGGTATTTATTAACCGCGTCTGCTCTGTGCTGATAGCGAGAAACAGCTGTACTAATTAGCAGCGGGATGTCCATGAAAAATACTTTAATTTTTCTGTAAATGCTTTCTTCGAAGGCAACCTTAGGGTAATGCTAGTTGTTACAAATGAAGATTATTATTTGGGTAAGAGAACATTTTTTGCCAAAGTGCTTTATTATTCTGAAGGAAAATTATAGCGCTTTGATAATGTTTAAAATAATAATGAAAAGTATGAGAGTGTTGGAAATGAATGTTTTAAAGTTTGGATTTTTAAAGCGGTATGTAAGGTAGTTGCATGTTTTTCTAAGAGCTTTATTTTGAAAACAAATTATTTTATACAGGTTTGTTTTTTGTAATCACATAACGGGGAGGTGTTAAGTAAAATAAAAAAAACTGTATGACAAAAAAAAAGTGAAAGTGTTTTGTTTTTTGTTTGGATTTTAACAACTTATAAAAGGTTGGTTGCCATACTTCTAATTTGTGTTCACTATCTTTGTCTATCCAAAATAAAATCTATCGGTTACGACAAAATTTTTAATATCATTCAGATTTCAAGCTTCTTCCGTTTTTCAGTTTTAATGATAATATACCTTTTTGGTATACTGATACTTTTGTATCTCTATAATTGTACTTATAAGAGAATGTTGAAAAACGCGTCGGAACATTGAAACCTGAAATTTTCAGTAATAAAGATTTAGTTTAACGTGTTTGTAACAGCCCATATTATATGCTTGAGAATAAAACTTGAGAATAACTATTGGTAAAAGATTTCATATTTTGTAAAATTTTAGATTTTGAATTTCTTACATTTTTGAACTTCAAAGGATTAAGCTCAAATTCTTCTTTGAAGTGTTAGATTGAAATCTGAAGTTTTCAGATACTGGCTGTTTTCCCTCCAAATCTATTTTGATCTCACAATAAGTGGATATTATTTATTTCTATTTTACAACTTCAAAGACAACCATTGTTTTTTTGCTATTACAATAGTTGAGTTTCATCTAAAATTAATATTTCATCAAATATTAACTGAATTTTCTTTAAATTAACTCTAGTAACAATAATATTTTCCTGAACCTAACAATAGTTGGTATATTTGCTTAGAATCTTAAATTGTGGCATTTTAACAAATTTAGAATTCGTTAATGTCAATTTATTGGCGAGAAACACAAAGCGTGTCATAAAAGTTTAAGACTAGTTAACGTAAACATATCTTCATGAACCAGGCAAAGGATCTTTAAAAGAAGCGCTGGAGCTTTTCTAAAATGAAATTATCTTTTCCAGACTTTTTAAAATTGTCTTCTTTAGAATCCAACTCTAGGAAGTTTTATCTGGAAATTATCTGACGTTAAATTCTCGGTGCTTTATATTTCAAATCAAAGGGAACATTAGCCTTAATAGCCCGCATTTTGTTGTCTTCGCTTACACGCACTCAATGATTTTGCTTGGTAACCGCGTCAAAACTCGAAACCATTTCTGGGAAGCAATCGATGAATACTTTGGGAATGCATACGCAGAAGCGTGAAATCGGCTTCTAATCGGGAACTGAAAGAAACTTTGCTGAACATTGGACAGTTGTTTGGAGAACACGTCATCTATCAAACTGAACCAATGGAAGAAAATATCATATGCGACACTGATCAATATTCGACTGAATACCTGACAACATAAAATTGATTTTATGTATTTGCAAGGAAAAAAAGCAAAAATCTCCATTTTTGCATGCTTTGCATTCGATTTAATTTTGCTAGCTGACAGAAAAAAGGAGATTTTTCCATTGCATTAGGTAAATTTTGAGGGAATTGGCTGTCTTTATATTTTCATCAATACGTGTAGGTCACAACATATCACTGATTATGGTTTTGACACCTACTAAATTGAATCATGAAGCTTAAAAGAAATGTCCTCTAAATGTTCTCTTTTGGGGAATTTTATTTTATGTGTTCTATCATTTCAGTTACTGGTACCATTGTTACTAAAAAGGCGAATCCCTCAGCTCCCCGGCCGATGATTCAGCCACAGAGCTTTTAGAGGCCAGCCCGGCAAAACAAAAACGAACAAGAAAAAAAGAATAAATAGCTGAACATATAATAAAACGACACACACGTTGATAATATTCATTATTTCATTGGAATAAAGCAGCATTTTACTATAATCCTTAAGATCTCTTGAAAATTCAATTTTCATTTTATCTCTAATACTATCAGTCACGCCACAGGCTTCAACGAAGTGAACATTATCATCTCTTACTCTTCATAGCCGACAAAGATTGTTTTCCTGCAGGGCAAATCTATTCTAGTACATGGGAAAACGTCCGTGTCCCGTCAAAACCTAATTCAGATTTGTTGCTCATACTCACTTGTTTGACAGAGTCAGCCCAAGCCCACGGGAATTCTCGTGTCAAAGAGCGCTAGATTACGCCTGTCGTTAGCAACAGCCTTGAGCACCTAACAGGTGACAGTACGATTTGGCTCAGTTCCGCCCCCAATTTTTATGAAGAGCACCCCGGGGGGACGGGTCCGAGGGTCTCCAACCCCTTCCCCTTCCACCAAACCGCATGAAAGGACTTTCGGCTCGCCGCATATTTAAAGTGCCGCCATGCCACACCGACACTATACATTTACAAACATCCCTGCCTTCTCCACGATTCGAACCCAAGCCTTTCGGCGGCTTAATTCAGATGCTATCAGTATAGCACTTTCTTCCTTTAAAAATCTACACAAATAATAGTACACACATAAATTTTCTTTTCTCCGAGAATTTCCAATCGTTTTTTCATTTTTCATGTATACTATAGTATAAAATTCTAGTAGTCTTTCTTCTAAAGAACTGCAGTCTAATTTTTTTACAGTTGCCAAGTGTGGCTTCTTTTGCCAGTGCATCAGTCCTCTCATTACCGTGGAAATCTACATGTGCCTTAATCCAATGTATCTTAATATTATATTTTGTACGTAGATTTCTATGTTTCATTGTAATATTCACAATAAATTTATTATCAAACCCAAGTTCAGAAAGTGATTTCTGAACCATTTCCAGTGACCATTTCCAGTGACCGATAGTGCACCAGAAAATATATGGACACATTGACCACCATGTAATTTATTTATCGATCCAGGACAAAGCCTCTAGTATTGCATGTAATTCAGCCTGGTACACTGTATTCTTGAAATTTAATAAGAATTTTTTGTGGTCAATCTCCATTCCTTAATAATACATTACAAATGCGCATTTCCTCCTACGTCCGAACCATCAGTATAAATATCACATTCATTTACAGTACATAATAATCGATCATCATTTAGTCCAAATTTATCCGCAGGGTGAATCAATTCAAGACATTCTTCAAACGTATCACTTTTTAATTCTATATTAGCGATTTCCAGTGATGTAATATATTTGTTTTTCATTAAAAAATTGTTATAGAAAATGCCATACTGATATTAGGGGGGTGGTACACCGGCGAGCATACAAACCACCTCCGTTGAAATGGCCTGGAAAGCCCGCATAGCCGCAAGAATCCATCCTCTCTGTACAGTATCTAATTTCTGTCTAATGCTCACAAGTTCCCCCGCCCTGCTGCCCCATGCACCAATGCCATACGTAGCAACATAATAGTAACTGAAATTACTACATTTAAAAAAATAAACAACAAGGTAGAGCTCTTCTTTACAAGAGTTTCCGCATTAAAAGTATTGCGATAATATTTCAAAATACCATCAATTCTTTTTTGTACATCCTTAAGATCCATAAAATTTAATTCCGCACCGATAATAACACCGAGGTATTTCATATTTTCAACAAACTTTAATCGTTTAGCATTATATTTCAACTTGGGAGGGCGAGTAACTCTACCACCCTGCGAGAAAAGCATTGCATACGTCTTTTCTAAATTAAATTCTATCTCTTCTTGCAAGCTCCAATTTTCCAATAGCTACATTAAGTCACTAAATAAATTTTCCAATTTCTTAAGCGATGTTTCATATAATAGAAATAAAAAAATCACCAGCATAACAAACAAAATCTACATTTTTCAAGTCAATATTTTATTTTAACTTATTAGGAATGAGGCCGGAGAACAGGGGTGCAGGACTCGAGCCCTGTAGTCATTCCTTGAATAATTGATGTTTAGTCAGTACGTGTCCATTTTCCTCCGTAACTAGGATAAATCTATTTTTAAAATAATTTCTTATTACCGTAAGTAGATTATCAGATATTTTCCAATCTTCTAATACCCCAAGAAGGGAGCTCCATTTAACCGAATTAAATGCACCCCGAACATCAAACGAGACCAGGGCCGCACGATATTCTTTACGTTTCTGCCGGACTTCACTTCCTGATCTTATACAACGTCCAATCTTCTAATACCCCAAGAAGGGAGCTCCATTTAATTGAATTAAATGCACCCCGAACATCAAACGAGACCAGGGCCGCAGATATTCTTTACGTTTCTGCCGGACTTCACTTCCTGATCTTATACAACGCTTGATCCGTTGACCTATCCTCGTAAATCCATACTGATTATCAGGTACATTCCCAGTCATTTGTTGATAAAAACATCAGTCTTATTGTAACCACTTTATCATAGGTCTTCCCCAACACTTCAGCAAGCACATCGGTCTCAAAGATCCGTTTTCGTTTGGAATGAAAACAATCCTTGCGATTTTCCACGTTTCCGGGAAAAGGGCATAGCGTAAACATTGATTGTACAAAATAATGGAAGAGGAGTAGTCTTCAAATAATTGTTTTATCAATAAGACCCCAATCACGAACTCATCTATGTCACGACTATATCTTCAGTAGCGTATTGTGCGCCTAATAAATCATCCAACATATTATAGATTTCTGAAACGGTTCGATAATCGTCTTCGTTATTTCTTTGCAAGAGAAATTTATTTCTTATGTTGTTAGTCGCCATTCTATGGTTCTTATAATTTTCAGTACTAAGCAGAAAACCCTTTATTTTATACCTTTTTTTCGCTTTCTTAATATTCATCTTATATTTAGCCAATTCACATTTATAAATAACTTTTCAATCTCACGGCATCATCCAAAGTCCTAATCTGAAAGAAGCTCTTACGAAATGCCTTCACTCTCCTTCTTTGAGAATCTAAATCCGAAGTCCACCAGGCAGAATGAAATTTTCACCCATATCCTTTATGAGAAATTACGAGTTTTGTATTCATTTTTTATTTTAGTTTTTCTTCAAATTTTTCATTAACTTCGTTTAGCTCATAACCATTTTTTGAGTTCACAATATGACTTTCAAATTCCAACATATCCTCTCTAAAATGTCGAATGAACTTTTGAACCCGATATCAATTTGTAGTACTACGCTTTTCCTCATTTTTCCTACATTCCACATAATCAAAAGCTATATATATGTATTTACGGTCACGCAATGATTCTTCCTCTAAAACTTCCATACATACTTTATTAAAATCAGTGCCCGGTGAACCGACTGTATCCGTCCAATCCACTCCCACTCGGGATATAAAAGTAGGAAAAGACACTTCTTTATTAACTAAAACCAAATCTATTGTATAATGAAGTCATTAAGTAAGAAAACTCGTGCATCCACGTTATTTGCTACCCAGTTATAATGTCTAGCATTAAAATCGTCAGAAATAATAAAATCCTTGTATCTATACTTTATCTCTACAAGTCTGGCAAAATGAATATTCAAATCTTCAGCAGTGAGAAGTAGGTGGACAAGACTCCAGATTCATTGGTCGAGGTAATTACAGATATGGCAACAATATTATCTTCAACAATACCCACTATAAAATCTAAATTTCTATTTAAAACATAAATAACTGTCCCCCCAACGAGAGCATTTATTGCCCTCGTCGTCAAAGTGAGCTTTTATTACTTCAGTTCCTGTCAACATATTTCTAACTCAAGGCAATAATATTGTTGCCAGTGACTATTAGAAACTTATGGTGGATATACACGCACTTCCAAAAGTTAAGCACGAAGATGTAAAATGCAAAAAAATCAACAAATACTCCTTTGATTGACACAAAATTCGGCAAGAAAGTAGCATATATATTTATGCATAAAACAAAATCAATAATTATATACAAAAATGAAAACAATATTAAATTTTTGTAAGTTAACAGATAATGACATACTGGAGACTTAAACAGAATTATGTATAAAGTGAAAATAAACAGCATAAAATGAAAAAAAGCCATTAATAGGGTATGTGATCCCCCCTCATCTGTATACAGAGTTTACACCTTGTGATCACGCTTTCAATTAGATGTCAACCACGGCTGAATTAAGCAATCGCCATTCTTCTTGTAGAGCAGTTTCCAGCTCAATAAGAGTGGCTGGAGGTAGGAAACGTGAAGATACAGCACGGCAAAGAGCATCCCAAAGATTTTCAATGGGATTAATGTCGGGCGAATATGCTGGTTACGCCATGAGCGCAATCCCTTCACTCTCCAGGTAGTCATCGACGATGTCGGCGCTATGGGGACGTGCGTTATCGTCCATTAAAACAAAAGTAGGGCCAACTGATGCAACGTACAATCTCACAATGGGTTCTAGGACTTCATCTCGATACCGGACAGCCGTCAAAGAACCCCGTTTAAAGATGTGCAAGTCGGTGCAGTATCCTAGTGACATTCCTGCCCACACCATAATGCTTCCGCCTCGGAATGCGTGATGTTCGGTGATATTTTGGGAGTGATTGCGTGTTCGTTGTTCACGCTATATCCTTATACGCTTGTCATCTGGCTCCAGAGCAAATCTTGACTCATCAGTAAGCATGACATTGCCCCAGTCAGTCACATTCCAATTGACATGTTCCCGGCACCACTGTAATCGTGCTCCTCTTGATTGGACGGATAGAGGAACACAAACTCGAGGTACTCGGGCGTACAGTCCACTCATATGTAATCTTCGGCGTACAGTAGCTGCAGATATCGCCTTACCAATGGACGCTGTAATCATAAATGTCAGACCTGTTGAGGCCGCTCTGGGATTCCGCTCAGTTACAATAGCAATTGGGCCCTTGGGCGACCGGCTACGGGCCTTCGGACAAATGTCTGTGTGGTTTGGAATTGTTTCCATACACGTGAAATTACAGAATGATGAACGCCGAAGAAAAAAACAACATCTGTGATCGACTGTCCTGTTTCAATGCGCCCCACAGCACGTCAGAGCTCAGAATCTTCCATTCGTCTTCTGGAAGTGATAGAAACACGTATGTCTTGAAAAAAAATTGTACGAAAGTTTTAAACACCTTCTATCAGCACTTACACCCTTCATAAAGCTGGCTTCTTATAAGACTGTTTGTTTTGCATATTTCTTGACATGAAAGCGCGATTGGCTGTTACCTAACATATTTGCATACTTTCATCTATCTCTGCAGCGAATTGCGTCCTCTTCAATTCTGATTGGCTTCCGGAAACTAGCATTTTCCTCTCCGTGCTTAACTTTTGGAAGTGAGTGTATATAAATCAGATGATGAGGCCTTTAAAACATCAGATTTAAAATAAGATAAAAATAAGAATCAGAAAATCTTGCAATAAAGTTATTTTCGTCGGAAGTTCTTTCCGTAAGATCATAACATTTACGAAATTAAAAATTAAAAATATATGGCTTATGACACTTACCTTAACTGAGGTTTTGTATGCAAGAGCTACTCAATTGAGAAAATGATACATTGAACGAACTCATTTGCGTTTAATAAATAAATGGGTGTTACCCCAAAACGTTCATAAATGAAAGCAATAAAAACAGTCATTTTCAAGCCTTAAGTTTTTATCTTTAGACGAAAATGTATATTCTCTTAACTAAATTTTCAGTCTGTGTACAACGAGATGCTTTACAAAACAGATTGGTTATTCATAGGTGATTCCAGAGTCATGAACTGCCATCAAATTGTTTTATTTAAATGGACGTTATGATACAATAACATAGAAGAAGAGGAGAGAATTTTTAGAACGAATTCATTTCTGAGTTATAGATAAATACAGCATTTATCATTTCAGAGAAAAAACAGACAAAATTTTGCTGCTCAGTATATAGCATTTTTGTGGAAAGGAAAATTACAACGTCAGCTTCTATCTAAGCAAACCTAGTTATTCTGATATCACGGATGCAAAAATCAACATAATTTTTTTACGAAATGGATTTGAATCGCAATGCTTGACAAACATTTGAAACTCTATATGTAATTAATTTATCCTGTTCTATAATTGAAGAAAGTTTTGAATGAAGTATTTTGTCAATTTTTGGTTTATCCGAAAATTTCAGAATTTAATTATTTCTGAAATTCTGTGCATATTAAAAATATTTTATTCTTGTCCTTTCATATTGTTACGAATTTCACATTTATTTGGCTATTTATTTAGAATTGTAATTAAAATTCCTTTTTATTTCCCCGTGCAACGCAGACGATTTTTGAAGAGAAAGCTACGTCGAAAAAAAATAGCAATAAAAATAAAAGAGCGCGTGCATTTAATGCTTAATAAATAAATATCTCGTAATTACTGTTGCCATCCAGAAAAATCTAGAAATATCGTGATAATTAAAAAGCTTATAAAAGCCGAGGTGAAACAGTTCATCTCAGTGCTGTTAATGCATCAAAGTCTCAACTTTTACTCATCCGGAGAAGATATGCACGCAAAGGATTCTATGGTGAATTGAAATTATTTAATGAAAAAATACCACTTGTCACCAAAGCCAAGTACCTTGGTATCGTGCTGAACACCTCCTTTAAGTGGAATGATCATATTGCAAAAATTAAACAGAAGACCATAGGAGTAATTAACAGCCTCACTCCCTTACTTGGAAAATATTCAAGACTAGACCTTTATAAAAAACGTCACATATACACTGCTATTATTCGTCCAATTATGACATACGCTTCACCCGCATGGGCAGCCTATAAGGCAAAGGATATTAAAATTCTTCAAATTATTCAAAATAGATTCTTAAGATTAATTACCGGAGTTCACTTTTATGTTTCTAACGATATGCTACATAAGGATCTACAAATTGAAACTATGGAAAAATATCTGCACAAATTGAACAAAAATTTCTTCGATAAAGCCATAAATTGTGACCGACTGAAGCACTTCAACACGTTTGATTACATCATCCTTGAAGAGGACGTTGACCTTCGTGCACTTGCAGCATTCCTCACGCGGAGTGCTAACTTCCCCACGTAATAAAAATTCATGACTGGTTTCCGTTCACACAATGTTTAATATCCTGTACATGTTTGGTGCCTACCTTACTTATACTTTTCAATTTACATTAACTGTTTTGTAACTCATGATACTGTATCGTATTTAAACTTGTATATTTTATATTTATTATGCATTGTATATCTTTTCAGTCGTCTTGTATTTGTCACTTGTGGCTTCCCTTTTGACCTTTACTCTTTTATTTTTTATTTGTCCGGACTTTCAACGTCTTGTGGCCTTTTTAGGCAAATTTTGTCATTGAGCCGGTAAAGTTGCATTATTTGCAATAATTCGGCTATAAAATCACTGACTGACTGACTGACAGTTTCTCAGTTCTTATTCTTTTTGTGCGGCGGAAAGATTCTGTGCAATTCCTCTCTCGTATATAGACTGTGGATACACGATTATTTTTGTGGATTAATGTGTTTTTACCTGCGATCGATGTTGTGTGACTCTTTGCCATTTTAGCACGTGGCGATGGAAAATCAAGATTTTCCCCCGCTGGGGAATGGAAAAGGATTAAAAGAATGTGCAATTGAGTTAACAGCAGAAATTATTGATTTCGGTGAAATAGTTTTGGATCTGAACTGGCAAGAAATATTGTTTAAGGATATATGGACGCTGGATGATAATTTCTTCGGATTGAATCAAATCCATGACATCGAAGTTGCTGTTCGTTTGAAAGATTCTACAAAAACAACGTTACATTCTGAGTTGGATACACAGCTGCAGGAAAAATTATTGGATGAATGGAATAAATTCATGGGAGTTGCCACAGGATTAAAGTCACTATTTACAGGTAAGTGCGAATCCTTTGGTAATCTCAATCCGATATATTGTAATAAATCTAGAAATGATATTGCTAAGGATATTTTTCATAATAATGCTAGTATGCTTAAAAGTGCTTTAGTTGATCATGTTAATGCATCTGATAAAAATGTTGATAATGTCAATTGTAGTTCTACTGTTACTGCCAATGTTAATAGTTCTACTAATGTATGTAAACAAAATGCTGGTATAATTAAGCCCAAGAGGCCTTCTAAAAAAATAAGAGAGAAGCTTCTGAAATTCTGGACTCCGAAGGGTTTGTGCAACCACGCAATGTGGCGCGCCCTACTAAGCTGGTTAAGTGTAATACTGATATTGTAACTAGTAATAAGTTTGAAAATTTAGAAAGTGAAAATGCAAATATTAATGATGATCAAATGGATACTCAGGGGGAGCCTGACGTTATTGAAGTCACTCCTCCTAAAGTTAAGCCAATAATGGTAAAGCCTAGTATTAAGTTTCCTGAATTTCTCAAACAAATGAAAATAGACACAAAACTTGAATTTGCTGCCAAAGTGAACGGTGAATTTTTGAAAGTTTTTCCAAAAACTGAACAAGATCATAGACTCATTTCTAAATATCTGGAGGAAGGTCAAATTGACCATTATTTGATTACTAGAAAGCTAGATAGGCCTGTTAAGGTAGTAATACGGGGTCTTTCTATTGATTGCCCCACTGATGACATTCAAAATGAATTGTTAACCCTTGGATTTAAATCTCGCAGAGTAGTCCAAATGCATCGCACTAGGAGTAAAGCTCCTATGCCACTATTTTTAGTTCATTAAGAGAATTTCCCAAATGTGCAAAAAGTGTATGATATAAACAAATTGCTATGTTTTTATGTAAAAATTGTTCCTTACAAAGTGCGTGGAGGTGTTGTGCAATGCCATAATTGCCAGCACTTCCACCACTCTTCTGAGAACTGTAAGCTCCAGCCTAGATGCGTAAAATGGGCAGGTGCACATAAAACTGTTGATTGTAAAATGAAACGTACTGATAATCCTGTATGGTGTAACTGCCTAAGTCCGGGTCATACAACGAACTACAAGGGATGCCCGAAGTTTCCGGTGTTCCGGTCCAATTCTACAGGCAATCAGGCTACTGGAAAAAACTCCACAAATGCCAGCACTGCAACCAAGCGATCTGGTGTTATCCCTGGGGTGAGCTACGCTAGTGCCATGAAGGGAGGCGCAGCGGGTCAATCAACAGTAACTGAGGACACTTCTGCTACCATTATAAAGAAAAAACAATCTGATATGGACTCTAATTTTAATACTAATTCAAATTCTAATATTGTAAAGAAAAATGTTAAAGGTAAAAATACTGGTGGTGTTAATTCAAACTCTTTTAAAGAACTGTTTGACCTAGTTAAAGAAATTTTTGATGTGTTTAAAGGCACATCTATTGCTAATATTTTGTCAAAAATTTCTGCCAAGCTGCCCGAGCTACAACAAGCCGAGCATGCTATTGATAAATTGTTTATTGTTTTTGAAATGTTTGAAGAAATTTTCAGTTCTAATTCTAGTCAAGTATGAATAATAATGTGTATAATTTTGTAAATATAATTAGTTGGAACGCAAATGGGTTGTCTCGTAAGCTCAATGAGCTGCGGGATTTTATGAATAAGTACAATCCCGAGTTAATGTTCCTACAAGAACACAAGCTTGGCCCTACATCTCCAATCTATGTTGCTAACTACTGTACATATCGCACCAGCAGAGATGTGAACTCGTCACGTGCAAGAGGTGGTGGAACTGCACTTCTAATTAAACGCTGCATCCCTCATTATCATATAACATTACCACAGCTTTTAGCCATAGAGGCCACAGCTATTTCCATCACAACAAACACAGGCACAACATACACATTCGTCTCCACCTATATTCCACCAACGAAACCTGTGGCTGCTGTAGAAGCAGACCTCAAAGTGCTACTAACACTTGGAACACATGTTATTTTGGGTGGAGATTTGAACGCACGACACCGCGCATGGAACTGCTATACAACTAACTCTTTAGGCAAATTAATTTATAATTTAGTCGGCAAAGTCGGCTTTAGCATAGCAGCTCCAAAAACCCCAACACGGTATACTGTTGGTTCAACGGGGATCTTGGATTTCTTCCTTCTCCGAAATACCAGCGCTCCGCTGGATATTTCGGTTTTGGATGAGCTATCCTCAGATCATAACCCGGTTAAAATCATACTTGATATCAGCAGTTATACCTCAACATACAAAAGAGCCTTTCGTACTAACTGGCATGAATTTGCCAAAGCTCTAAACAACATTCAATACACGATTCCAACGGTACAAGAGAGGGATGACATTGACAGTTTAGTTAGTGAATTCACTAATCAGATACAAAAAGCATTTGAACAATCTAGGACTGAAATCAAGACCAACAAGCAATATCGTCCAAGGGAAATCAGACTGCTGGTGCGAGAAAGAAACGCTGCCAGACGACAGTTTCAACGTACACGCCATCCTGATGATAAAAGGAAGTTAAATCGCCTATGTGAAGCTGTCAAGTCTCTTACTAATGTACATGCACAACACAGCTGGACCAGATACCTTGAATCCCTTTCTGTGGAGGATAATTCTCTGTGGAAAGCGGTGAAAAGGTATACAAAATGCCACACATTCATTCCGCCCCTTAAAGGCCCGCAAAGAATCCACTACACTGAAACTGAGAAAGCAGAACTTTTAGCTACGCATCTGGAATCTCAGTTTTGCACTAACAACATTGGTGACACAAACACGGATCACTTCATTTCTAGTTTTCACAACAACTACACAACAAGTCCCTACACAGACAACATCATCACAGTCATGCCGTCGGAGGTCTCTGGATATATCAAGAGATTGAAGAAAAACAAGAGCCCTGGATATGATGGAATAACCAATTGCATGATTAAACATTTTCCTCCTAAAACCATATGCTACCTAACGAAGATCATCAATATTATTCTGAAGATGCAACATTTCCCGAAGACCTGGAAGCTTGCCAAAGTGGTTCCACTTCTTAAACCCAATAAGCCTGCGACAGAACCAGCATCATATCGACCAATAAGTCTACTGTCTACGCTAAGCAAAGTGGTGGAAGCAGTTATTCTTAAAAAAGTCAATGAGCATCTGGAGCAGAACAACTCAATTATTCCCTACCAATTCGGCTTCCGTAGTAAGCATTCTACAACTCATCAGCTTTATCGGGTTGTTGAAATGATCACTGGTGGATTTCAACGGAAAAGAGTCACAGGAGGAGTCTTTCTAGACGTCGCTAAGGCCTTCGACCGTGTATGGCTGGATGCCCTTGTATACATATTACACTATCTGGGTCTCCCAGGCTACATCATTAACATAATTAAATCCTACCTGACCGGTAGACACTTTGTCGTTCACGTATTAGGCACACATTCAACACCCAGACCCATAAAGGCTGGAGTCCCCCAGGGGTCTCTTTTGGGCCCCACATTATTCAACATATACGTGAACGACATCCTCACCACACCTGACACGACACTCGCAATGTATGCTGATGACACTGCGATCCTCACACAAAGTGCATTTATTGGTTCAGCAATTCAACGATTACAAAACCACTTACAATTACTAGAGACTTGGCTAGTGAAGTGGAAAATCAAGATAAACGTTGATAAAACGGCAGCCATCCTGTTCACCAAAAAAGTGAAAACTCCTAAAAATTTACAGTTATATGGAGAGACCATCCCCTGGGCCAAGCAAGTCCCTTATCTTGGGGTGATCCTCAACAAAAGGTTATCATGGAACCCACACATTACAAGTAGTCTTAAAAAGTTTCGAGTACGTCAAAAAATACTTTACCCCTTAATTTCTCGAAACTCCGTTCTATCTATAGATAATAAGTTACTTATTTATAAATCCATGTTGCGTTCTATTATTTGTTATGCTTGCCCTGTGTGGGCGTACTCTTGTAAGTTTATTCGCAAAAAACTACAAACAGCGCAGAACAGTGTTCTACGCCAAACAGTATGTGCCCCATGGTACGTTAGAAATCAGCGCTTGCATGACGAACTTAAAATTGACGTAATTACTTACGCTTGCTCACTTAAGGTTGTGCTTGTCAGACAAGATACGCAGTCGAACAAATCCAGGTGGCAATAGCTGCCATCCACCAAATATTTTTTATTTGGAGTTGTACTATTTATACTAGTTTTTCGGATCAAGAAACATACATGATAAATCAGCTACTCTCTCATCGAAATTCGGGACACGTATTTTCCATTTGCCAGATGAATGTGGTATTCACGCACATCTCAAGAACCCGCAGATAGAATACAATAATTCCTTGTAACTTGTCATAAAAATATCGAACTTGTGAAACGCTAATTCAGCTGCAAAATAATGATTTGAAATTTCGATTCCAAGGAGAAGTTGGTGAAATCCCTACGAAAATGCAGCTAAGAACAATAAATGAAAAATAAAAATTAACAGGTTATGTGCTGATTAGTTACAGACAATGACGAACATTTGAAGGGTATTATTTGGGAACAGAAAGTTACTTGCTCATCTTTTAGTCGAGTCCAACATTTTCTATACTTTATACGCTAGAAGGTTAAATTTTGATTTACGTAATGTTAGCCCCATGTTTAGTCCATAGAAAGGAAATAAAATTTAAAATTATGCGATGTGCTTTCCCTTGATGATGGCCAAACATTACAAAAAAATTCGCGTCTTTATGTTTCGTAACTTTTTGTAAAACCATCGACATTTTAAATTTTCTATAACACTAACACCAAATAAATAGTTATAAAATATGCGGTAATCTTAAAATAAAAGTTTTGATTTTTTGAAATTCTTTGCTTTTATAAACTTTTTTCCCATTTGGGATAAGTTAACAGATTTTAAATACTTTTACAGTTCTTTCAGGGAAAAAAATTTTAAAGGATTTTTAAAGTATAAATTAAAACATTAAATACTTACACAATTCTGCGAAGAAAGGGGGGGGGGAGAAAAAGACAAAGTTTTACGCTTTAAAATAGTTTGCTGGCTAAACTTTGGCATAAATTATAACACGCAATCTCCTGTCACTATTTCAACGAGTTTATGCACAATCGCTACAATTAATTTTGATCAGATTTGTGTCAAATAATCTCCTAGAAACTCGATAGATGGAATAAGAATCGAGTTATTCCTTAGAATCTTTCTATTTAATTAATTTTCACATGCTTTCTATTTAATTAAGGTGGGAACACTGTAGTGACCAATCCAGGTGTAAGAATGGTGTCCCCCCGTGGGAAAGCGATTGATTTGTATATGAAATGCGATAGAAATGCGATTCATCTGATGAAATGCGATATTAGAAATATTTTCTTTATATTTGCAAATTTGTGCTTTCCCAGAGTGCTCGGGTACCTTGGCGAGGTCGGGGGGTTTCCTCATAGAGGGTTGAAATCCTGAGCTAAACAGCCTGCTACTTTACTGACCCGGTGTGAATCCCAGGGTACTGGGTCAGCCTCACCCTAGCATAGAATTTCCAATTTTGGACACAGAACTTAAGCATGGATTCAAAAGACATTCTTAAAGAGGGGCAAAACTATATTGCCAATCTAGAAACCATTCTTAAAAGTAAAGCCACGGGGTTGAAGAGAGCAGTGGCATCCGACATCAGACATCAATTTCAACTTCTATTTAATCTTCTGACAGAACAGTGTGTTGAAATAGCTCACTTAGAGGGCCAAATAAAATCTTTCAAAGAAACTGAAAAAGCAACCAACGCAGATATCTTGAAACGTCCATCCAGAGACACTTCAAAATCTCGGAAGAAAATAGAAAAACAATACGTGACTATTATATATCCCTCTAAAGAAGGAGATAATCCTGAAAACATAAACAAAAAACTTCTCAAAAGCGTTGATCCATCAAAACTCCACATTGGAGTTAAAAGAATTAAGAACGTCTCTAAAGGGGGACTTCTTATAGAGACAACAAAAGATACTGACTTGAAGGTCTTGGAAAATGAACTCAAAAATACACCGGAATTAAAAGAGGACATCACAATAGTTCTTCCTCAAAAACGTTTACCTAAGATTATAATCTTCCTAAGGATCTGACACCAGAAGAGATTAAACAACTTATCTTGGCTCAAAATGAAGGTCTGAAGGATCAAAGTATAACAGTAAAATTTCCTATAAAACAGAAAAAAGCAAATCACTGGATTTGCGAAAATCTTCCAGAAGCATTCAAATCTCTAATGAAAACGAGAAAAATTTTTCTAAATTGGGAAAGATTCAGTCTTAAGGAATATTTAAGACCAACTCAATGCTACCGCTGCTGCCAGTTTAGACACATATCTAAACAATGCCGAACAGAGGAAGCCTGCGGTCACTGTGGTGAATTTGGTTATACACATAAACAATGTGAAAACAATGTCCAAAAATGTATCAACTGTGCTGAGCGAAACGCGAACTGTGATTATCAGGTTGATGATAACCATTCTAGCTTTTCAAAAGACTGTCCGAGTAGAATATTGGAGTTAGAGGAACTCCAGCAACATATTAATTATGGATAATAACTCCAATTCGAACTGTCTAAAAGTAGTTCAAATTAATTTAGCAAGATCGCATGTAGCAACGGCACAGCTGAAAGAAAATCTCTATAGTTACGACATTGTTCATATTCAAGAACCGTACTGCATAAATGAAATACCGGCAGGTTTCCCTGTGTAAACTAAAGTTATCTTTTCTAGAGATTCTCTCCCAAAAACAGCAACAATTATTGTTAATCCTAAGATAACTATTCTGAATACTTACGCACACTCACAGCTTATTATTACTACACTTGAATTGGGAGATACGAAGTTAATGATGTTTAACTGCTATAGTCCTCCTACAACGGACTTAACGGAACTTACATCTCTTCTAAACAATATAGAACATCACTTATCACCATATTATGATTCGATCATATTAGGAGACTTAAATGGAAAAAGTGAACTATGGGACTCACCCTTTGAAGACCCTCGTGGTCGCACAATAAGAGAATTTTTGGTCACCCAAAGATTTATTCTCGCAAATGATCCTGACAGTCCACCAACGTATAATTGTACTAGAGGTAAAAGTTGGATCGATATCACAGCATATCGATCAACACGTTTTCAAGCTTTTATTCAAAACTGGCAAGTCGAAGATCAAATATCATTAAGTGATCACTGTTATGTTTCTTTTGAAATTAATAACTATGAAAACACATCGGCTGGAATAACAAAATTCAAGCCAGATAAAATGGACTGGCTTAAACTTAAAGAACTGTTAGGATCGTACTTCGGACCTCTATCTACGCAAATGGTAAAAGATACAACAAATTTAAATAATCTTATAATTCGGTGGACAGAAAAACTACAAGACTTTTGTGAACAAGCAATAAAAGCCAAAGGTCAATATATTACGCGGAAACACTCTGGCGTCCCTTGGTGGACAACAGAACTCTCAATACTTCGAAAGAAACTCACAGCCGAAAGAAAACGCTTTCAAAGATGCACATCTGATGAAGAACTTAGAATCTTCTATAAACAAATTTATAAAAGGAATCTAGCTTTGTATAAACGTACTATCCTGAACGCAAAGAGAAATGCATGGAAAAAGTATTTAGAGAATATATGTCCAACATCACCCTTTGGAAAGCATTATGATTTAGCTAAGGGGAAAATGCCAACCCCCTTACAAATCAGGACACTGATAAAGCCTGATAAAACGAAAACGAACTCAATTTCTGAAACTATTCAACTCCTTCTGGACCATCATTTTCCAAAAGATGACACAACAGAAGACAATATAGAACAATTGTCTCTTAGGAATGGTTTAACTCGTAACTAGTCTGCGTCAAATGATCTTCCTTTCTCAAAGGAGGAGGTTGAATTCTCATTTAAGTCTTTACATCCGGGCAAAGCTCCCGGGATAGATAAGATTCTGAGAGAAATTTTATTAGAACTATACTACGTAAATCCAGAATTGCAACTTACATTATTCAATGAATTACTACGACGTGGTCTTTTTCCAGAATGCTGGAAACAAGCGAAACTAGTACTCTTTTCCAAAGAAGGTAAAAATCCAGATTATCCGGATGCTTACCGTCCAATATGCTTACTGAATACCTGGTGTAAAAATTTTGATAAAATAGTAACAAATAGACTAAGTTATTATCTCGTTTCTAATCACAAACTAAGTAATAAGCAATATGGATTTACAGCAGGATTAAGTTCTTCAGATGCTATCAATGCAATTTTGCAAGCTGTGGATGAAAATAGGAAAAATTCTAATTATACTAATATTATCTCTCTCGATATAAAGAGCGCTTTTAATAACATTTGGTGGACCTTCCTGCTACAAGAATTACGAAATCTTAACTGTCCATTGAATATTTATGATGTAATCCAGAGCATGTTAACTAACAGAAAGATTATTTGCGAGATAAACCAAACAACATATAATCATATTCAAGAAAAGGGATGCGTGCAGGGGCCTAACTCCGGACCTCTCTTCTGGAACATTGTTATGAACACTGCATTAAAATTGGATTTTGGAAAATATGTTCAAATTCAAGCCTATGCAGATGATGTCCTGCTCATAGTTACAGGATCAACCTACCAACAAATTCAAATGGGAGCAAAAGAAACCTTGAATAAATTATTAGATTGGGCTATTATGTGCAAATTACGATTTGCGCCTGAGAAATCTAGTCATTTATTCATTACTCCCAAGAAACGGGGAGCAGCTCATTCCGCTCCAACTACTAAAATGGGAACTATTACTATAAAGCGTCAAAAACGTATTAAATATCTAGGCATTCTTATAGATGAATGCACCACCTGATTACCTCATCTGGATTATATAAAAACCAGACTTTGTAAGATAATTAATAATTTATTGAAACTCCCAGGATTATCGAAACAAGTTCTGAAAGAACTGTACAAAAGAGCGCTTGAGAGAGTAGCACTTTATGCCTGTGATGCCTGGTGGCACCAACCGACAGTCAAAATGCGACTTAAAACTCAGGCAATTCAACGAGTTATACTCCTTGCAATAACTAGAAGTTACAAAACAGCTTCAACGGTCTACCTTCAAGTGCTCGCAGGATTATTACCTCTAGATCTCAAACTACACTTAGAATGTGCTATTCCACGTACGAGGAGAAGTCGGGGAGACTTAAAATATCAAGATATAACTATTTCTCTTGACGACATCTCCTTGCCTTTACCCAAATGGCATAGCCACTCGGCTAAAATCAAAGTTTTTCAATGGGACAATTCTTCTCCTACTCAACAGAATTTTGAAGTCTACACTGATGGATCCAAGAATAATGACGGCACAGGTGCTGGCTTTTGCATCTTCCTTAATGGAACATATCAAGAAGGTTTTTCACTAGGATTGGATCCGAGATGCTCTGTATATCAAGCAGAGGCACTCGCCTTCAAAGAGGCTCTTTCATGGCTGAGAAACCCTAACAAATCAGCGCATATTTACTCGGATAGTCAAGTAGTACTTAAATCGATAGCCAAATACAATATCTTTGACCGCAGATAATCGAGATTAAGAAACTATTAACTTATACAAACGCAAAAATTCACTGGATAAAAGGACACCGTGGATTCACGGGTAATGAGAAAGGCTGATGAATTAGCCAAGAAAGGAATCCACTCATCAAGTCAAAAACAATGTAAAGTTCCAATATGTTTTATGATCCGAACATCCAAAGATACTGTACTTAAATTATGGGAAGAAAGATGGGAAACCGAGGAAACAGGACGCTTCACTTTCCGACTATTACCGAAAGTCTCCTATAAAAGACACTATAGTGATTTTTTCCTTAATCAATTCTTAACTAATCATGGCTGCGTTCCAAGTTTTATAAATAGATTCAAGTTAAAAGCAGCAGTATGTCGGTGTCAATGTGGAATGGACACAGCAGATGCACTCCACATGCTTATGGACTGCCCTAGCTTAAATCAACAAAGACAAGACTTATTCCCAACGCAACTTTCTATAGAATTAATCTGTAAATACGTCTCGATGGAAAAGGAACGCACTCTTTTGTCAAAATGTTTTTGAATATATTTATCAAAATGAAGAACGTTTATATTCTTCCTGATTGTATTTGTATAATTTTTGCATAAATTGTAATATACTCAATGATGAGGAACAATAAAATTTATATGATTAACTTTATAATAATTTTTCGACTATTGATCTTCTGATTCTGTTTTACTATACTACTATATATTAGTATATTGTCAATATAAAGTATTATAATCTTGGAATCTTGATTTTGCTTTAAATACTATGTCTTCCATTGTATTCTGTATCCTATATTGTATCTTACTAAGTTTCAAATAAAGATGTTGGCGAGGCCATCACATCTTTCCGTCGGTGGACATCAAAATTTGCTAGGGATTAATTCTTATTATAATTAGTTTTCTATTTTAGCTTAATGCTTTTTAGTAATAAATTTTAGCCATAGGCTCCGGTAATACCTCGGCATTAAGGTGAGGACCGGAAAATCCAATTTCATGTTGTAAGAATGGTGTCTCGTATTCCTCGAATAAATTCTTAACAGTTTGTGCTCAACGAACCTTGGCACAATCGTCTTGGAATAAACAGTTGCCTTCAGGAAAGAAATCAGTTATGAAATAATAATTATTTGCTAAGATCTTATTATCTGCTTGACTTCACTTTATAGCTGAATAATATCCCTGGGCCTAATACAAGTCCGAAAGAAGAAAACCTTAGATCTTGATTATTCTTTCTAAAGCTTGTACAATGGCTACAATATATGAACGCTGTAAAGCTCCATGACTTCCAATTTGACTCCAATGTGTTCATCACACTAAAAGAATGTAAATCTAGCCTCATCGGTTTATATAATATTTCACCAATCATCAGTATAATATTTTATTGATTTAAAGTCCCATTTTGATATTCTTTGGCAGGCTTTCTTTGATTTCGGCAAGGAGTTTCTTTTCTGTAGCAGTTGTATATTATTCCAGTGCTATAAGCTCTTATCAACCTGCCTGATTGTTCCTGCGAATTCTTCCCTAAAATGGAAGATACTGCACTTACTGTACACTTTGCTCCTTACAAAGTATACAGAAAGATTTAGAGTGAATGCCTTTCGATTCGATTTCATTAATCGTTTCAGAAATCTTTGGTTTGAATTACTTAGGACTGATTTTCTAATTAGATGCCTTCCTTAAATTAGATGGTTCACATATACTTCTTATCTAAATAATGCAATGGTAATAATTTTAGCTCTCTCCCTCTTAATGATTAGATTACTATTTTATTATCTCCTTATAAACAACAATGTTTATTTAATTACACAATTTCATTACAGGTTATGACACAGACATTCTAAAAATATTTTTAGAACAATTGCGCAAATACAGATACACTTGCAATACAGTTGCAGTTACAACTTACATCACAACTTTCCCACCTATTCATTAATAATATAGTGTTAGTAATCAAAATATGAAATAAAGTTTTTAGTTCAAAATAACTGTTCAATTTAAAAAATTCAATCCAAAATTCTAGGAAGTAGCTTGATAGTTCTTCCACTTCTTGTCATGACAATTTTTTGGTTCATTAGTGAAGCAGGTAGAGATAGATCTGACAAGGAAAGTTTCCATTCTTCGTTCGGACCCTCTTCAACTGATGAAGATATCACAAAGGGAAAATTTTTTTATTGGCTCGTACCATCGCTCTGTAAGCTGTTTTGACTAAAACTACGCTGATGTTTCCATTTTTGCTTGGGTATGTGTCAATCAGTTTTAACCCTTTTCTTTTGGGCTGTTATTTGCATTTCATTTTCAAATGTATTGGGGAGAAGCCACTTCAGGTAATGACAAACAACGTGGTCCCTCCCACCATTCGGATTCTATTAATTTATTGACAGAATATACTCTAGAGGGTAAACCTGCCGGATTTTCGGCTCCTGAAATATAGTGTCAGTTTTTATCAGGTTTTGTACTTCTTTAATGTTTTTGTTTACGAATGTTCCCCATATTTCGTTATTCTTAATCCAATAGAGGGCTGTTAAAGGATTAGTCCAAAAGCCTTTTTTCGAAATTTTAACCCCACGATTTTCCTTTTTACAAACAAAGCTAATCTAGCTGTAGTGAAATAGGGTAGCAACTCCAATTTGGGGATTGTATATCTTTTTCAAAGGAACTGCACTTGGCTTATCTTAAAGAAGCTGTACTTTTACTCGCTCCTCATTTTCGCTTTTCAAATAAACTACGGCTACATATAAAATCTTCAAGGCATCAGTGAAATCGAAGGTTGTATGATACAGCATCATTTAATATTACTTGCTCTAGAAGTTTCAACAAAACCAATAAAGGTACATTGGGAAAAAGGGGGGGGGATAATTTTATACCTCCCGTACTACTGGGCCGATTATCGCCCACTAATTTCAAATTTCAAATTTCTAATTTCAAATTGCGTTTTCGGTGCTTCGAAAGCCGACTTGACACAAAATCGGACATTTTCTGAAAGGATATGCCACTTGTTTTCCATATTTCGATTCTATGACTTAACTTATGCCTAAATATTAAATTTCGTAAAATTCGCTGCAGAATTTACGGACAAATTTAAAAATTTATCTTGCTCCATTTCTTCATTTCACTTGGCGAACTTCTTAATTTACAGCAACCTATTTTTTTCCTTTTTATCATTGTAGATGAACGGAAAACAAGTCACCATTCATATTTTCAAATAATTTTAACAAAGAGCGTAAACCACATTTGGCGTTATTATCACTCAAACAAATATGTCAAATTTCAAAACGCGTCAATATGTAGATTCACGTATATCCTAGAAAATTTTGAATAAAAAACTCTACTTTTTTGCAGCTATGCTTAGAAATACATCTGCTTTAAGAAGATGGTAAAAATGTTATAGGTTATAATCCAAATGTTTTTCGAAAAATTTATAAAAAGTATTTAAAAATACAAATTTTAAAAGTAAATCATTAAACATGGGCGAATTTTATTTGGAATGAACCTAAATTTCGAAATGTGAAAAGAATAATCATATAAATTAAATAAAAAAGAGGTATTAATAAATATATACAAGATTCAATTAACATGGATGAGCTAAAAGTTTGAGAGCTAATCTTTTAAAAACTACTCTTGCGATTTTTACAAAGCTTGGTAGTTTGGCATAATTTGAGTCATAGAATCAAAAGATGAAAAAAACTTTGGCATGTCATTTCAGGAAAAGTCCGATTTTGTGTCAAAATACTTACATCAGATCAGTGCTACATATAAATCTAATACGACGTATCCTAAGTCGTGCTTTCGAGACATGAAAAAAAGCAAGCTGAATTTCGTTAGTCGGTCCAGTAGAACGGAAGATATAGAACTGCCTCCCTTTTTTAGTCCAAAGGGGAAATTGGCCCTGAAGGACTATTAATTTCGTTTTGGCTTTTTGCTTTGAAAACTATAAACGGCGAATCGCTTTTCAAATTGTTGCCACCAAATGTTATCGCCCTGCATTATATTTAAAGAAATTAAATAATGAAGAACTTGCGTGAATGTATGTATATTTCTCGCATTGTGATAAAAAAACGGTACCTAGAGCCATCAAAACATGAAAGGGGAACAAGAAATGAAAGATGATCTTTTATCCATTACTTAATAGAATGGCAGAGAATTGTTTCGAGAACACCCGCTAAAAAGCTGTATCTGAAAAGGCTGGTTAGTTGTTTTAGTTTAGGATATAAATCAAGTAATACATGCTTTATGTCAGAAAAAAGGAGGATTGTTGCTGTTGAAAGAAGCTTGTATTTCTAGAATAATATTATTTCAGTCGAAAAGGTATTGACATCTTGATAACATCACGAAATGAAACAGTTAGTGCCAAATGAAAATCGGCAAATACTTTAAAAGCAAAAACATATCCTTTAAATGAAATCGAAACAAACCCCATTGTCTTCTACAAGAGGAAAGGAATTATGAATAAATAATTTGAGCTTACTGGAATAAATCTTTACCGCTTCATTTTGTTATGAGTTTCAATATACCAGTACAAGAAATGGCCAAAATACTAGAAAAATGCTTTCTTGATTATGTACCTTGCCACAATGCTCTTAGTTTCAAAGACTTCAAAAAAGGAATGTATTTTGTTAAATTTTTTGTGACTCGTTTCCTTTCTTCCAAAAATTATCCCCGTGTAACTAGTTCCTCCTTCTCCAAATCAAAAGCATCGTCTGTATGCCATTTTGATGATACATTTACTATTCATGGAGATGAGTAAAAAGAGATGGATAAAGAATGACAGCATTTTTTTAACTGTTTTTCATTTTTTTTACTCATGAGATTTCTTAATACGATACCTTTAACTGTTTTCCAATAATCATATTACGCCTTTTGTAAATTTTTAAAGCAGTGTATTAACTTCAAACGAAGCTAATTGTCTTCATTCAAAATTGGTAGTTTACTAAAAGTCTGTTACATCAAGTTCTTTTCATATCTTTTATTTAGGATAGCAATGAGTGTCGTCAACACCACCAACGCTTATTTTCTCAACTTCACTTGCGACTCTAGCTCAGATTAGTCATCATTTGCATGCTTTTTAAGAAGCAAAACAAACAGGCTAACCAAAATGAAATGGAGAGAAAGAAATTAGACATTTCAAATCGTCTGCTGCAGCTGTCATTCCCATGGTTACAAAGACATATTTTTAACAAATATTCTATTTATCTTCTGCATTTTATTTCTTGTAATGTTTTGTATTTTTTTTCCATTTAATTTGTCAGTGAAAAAGGACAGTGTTCATAAAAGTTTTAAAATGATAAGGAAGATTTTGGTAGGGAAGAAGTTTAATAAATATGCTTGGATTTTCTATAATTTTGAAGTTTATAACCCGCTTAAAGCTGAAATTAAAATCTGGAATTTTAAGTCTAAAGACCAATTATAGATTATAATTTAATTTGAATATTAAATATCAAATAGATGTATTTCTTACTTGGTTTAAATGTCTAAAACTATTTCGAGGTCTTTGATTAATAATATGATATCTTAGTCGGTCCAAAACTGGTATTAGCCCCATTAAATTTAGTTTTCACCGTTTCTTCAGCAATTAAAAGTAAAGTACTTAAATTACAGATAGCCGCAGAAATGTAAAAGAATACTAATGTTTTAATTATCTGAATTTACAAAAATGTGGCAATGTGAACTAAGCAATTTTGTATCGCTATTATAGTTAGATATATTTACATGACTACTCACACTACAGTAATTTTTAATTTACAATTTGCAGATAGACGTTCTATTTTACCATTGGCCATTGCATAAGGTTAAATTTGTTTTGTCTTAACTAAAAACTGTTCTAACCTTCAAGGCCGAAAGATGATGTCAGAATACTATGAATGTAAAAGAAATGAAAGTCTAAAAATTATCGAGCCTTTGAATTGAAGCTCAAAACTAAAACTAACGAACATAAATCTTCTTTTGCTTCTCATAGAAATAACAAATAGGTCGAAATTCAAATTATTTACAATTATAAAATTCAAATTCTCTCTTAACATGTGGCGCTATAAGATTTTACAGATTAATTACTTAACATTTAACAACAAAGGGAACAACTCTCATGTCGGGTACAAACACAGAAGTGTTTAAACGATGTTGTTAATGCAACTTCTCTAAACTTATACACTCATTTAAATCCTCTTATTTATATATTCTGCAAAAGTATACAAAATAACAGGACTACAGGACAGATAATCATGTAAGAAAAAAATTATACATTTCGTGTTTAAGTTTCTAATCGGTTGTTTTATATTAATTTACTTTCCTATCGCTCTCATTCCATTTTACAACCAGAATATAGATTTCTCTCTTGCGTGACATTCAAATAAAATAGAAAGAAGAGACTATTTAAGGGAATGTTTCAAGAGCAGAATAAGAGCATGTTCTGCCTGCTTTGAGGCCACGTTACTAATTTGATTCTCTTGCGAACAGTATTCTGCGACGTTGCAGAATTATTATTTTGTTGTTTATTCTCGCCATTATGCTTGTTACACCGACCTTATTTCAGAGCCAGCTTGCGCGTTATTCTACGCGTTCAGCCCTTAGGCTAACTTACTAATTTTAGTTAATCTATCATCCTTCTGTAAGCACGAGTTTAGTGCCGTTTATCAAACCTTGTTACCTTTATTTGAGTTAATAAAAAGGTCATTTACACCTTTCCTTGGCATCTGTGGTACTTACAGGTCATAGAGATAATTCGCCACTAGACTTAACAAGGGCTATTGTACGATTGACATTACAGTAAAATACCAAACTCTATAAACTTGTTACAACTAAATTGCCTAGATTAATAAAATTACGTTTAAATTCACTTATTGAGGCATTTCTTTTTTAATCTAAACTAACCAAAACTAATAATCTGTTTGTTGCTTGACTTCTAGATTAATAATCCATATTAGAAGGTCTGCATGGCTGGTCGGTTGGTTGATTTCAGTAAAATGAAATATACGATGGTTAGGAGAAACGACTTAATGCAGGATTGTAAAAAGAAAAACGGATTCTTATTCAAGTGAGAAATGAGAAATTCATAGGAATTCTATGCCATTCGCCCGTTGAGAAGAATAATACCGGAAACGAATTACCAGTACTCAAAACTTCGATTTCTGCTATGTCAACGCCTATAGCTGGAGAATTAGACTACTCACTAGATCAGCAAGAGAAAGGTTAATATTCCCGATTTCTTATTCTCTATTAAGACTTACTTGTTAAGTATAGCGGAGTATCTAATAGAGCTATGATGTCACTGCAGTGGAATGCCAAAATGGAAATGTATCTAAAAAGGCTTCAAAATTAATAAATATTGAAACTTATCAGCCTTAATTTTTTTCTTATATGTTTATTAAATTCTTACGACTGCTGTAATGCAAGGACAGGTGCAAGTAGGAGGAAAATCAGAATTTCACAGCTGGTCGTAGAACTATAGTCCCGATTCACTAACGTTTGATGAAGAATGCCTAGGGGGGATGGTCTGAGAATCCCCTCACGTTTTTTTTTTCTGATCAGTAACCTACTTGAGAGACTTTCGGCTGCATTATAAAAGGATGAACATTATAACAAACAGACATTATAACTAACAAACATCCATGCCCTCTCCATTATTAGAACCTGGACCCATCAGAGCCACAGCCAGGGTAGTTGACCATTATACCGATCAGGACGGCTCTGCTCTAAAGCAGTGGGATAACAGTGAACAAACACTTAGTAAATCTTTCATCAAAATCAGGAAAAGAAATGAACAATATGAGTTGAATTAGATGGACGCATATGAACAGTATATTAGATAGGGAAGTTACAAAAAAAAAAACTCTCAGTTTCTTCCAGTTTTGCTTGATGAATACTGCTTATCTTTTGATAAAGAATTACACTCACGTTTGTGAAAATTGCAACACCAAGAAGGAATCGTCATAATTGAATGCAATTTAATACACAGTTGAGTGGTAGTGGTACAAATAAATGGTTAAATGTTCAAAGCAAACAAACAAGAACAAGAGATCAGAATCAGTATTTTGTGTGGCCACCACGCGCCGCAATAAGTGCTGCTACACGACGTGGCATGGAGTCAAACAAAGTTTGAATGTCTGACTGAGGAAGAGCATTCCATATCGTTTGTACGCGTACCCAAAGTTCGTCTGCAGACGCAACAGGACGAGGATCACGAGCAAGACGCCGACCAATGACATCCCACACATGTTCAATTGGCGACATATCCGGGGAACACGCAGGCCAAGGAAGAAGCTGTACCTGCTGCGCTGCAAAGAAGGATTTAACAATCCGAGCAGTATGAGGGCGGGCATTGTCCTGTTGAAATACAGCGCCTGGCAAGCTTTGAAGGAAGGGAACAGCTTCGGGCTGTAGAACTTCACGGATATACCGGTTGCTGTTCAGATTGCCCACAATTCGTAGCAATTGAGATCGTCTATGATATGCTATGGCGCCCCAGACCATAACTCCGGGTGTTCGTCCACTGTGGCGTTCGATAATGCACTCCGGAAGGTGGCGTTCACCGGCATAGCGTCTGACACGAATGCGGCCATCATGGTACCACAAATTAAAGCGGGATTCGTCAGAAAACACGACATGCTGCCAATCAGCACGCCAGTCTCTATGCTGATTGGCCCATTGTAGCCGCAGGCGGCGATGGTCGTGCGTTAGGGGGATCCTGTATAAAGGAGTCCGTGCGCGCAGTCCACACTGCAGCAGACGTCTACGAATTGATGAAGCACACAATGAAACACCTGTAGCTATTGACCACAGTGCTGCCAATTGTCTAGAGGAAGCTGTACGGTCCGTCCGCGCCATGCGGACCAGGTGTCTATCATCGCGAGCTGACGTCACATTTCGGGGTCCACTCCCGGATTTCCGAGTTGTCCGACACTCGTCCGTCCACTGCTTCCAAACGCGCATCACTGTGCTGCTGTTACGCTGCACACGAGAGGCTACTGCACGATACGACAATCCAGCTTCACGAAGGCCGATGATTCTCCCTCGTTCAAACTCTGTAAGTTGTTCAAATCTCGCTCTCTTTCGTCGACGAGGCATAAGTACAGATTGAGTTAACGTTTACCACTAGCAGATAACCACCGATAACCATACACGCCTCGCTACAGCCGTCTATTTATTCGGATCCATCAGCCGTTCAGAGGGCGCTGCTCAGCATACGCATGCGCTACGGATTTGCAATTCTAATCATTTGCATATCATGCGCTACTTTGCATTTCCTGAAAATTTCAGCTCACTCGCGTAAGTCCTTCATGGTGTTGCAATTTTCATAAACGTGAGTGTATATCGCATAATAAGATAAAAAATGTACAAAAATTATTCTAATAAAATAAATGTAGTACTACAATTCTGAATAATCCAGATAATTTTAGATGATTTTAGTGTTCTATGGAGGTGGTCTTTTTAAAGAATATGACTTATAATAATGGTTAATATCAGTTGGCTTAATAGATTTATTCCATTCAAAAGTTTTTGGAGGTTGTTACAGAAACATGAAGGAAAAATATAGAGCATTAGTAAATTCTGAGTTCTCACATTCCCTCGGCGGGCTTTCAGTTTAACCAGTAGTATGTCCGGTAGGTATCTAGAAAATTCGGTTCGAATCCTGGAGATAGGGCAGTTGATTTACCACATTCTCTGACTTCTAATGTTTCCACGAATAATATTATATTAAGAAAGTTAAGGATTATAAGTAGAGGAAAATACATACTATCTTAAAATACTGAGAATAGATCTTCTGTGATAAGAGAAAAAACGTTACAAAAACATTGTAAATTATGTCTAGTTTACTTTTTATTATAATATTAACATAGGGAAATTTACTTTGTAAGGTTTATCCTAATTTTATTAACAGTTATTTTAATTTATGCTTCTTTCCTATCTTTCTAGTTTCAGCTTACAATTTCCTACCAGAATGTAATTTCAGAAACGCAGTGAGTGCAAATGAGTAAATGTACCATTTAAGTCGATGTTTCACCGACTTTGAGAGAGAGAATCTGATCTCCTGACTAGCACGCGTTTGCCTTTTGGCTGCGTCTCTCTTAGATACTACGCTCGGCCATACTTTAGGCCCTTGCTTGGCTTCGCGGATTTAATTAATATTTAGTGGCCAACTACTTGGAATCCTGATAGCTTCGGCTATATCTTTCAGTTAGCTTTAGTTAAACTTAGTTAGTTTAATTTCATAATTATTTAAGTTCAAGCCCAAGTGGAAACTTTCTGTATAGTCCGAGTTAGGAGTTGATTGTATTTATTCTGAGAAAAAAAGGGTAGTTAACCCTTCTTAAGTCTTACGTGTTTGTTCACACACTTAAGCGATTATTCGCTTACTAGTGTTTTGTGGGGTTCAAGATTTTGAACACTGAATTAAATAACAGAAACCCCACAACTTATTTGATTTACTTTTTCGATTACTAACTTTCCTTTCTAAAACTGTTTAAACTGAAAAAATAAAACCACAATTTTATTACTTATTATCGTAATATTATACTACTTTCCTTTGTAACAAACGGCCAGAAATAATTTTTATAACATTTAGCTGTGCTTCCAAATTTTATGCTCTTATTTACAGCTTTAGATTAATTCTAATCTAAGGTTAATCATGAAGATTTATGGAGTACAAACTAACAGGCATGCTTTGACTGAATATTTCGGAGTAAACATGAGCGATAGTAGTAACGTCAGAAACAAAAATGAGTTACTTTGGAAACGCTTTAATACGGAATACGTATACATTGCTGAGCTGCGCAGAGAGGAAATGAAAGAAAATTAGTAAGTAAATCAGGGATGCGATCAATTATTCAAAGAGTGCTTTACTATAATCGCCAAATCAAGCTTAGGTACTGCATTAAGAACAGAATTAATCAAATGAGAATAAAATCAAAGATTCGAAAGGAGTTTCCATAAATCTTGCTACTAACGGTAAGAAATGGAATTTATGTCCTAAATTTGTTTAGTACATAAAATATTTCAGTTTTATCAGTTTTATTAGTAAGTCAGACGTTCCGCTGTTCGCTTTCATACATATTTAACGGCTGATGGTGTTAGGTGTAATAGGGACACATCATGCGGAGTATTTTATGTTAATTCACTTATTATCATGATTTAAACCTTTACTATAGCTTATTGTTTCCACTTAGCTTATCCTTATCTCTCACCAAGATGCAAATTAGATGATAGATTAACTAAGGGTTTTGAATGTTTTAGATATAGAGCATTTGGCTTGCAGTTTACGTTCTGTCGCACAGCTTTAGCAAATATTTTGCAAATAGCAAATATTCCGGTTTTGGCCATTTCGCTAGTCGATGTTAAGACGCGCCATTAAAATGTTGAACCAGCTTAAATAGGCCAATATGTGTAGTCTGCGACTACGTTTCTTTTGATTTGAAACTTCACTTTACTTTTGTACTTGATACTTTACTACCCGTAGGTTGCAGGGTTTTGTTTATAAGCACAAGCGGTGCCTTTTATTCAAACTTTTGGCATAATATTTCGAATGGAGCGATAATGCGCTTGTCAGTCTAATAGGGTCAGAAGGACTATCAATTTAATTTTTTCACAACTGGGATACTGTAATCATCATTAACAGTATCTTTATAAATATCAAATCTGTTTTTATGAATACTGGTTACCTTCAGATGAAATCAAAAAAGTGGCTATAATAAAATTCCTGATATTTATAAAAATGTAATCAAGGAAACACTGGTAAATTCCTTAATTCATTATTAATTAATTTAATTAATTCTTTACTCATTAATTTAATTAATTCATTACTCATTCATTCACGAATTTTCTTGAATTTATTTGTAGGTTAGTTTTCTTATAACGACAGAACACCTTAGCTTTAATCTCTACAATTTTAAATACTTTTCATTCTATATTGTATAAAGCTAAACGATGAAAATAACGTAAATATAAACATTAATTATTAAAAAATAAAGACAAGCATATAGTAAGTAGGTGCAAATAGATACATAAAAGAATACCGTTTCTGAGATTGCAGAATTTTTTTCAACAGATCTGTTTAATATTCTTTTATGTTTAGCTTTCTAAATTCTCTATCAAGAAGATATTGATATGAAACGTTTGGCGCTCTGTTTTACTGTTTGAAATCTATGCTAAACATCGAAGTTCTTAATTTATACATAAGAAATAATTAATCACTAATTAACCAAAATAAATAAAAATCTTACATGAGAATCCATACGCTGAAAGGCAAATATCTGAGCATGTCCAAGCAGATAAACGTCTTTAAGATGGAACAAAACAAAAGATCTCATAGATTACTTGCTCACAGAGGGAAAGTTCCATACTTCTGAACCTTACAAAAAACATTTATTACCGCTTTTACTTCTGATAGATAGATATTAATTCGTAACATGAAGGAGTGATCACGTGACAGTTTACATTGTCATGGCGATTCATAAACAAAGTCGATCGGCCGAAGGAAGGCTTTGCGCGGAAAACATTGAAGTAAAATATGTTTGACGGGCGAGTTTTAGGAAACTGTTACTCTCCATTAACATTGATGTTTTCGTTTTCTTTCATTGGTCAGAGTATTTTGGTAGGAAATATTTCTTTTTTGATGCTTTATAAGACGAGATGAAAGCATCTCATCTGTACCAATAATGGAAAACCGATCGATATATTTTCTCTAACCTTGTACCTTAAAATCAGCCTTTAGCAACAGGGCGTTTTGCGACAAAGACCTTTGTGTATAAATCTGTTTTTCGGAAGAAATTAACTTTTATGACAAATATTTTATGGCCTTAATCTTCGCTTCAAAAGAAATACGAAAAAGACCAATCAGTATGTTTATTTTCCTTCCTTTGTTATTTTATTTATGCACAAATTATACAACTATCTTAATCTTAACTAATTACAGATAAACACTGATTTCATACTAGTTGCAGTGGTAGTATGTCTAGGACGTTAAGCAGCTAAAGGTGGAAAGCAAAACAAGAGTTTACGGATTGAAAATGAATATATTTTACTTTTACATATAGTTCAAAGGATAGTTTTACTAACTGGAATAGAGTTTTAATAAGCCTCAAATTTTACGACAGCAAAATTAATTTTATCCTTATATAATAGTTGTAATAAATAAAAAAAACGCGGACGTGAACTAGTAAATATTTTTATTTTCTCTTTTTAATATTAAGTTTTTTTTTCATTTTGCTGCTTTTTGTTTTCATTCGCTAAAGTTGCAAATAATAAAAACAAAAAACAAACAAACAAAACAAAACATTCGTCGAAACAGAACAGTCGAGAGAGGAAATGACCTCTAAATCTGTAATAAACAATTTCGCTAAGGTAATGCAACATTTATATGGGAGTACAATATTATGGTAATACAGTTTTAGAAAATGTTTGCTGAATTGGTAATTTATGCTAAAATTAAAGAAAAGCAATAGGACTTAATACAAAAACGAGTCGAATGAGTAACTCTGAAAGTGCTTGCTTTGATAAATCTCGATAACAGTGTTAACAATATTATCAGGGCTAGAATTTGTACAAACATAAAACGTTATTTAATCACATTATTTTTTCAATGCGCAATATATTTGCATGAATCAAATATTCATAGCATATTGTAGCATGTTTAAGGCTTCTGGAGAAACTGTAACACTAGACACATCTTTCAGGAATCCCCGTAACCAGAACTCAAAGGGTTTGAAGTCTAGAAAAAAGAAAGCCACAAATTTGGAAAACTTCTCAAAATTACCAAAGTGGGTACCAAAAAAGTCAAAATTCCATAAGGGGGCACAAAGCAATTTCTTCCCTTGTCGACTAGTATGGAGCGTCACACCATCTTGCACGAAGAGAACAGAATATAAATGTTCTCCCTCTTTAAGGCAGGAATCACTTCAGCTTTGATCAGTGTGATAGCTAGCCGTGCCGGTTGCTATACACTTCGGAATACCGAAGACGATATGGATGTTCATAAATTAACACCGCGTTAGCACCATGGACGTATTTTAAATACTATTGAACTGGAGGCCCTCTTGAAAGAGTGGTAGGAGGATCCCTAGATTCTTTTTTGATATGCTTTCCTAAAAATTGGTTCAGAGTTTGCATGCTCTCTCTTTGGGCTATGATGAAATTGTGGACTTGATTTGGATTAAAGCTTAGATCAGGAGGATTAGTAACAAAACATAACAAGATTCTGCTGATGTAAGTCAATCGTCATCAAGGAATTAAAAAAAACTGAGGCACATTCTCCCAAATAGATAAAACTGTAAGCGATTAGAAACAGTTCTTTGAGTTATCTGCTTTCATTGTCGACTGTTGTACACGATCACGGAGCCCATATGGGGAAAACAATGACTTGTTTTCATTTTTGACTGTTGTACATGAGTATGGAGCGGATGTGAAGAAACGAATGGATCTTGCATGCATCGAACTCAAGTTTCAATGATTTAATTTCATTGCTGACTGTTGTATGCGAGTGTGGAGCCGATATAATGAAAACAATGGATCATGCATGCATCCGACCCATGTTTTTGATGACTTATTTTCATTGCTGCCTGTTGTACATGAGTATGGAGCCGATATGATGCAATTAATCGATCTTGCATGCATCTAATCCCTGTTTCAATTATTTGCTTTCATTACGGACTGTTGTAAACTAGTGTGGAGCCGATATAATGAAAGCAATGTGTCTTGCTTGCATCCAACCCATGTTTCAAAGATTTGCTTTCATTGCTGACTGTTGCATATGAGATAGAATCACTTTTACGAAAATAATAGGTCTTGCATGCATTCAACCTAATAGCGGTAAGTATGCGGTTTGTCCAATAAATTTCTGATACTGATTTAAAGCTTTACTAGCTTTAAACGTTCGCGAGATGGCAATGATACATTGTAATACACAGAAAGATTAGATGAATTATACTATATCATACTTCATTTGGTTATTACAGTCCCATAGTAAAAGGTGTCGCTGAGAACGCGTTATTCTAATTGTTGAGGAACATTTCTGCAGATTTGCATGAATTATCTTTCAGAATTCTTTGATCTTTTATGCGAGAGATTATTTATAAGATGTTTTAGAAAGCCATTTTTGGGAAATGAAGGCTGCACAAAACTGTTTATTCATTTGAGCTGCTATGCACAATATAATATTGTGGATCATTACATTTTATTAGCCGGCTGAATAGTTGATAACGTGAATGCAGACCATTAATAAAGTTGTAAATGAACTACAAAATCTTAGGTAAATGGCTATAATTCAAAAGATAGTCTACGCAATGGCTTCGTAGTTCAATAAGGCACCATTAAAGAAGACGAAACAAAACATGTATTAAACTAATATTCAAGGTAAAATATTTATCTCGGAGCAGTACATAGCTCCTACAGCATAGCAAAATAGAGCACCTTGCTCTTTCGCGGCTAACGTTCAACTCTCTTAAAACCGTACCTTTCTTGGGAGAAGAGACTAAACGGGCCAAGCGCGCTTTGTTAATCGCCAAATACTACACCTCCGTCATAAGATTGTTACTGAGGTTGTATTCAAATCAACCGTCAATCTGAATATCGAAACTAGCGACTGTTTGTGATCAATAAGAAAAAGAAAAAAAATCTACATATATATATAAACATTCTACGCTAATATACAAATCTCAGTTACTATAAATAATGGCACAAAATTGTAAAATTAATTAGAAACGCAAAGAAAAACTATGTAATTGTTAATTGCATAACATATTGGTAAATATGAGTAGAAAATATTGTTTAAGGTTCACGTATGGGGAGTCTGGATAATGCATCAGCATTAACAAGATTTCTCCCAGGGCAATGTTCTATTTCTAGATTATATTTCTGCATTACTTTCTTCTATAAAACCCGATTTCAATAATTCTTCTACTTCTATATGAACTTTGGTTTTCAATGCTTCAGGAATCCTGTAGATGTAGAGTTTCTTCCTCTCCATACCGTGTATTAGTCTAATTTTATGAGCTTCAACTTTAGCTATTTTCAGCTTTCCAGTGAATAGTGCTCGGTGTCCATTGATAAGAGCGATTAATTTTCTTCGTTGCTGCGGATTTAAATTTTCTAAATTCAGATTCACGTCTATTTTTTCAAATCTTTTAGGGGGGTTGAAAAATCTTTTCCTGGCAAGGTTATAATTTCTTCAAATTCTTCTTCATTTTCAAATATCACTCCAACTGCATTGATGCTAGTTTGAAATTTTCGAATTTTATTTGAATGCACATGCTTGATCTTCTCATCGGGTAGTTTTGCTTTATAGGAATGAGGTGGACATTGATTCACGATTTTCCCTGGTTTAGTCCAACTTTCCGTAGAGCTTGTTATTTGAATCTTGGCTGAGTAAATAGACTTGTTCCCCGATTTTGAAATTTTTCGGTATTGACCTTGAGTTAAATTACTCAGAATATTTTTGCTGTTTCTCATTTGCAATTAAACAGGCTTGTTCAGAAGCTTGTTCCAACCTTATTTTTAAATGCTGGAAGTAATCCCCTGCTGATTCACTTAGATTAGGTGGTATAGGTATTTCTCCTGACCATGAAGACTTCAGTACTGCTAAGGGACCTTTTAGTTATCTTCCATACATAAGCTGAAATGGTGAGCCTCCAGTAGTCCAGTTCGGTACTTCCCGGTAAGCAAAGAGCATGTATGGGATGTGCTTATCCCAATTCGAAGGATCAGTTCTGATGACATGATGTAACATTTGTTTGAGGGCCTTGTTCCATCTTTCTACCAATCCATTTAAAGCACTGTAAGCAGGTGTAGAGAACTTAGGGTAAAAACCTAGTCTTTTCTGGAATTCTTGAGTTAATTTCGAAATAAAGTTACTTCCGTTGTCGATAGCTATTGTATTAGGGAATCTTGTTCTCATGAAAATGTCCAGAAGTGCGTCGCAAGTGACTTTTGCTGTCAAGCTTCTCAGTGGAATTGCTTCTGGCCATCGGGAGTGTTGATCTACAAGGCATAATATGCATTTATGTTTTCTAGCAGACGGAGGTTCAATAGGTCCAATAACGTCAATGTTCACTGCTTCGAAAGGTAATTCTGGTCTTCTGACGGGTGTGATGGGAATCTTGTTTAATCGCTTTTCTGGACTCTTCAGTTGACAATTTTTGCATGTTTTACAAAAAGTTTCGACATCTTGCGCTAATCGGCATGAACATCGGATTCTCTTCTTTGTTTTCCTTAGTCCAAGATGTGCACCGAAAATGGAACTATGTGCTAATTGTAACACTGGCGTTCTTCTACTAAGAGGAAGCACTAACTGGAAAACAGTCTGTCCTAATATCTTTTCTTGGTGATGTAAAAGATGATCAATAAATAAATTCTTTTTTTTCTACAGCTAACTTTTATGCTTCTTTCAGCGAAGGACAGGTTGCTTGCTCTCTGCGCAGGTTTTGAGCAGACGAAAAGTCTGTGTTTACGTAAGCGCTCGCCTTTTCGCCTTCGCCCCCCCTTCGGTTTTCTTCTCCAAAAGCGTTGGCGGAAGGATTCTACTTCCTCCTTTGACTGTGCTTCGGCGAATAAACTTTGCAAATTTTCGTTTCCGAAATTATTTCTTTCTATGTTTGATTCTTCTCCATCAGAATTAATCAACAGTTTGCGTATTTCTGAAGTTATTAAACAAGGCATATTCAACTTATCAGTCACTGCAATTAATGTATCCACAGAATTAAATAAATTACTTTAATGATTCTTATAATAAATAGGTACAAGGCAAATGTTTGCTTCAATCGGCTGTCCAAAAGCAGGTGTCAGCAAAATTTTACTTTCTTCTTTGTCTTCTAAATCCGGAATGAGCGATGAATGTACGATCTGCGTATCTGTGTTCCAGAGTCTACGATAGCTTCCATCTTCTCAGAGTTAATAAAAACGTCTACTTTTTGCAATGTCTGCAAGATACGTTCTTCAAATTCGGATCGTAGATGGGATGAGTCTACTTTTGCTACGATGGCTTCTTCTTTTGATGTTCTGTTTGAACTTTTTGGAGTTTTAGGATCATCCTTTCTTTTCTTATCTACTGAAGTTTCGTTTTTTCTTCTTTTGTCTGGGCAATCCCTTGCGATGTGTTGATAACTTCCACAAATATAACATTCTTTTCTTCTCGCAGCATATCCTTCTTGTTTTGAGTATTCTCTTCTCATTTGTGGAGGAATATATTTATCCTGTGTATATGCTGTATCCTGGAATCTGGGTGATCGTTTTATTTCATTTCAGACTTCGTCGAAAGATTTTCCTTTCGTTGTGAAATAGATATCACATTCTTTAGCTAATTCTTGAGGTTTCAACTATTTATTTCATTGGCGTATTGCGACGTGTGCAGCTGTTTCGCTGTCTAAAACTTGAAATAATTAACTCCTTGAGTGTTTCGAAATCTTTTACTTCTCTTGATTTGCAGTAATAGTCCCATATAGCTGTAAGTCGTGAAGCAAACTGGATATGCGTTTCGCTGGAATAACGTTTCGTTCCTCTAAAATTTTCTAAGCAGGCTTCAGGAGTAGGTTGATATTCTTTCAGAATAAGAGTTTTCACGTTTTCGTAATTTTTCAGACCTTCATCATTTATATAAATAAGGAAATTTGAAGCTTTTTCTCTAATTAATTTCAATAATATTTCCGATTTGTACTCTTCTGGAACTTTCTTGTGCTCTTTCGATAGAATCGAAAATATGTTCCATGGTTCTGCTGTCTTCGGTACTGGTATAGTCAGTGTTTCTACTCCTTTGATCAGCTTGTGGAGGGAAATTTCGGTTTCTCGTCTTGTGTTTTGGATTGAAGGTTCGGACTTCTACTTCCTTCACTTGGAAATGCTCGATTCTTCTCTAATTCTATTTTGTGTTCTCTTTCTGTTCTCATTCTCTCTTCTTCCACTTGTATTTTTTCTATTTTCTTCCTTTCTTCTTCTATTCTCATTTTCTATTTCTTCCTTTCTTTTCCTGTTCTGCAATGTAGTAATCAGAGTTTCTTTCACGAAATCAGCATCTTCGATGTATTCTCTGCTGTTCTGGAGTTCGTGTTTCAATTCTACCAACTTCAAATCAATGGATGCTTCTTCGCCGATTTCCAATAAAACAGTTACTAAATCTTCCTTCTTCACGTGTCTAGAACATTTTCTCTTTTCTTTTTCTTCTTTGAAACCAAACATTTCAAACTTAAATAATTCTCATGCTTTTAGGTTTAACGTTACGCCACTTCCGTTTTCCAGCGCTCTAAGTTCTGAGTCTTGCGCAGAGAGCTTGTCGTAATGGCTTTGTGGTTCAACAAGGCATCATTAAAGACGACGAAACAAAACATTTATTAAACTAACATTCAAAGTAAAGTACTTATCTCGGAGCAGTACATTGTTCCTACAGCATAGCAAAATATAGCATCTTGCTTTCTCGCGCTAACGTTCAACTACTCTCTTAAAACAGTAACCCTGGGAAAAGAGACTAAACGCGCCAAGCGCGCTTTGTTAATTGCCAAACAGTCGCCAGATACTATAGTCTAGGTTACTATAAAATCAAAATATTCCAAAAAATGGGGAAATCTATATTGTTGCGTTTTACGGGTTCGTAGATTTGAGAGTATCCGATGAAAACACGATGCAGATCAATAAAAAGCACAATTTATTTACAAGAATCACTATTTACAGCACAGTTCCAAAATTACCTTTAAAAGCGTCGAAAATCTACAATAAATACGCTGAAACAATCAGCAACACAGCTTCAGGCTGTAACTGTAAAGGTAGCTTCACGGCAACACTAAACTTATAATAAACACCGTGGAACAATCACCAATACACTGTCAAGCTATACTGTAAAGTTAGCTTCACGGCAAAGCACTATCTCGATCGCTTTCCGTTCACCAAAACTCTAGCGTAGCAGCTATTCTCACAACTAATCACACTGCTCGCAACACTTCACAATACTTCACAATTTCTTCGCAACTAACTGGCTCTCAGAAACGCAAGGGTTTATATAGCTTTTCTTTAAGTTCGACACGTTTCGAGAAATATCTCGACAGGAAGTTATTCTAGAAGCTTCCCGATTGGACCATGGTATATCGTCAATTTGGTCGCCAAATGGGCGATAAAGTCGCCAATCTGGCAACCCTACCATACAGTATTTTATGGCAACCCTAGTGCTATGCCGGAAAGCTTACATACAGGCGCAACCCCCGAATTTTTCGTAACAATATTAATACTTGACAATTATTCTATGCGAGATTGGCCGAAGCTTATGTGTGAAATTATTTGAAAGACATAATGAGATATTCATCGGAAGCTATGATTTATAATTCAAGAAAGGTTTATTCCTAGCGGAGATTTAATATTTTATACTTGTAGATAATTGAACTCCATAGGACAGAAATAAATTTCATCTCTTCAGTTTCATCCCCTTCTTTTATGAAGGTGATGCATTATTTAACTTTTCATCATTCTTTATTATTTAATAAATAAAACGTTATTCGACTAACATAACTGCAATTAAAAACTTATACGATAAAGTAGCTTGATTACGTGTAATGGTGTGTAAAGAATGATTATATGTAAATAATTCCAGTTAGAAAAATCTACTTATAACAATTTTTATGAAGTCTGCTTCACTATTTAAGATTTTATTGTGTACGTTTTTTCCTATAAAATGTTTTAAACCGTTAATTTATAAAAAAGTGATGTATACGCTTTTTGTAATACAAAATCAAAAGAAGTATTCCGGTCTAACTCCTAACACTGAATAAAAGTAATAATTGAAAAACAAAAGATATTGCTCGAAGATATGATAGAGAAACTTAAAAAAAAAGTAAACATATGTATATACGATCGCCTCTTGCTGGTTTTTAAATCTTCCTAAAATACCACGGAAAATTGCACAAATTAGAAAAAATCTGTATGTTCTGGCTTAGTAATGTCAAAATTAAAATCGTCAGTTTTAAGTCAAATGACGTATCATCCCGTCTGCCTTTTAACTATATGAACCGCAAATTCAAAGAGAAGGTTAAGAAAAAAAAAATTTATAAACATGATTACACAACTCCAAAGTATAACAGAAACTAATTTCCACTACGTAAAGGTAATTGACAACACAAATTGTTTTTAATGGTAAAATACAAATTAATGCGACCTAATACATCTTCAGTTGGCCTTTTCGCATTTACGAAGTCGGCATGCTTTGTCCAAGCCGATGAAGTTAAATTCATTCAACAAGGAAGCGAAATAAATAACTGCCACAAAGACTTCCAAAAGACTCTAAAACTGAATATCTATACTTTAACTAATTTGCATTTTGGAGGTGTTGAAAATAAAAGTACAAGCAAACTAGTGATCTAACCGCATAAATTAACATACAACTTTAGAACGTCATCAGTATTAAAATATCATTATCTCTTTTCGTTTCTTAAAATTATGGTCAAATTGAAACGCACAAGTATGTGCAATATATTTGTCTTTAAATAATTTAATTTTGGTGGCAGATAATTTTAAAACAAAATGTGACACAATAGTTAGAGATGTAGAGTTTGAATTAAAAAAGATAAACGATTTGTGTTAGCTAATGTCATTAGAATAATTGCTAATATTCGAAGCTTATTTCAGCGGTAATTTAAAATAACACGAAAGAAAAAGAAAGAATGGAGAACTACAAAACTTCGAAACATATTTCAGCAAAACCGCCAGATCCGATATCCAGATAACGGATAATATTTGGAATATTTGAATTAACTTATCATTTCCTTTATGCTATACATACAGTTAAAACGAAATCGTTTTATGCATTCAATATGAATCCAGTACGTGGCAACACTGAATGATACAAAGAAAAGAAGTTCCATTTTCAACATGACCTTGGAAATTCTTATTTTAGCGTACGGTTAAAGGCAATTTTTTCAAGAATAAAAACTGATGAAAAGTAATCACTCTTTATGATGCCATAAGTTTTAACAGCGCCGTCGTAACCTACTGACATTTAGACACGGAACTATAGTTCTATCTTTCGTATACTATTGTTAAATCAAAGTTTTTCTTAGCAGAATTGAAAAATAAACAGTTCGCTTAAGAGTGAATAATACAACTTTCTTAATGCAATTAAATATTTAAAGATTAAGGCAGTAATTTTATCCCAAAGCGAATTTCTCCAATTATTTTCACGAATTTTAGGAAACACTTTGGGATTTCATCGACGCGGAATTTTATCGCAAATTTCAGATAAATCGGTAGTTTTCAGATTTCTCCATATTATTTCCTAATTAACATTTCTATCATAAATTATTTAAATTATATGGTGTTTTTCCCGCCTTCTTGGCATGACTTCGTGGTGTAGTGGTCAGCACGCTCCACGCGTATGCGAGAGGTAAGTGGTTCGAGCCCCGGAGGAGGCATTACACAGTTTTCATTCCTCCTGTTTAAAAAAATTACCTAATGTCTTTAAAGCGGCGCCCGAACTAAAAAGGGTGGTGGATGACGATTCTCCACCACCAGGATTTGGCGATTGGGTCCCCTAATCTCCAGTCGCCTTTTAAAAGGGGGAGTATATAAGGTGTTTCTCCGCCTTCTTGGCATGCCTTCGTAGTGTAGGGGTCAGCACGTTCGACGCGTATTCGAGAGGTCCGTGGTTCGAGTCCCGGCGAGGGCATTGCTCATTTTTCAAATCTCCTGCTTCCAAAAAAATACCTAATGACTCTACAAACTAAATTTAATTCTTATTTAATGACTGAGCAGTATTCATTTAAAACCTGGAAACATTTAGAAGACAACGCAAAGTATTTTTTCTCATGGATAAAAAGCACACAAAGCAGATAGTCCTAGTACGCTTTGCCGCAATTCAATAAATCATTGTCCAGAAACATGTATATGTCTTTGTAGCACAGTAGTTAGCTCTATTAGTTTTAAGGTCTCAGGTGTGAATTCCGGAGAAAGCCAGAGTAAAAGTTTTCCCGATATTCTAGCTCAGCTTCCCATTCACTCCTAAAACACTTTAGTAACCATACAGGATATCCACTAAACAACATATGGCATTATTAAGCGAGTCCATAAAGAACGCTATGGACAAAAGATAAATCTTATCGGTTGTCTTTGTTGACTTTATGTCTGCTTATGAACTCGTGTGAAAGGAAAATCTTCTTTTAAAGCTTTCAGATATAGGCCTTCATTCTAACATGCTTAAATAGTATTACAGCCTTCTGAATAACCGGCTTTTCATGGTTAGATACAACAACTACGATTAAAAATACAGAGCTCTCAAAATAGGTTTTCTGCAGAGTCTCTAGCTCTAGGTCTCTAGCTTCTCTGTTTCAATACTTATATTAATAATATGGTCAGTGACTGAAATCAATTAACGGTGTTAGATGTCTTCTTTACGCTGACGAGCTGATCATCTAAACTTTTTATTCCAAAAACACTGCACAGTATAATACCTATTCTTCTGGGTAAAGCGCTACTAGCCATAAAAAACTGAACCCGATTAAACAACACGAAAGTAAACCTTAATAAGACGGAACGTTGAACCTTTCTCCCTCCTTCCACGATTTTTTTACGAAGGACAGTTAATACCGATTACTGAAAATTTCAAATATTTGGGTGTAACCCTCGATAGAATAACTTTCCTGGAAATCACATGTAGAGGCCACAAAGCTTCAAAAAGACTCTCTCTCATAAAGATTTCAGCAGGTCCAAGTGTGGTTGCTCATGAACTACTCTAAACAGCACTTACAATACGTATATTTTACCTATTTTTGACATATTGTTATAAATCGTTCATCACTTCTCCTAGCAAATTCTCAAATCTAGAAACGCTCCAGAATTAAGCACTACGTCTAGTGTGATTATCCGATAGAGCGCTGTACTTCTTTGAGAGAAAATTATGAGAATTCAGCGATGACTGTCGCTCTAGGATCAGGTTTCCTTTGGAGATAAGCGGAATTTGAAGACACAAAGTGGTTTTATACAAGGAGTTGATGAAGAGGTTTCAAATTTGAGCCTAAATTTCGAGGTTGAACATTTCTTACTGCCTCATAACTCTGTTGAAAAGAAGGCTTCCTCCATCCGCCGCGAACATGAACAAGAGGTGTTCAAAACTGATTCTAATGAAAATGTGCCAAAGCCTTTGGCATACGAAAGAATAAATTTTTGCTATCCGGAAGAAGAATAGTTGCGAGATTATACTGGTTTTAGACATAAAGTGATTTCACTAATGCCGGTGCAGTTGTTCATTGGGAGTTATTTTCTTTATACGCATCCATTGGCTCATATGTAACTGCACTTGACGGTGAAATTTTGACCGTCCACCGAGTCCTGGTACAACTACAGACTTGTCTGGGGTATTTTTCAAAGATGGTCTTCTAATTAGATTCTAGAGCCGCCGTCCAAGCTATTGACTTACACTTTGATTCTTGGTTTTCAAATGTCGATTGCTGTTTCAATCTTCTCAACTGGTTTTTAAATAATGACAAAGACATTATACTTCAAGGGATTTCTGACCATTATGGATTTCTGAGTAATGAGACCTCCGATTTCTTGGCTATGAAGAGAACTTCTGTTTTCAAACACCACAATCTAGTCTTCCCTACAACTCCACTAAGTCAAGTGTTAGGAAAGCCCACTGGCACCTTTTTCTAAGAACTCTTAGCGAGAAATAGGAATAAATCATGGTTTAGACAGATTCTTAAGGTTTTCAACTAGCAATAGTCACGCCTCGGTAGTACCTCATTGGCTATGAAACTGCCTCTGCGCAAAGCTATTCTTAAGCCAGATTCTTAAGGTATTGAAATATCGTAGAAAGAAATCCGTTGTTCCGTCTTGCATTCGCATTGTTCGGTCTTATATCTAGCTATGACTGCCGTAGTAAGCACCTTCAAAGCATCAATGTTGCACCTGACTGTCTTTGTCCCTTATGCAGTCTTAAGTAAGACATAGACTTGCCATATCTCTCAAAACTTCTTGCCTTTCCTGACATTTCGATTTGGGAGCACTACTGGGGGAAGAGGAACTCCCTGAATTCATAGATATATTGATGCAGACCTTTCGTATATGTTTTGAATTTTATTTGATGCTCAGTTGGCTTGTAACGTGCCATTAGAAGTAGTAAAAAAACTATATAGTATATCATTTGTAGTATTTGTAGTATCGGTAGCACATTCTTACTTAAAATGGATAATTGTCCTTTTCATCAGATGGCTAAGGGATATAAAACTTCATAATCCAAAAACAGTTATTATGATTCTTCTTCAGCAAGCTAAATATTTGTTCTAGGTTCAAATATCTTGCTCTTGAGATCGTTTTGCTATTCAAATATTACTCATTTGCCCGTTGAATAGCATTTATTTCGGCCCCAGTATCAATACTTTTGTAAATTTACATGTGGATTGTCTGAAAATCATATTTCAGTCATGTACCATTGAACAATTATTACATGCCATTTACAAATTTACATAATCATTATGCACAATGGAATCATGGTTCAAAGAGTCAGACAGAGTTTATTAAAAAGAATTGAATCCTAAGAAATTGGATTAGATTATATAATTAAGACAAAGCATACTAAGGTGCTGTAAACCTAACCTTCGCCCATGTTTTGATTAACAACTCCTCCAGGGATGGCGTTCGAAGTCTTGTATGCCTTTTCCCATTCCCCATTCTTTTCAAAAGAACTTTTGTGTTGATAAGTTGCTTGCAGCCACTACTCTCAGTAATATACTCTCCATTTGTGACATTTAAGCAGGATAGAATATCTAGTAATTAGACTTTTTTAATCATCAGATGAACCTTGACATATCTCCAAACAAGTCAACCTCACAGATATATCTCCTAACAGCATTCCGTTTGTACAAGGAAATTTTGTATCTAAGTTCCTGTGAGTTATTAAGCCAATCAGAGTAGTCAAGGAAGATGATGTGGTTTTTATCCAATAGGAGGCTTCCATCAATTTCAGAATAAACATAATATTTTGAAAAAATTTTCAATGCCTTTATATATAGATTCTTATTTATTTAAATGAGTTGTAATAATAATAATAATAATAATAATAATAGTAACAGCAGTAATAAAAATAGGCTTAACAGAGATAGAAAAAAGTAACAGAGATTAAAAATGCAAAATACGAAAAATAAGAAAAAATTGTAAATTAAAAAGAATAAAACTAATGGAGCGGGAAAGGAAAACAATTAATTTCTGAAATCTAATGCATAAATAATATTAAAACAAAACATATAAACGTAAGATAAAACATGTAATATAAGGCATAAACTATTTCATAAAATATTGATAAAGGATTCATAATAAAGGAATAAAGCGTCTTTTTAAGTAAACGAAAGGGGAAAAACAAATTTTATCACTTTATGAAAAATGTATAAATCTAAGAATTATGTTTACTTAATTAACATAAAATTATTATTTAAATAATTAACTGATATAAAATTATAAGTATGATAATAAAATAACGTAAAACTATTATATGTTACGTGTAAAAATTTTATATAACAGAACTCTGTTAATAATAGAAACAATAAAACAGTTATTTTCAGCAGAAAATTCATAAAGCAGTTCAACTGTATTCGAACACATGGTCTGCTGGTTCACGTAAAATTTAAACATTTCAGTAAATGCACCAAGTAATCAAGCTAGTTCAAAAGCTAAAAAATCATTAAAAATAGAAAATCGGAACTGTAGTTAAATACGAATAGGCAATAAATTAAGATTTCCCTGTTTGTCAGACTTCTGCAAACATAAGAATAAAGTAATCTTCTTAAATAGGATAACATATCTAGCAGATTTATTAATGCTAAGAAATAAGGCTCGACATCTTACAATAGCAAATCATGTGTCACGGTGAAAAAGTATTACATTTATAAGAAAATAAATAAAAACTTTTGACATGAAAAAAATATTGCATCATAAATTAATTAAATTTGTTACAATAATATCAACAACTCCAAACAATTAGAGCTGTGTTTGTCAGTAAGCTCAAAACTGAGAATAACCACCACTGTTCTCCATACACGTGATTTCCATTCACAGTTTCATTGGTTGTCACCAAATATGTCTCCGGCGACAATGTATCCTGTCATGCATAATGACCATTACTCCGGTGCGAGCATGGTGACATGTATCTGATACGCTAGAGATATGTTTCCCCAAGTAATCGAACTGACGAAGAGGCCGCAGACTTGCAAAAATACTTGTTTGGGGACATGTCTCCTCGTTAGCCGGGCTTTATACATCATCCGAATGGTCAGAGGCTATATATACTCTTTAGTTCCAGCTGTTCATCCACTGGATGCGAAAGTTTAATCTTTTGCTTGTTGGAACGAACGTTATAATCACACAAAATTTTATTACATTCAGATAACTCAACTCCTTCTTGGTGGATTTTGGAGTGGGGGCTAGAGTGTATGAAAACGAAGACATGAAACAACAACTACAGTGCGGAAGGAATTCATAAATTTTTGAGATAGAGCGTAAAGCTCAACTCCAAGTTGTAACACTATTTTTCAAACCTCAAATAGAATTTTTAAGTAGATGTTTCCGAAATACATCTCCTTCGTCTTCATTCTTGAATATCTAAAAAACAATCAGTCAGTATTAGTGATGATGAACCGACATACTTTGAAATCTTAGACTCAACTACAGAAGAATTGAGGTGAAAAGAAGTCTGAGGAGGTGAAAAGAAGTTTAATGAGATAAATGAGCGTCTTACACTAATGAAACAGTTCAGACATATGTTCGTAGTACCAAAGAGAAACTCGGAATTAGATGTTGGTACCGTGTGAGCAACAATGTGCACTAAATTTACTGAGATCGTAAATTCTTATAACAGAGTTTACGAAAAAGCCGAATGAATCGCTTTCTGCAGAAAGAAAATTTGCATTAAGCTTCCCATTAAAATAAATATTTCCAAAATTAGGGCTTTTTCCACTAAAAGAATGCGAAATACACAAGTTTCTTGCCACAGTGTCCATTTGAAACTTAGAATAGGCATAAACTAATTATTAAGAAGCAGACTACGTGGGCCAGTCACAAAACTCCATGTGGGTCGAAAAAGAAAACAATACTGGACTTGTTAAGTTCACAGTTTCATTGGTATTGAGTATGGTGATGGTCATTGGATGGCACAGTTTATAGAAAGTATGTCGTATAAATAAATACCTGCTTTTAATATCTTTGGCCACATTAGAATGAAAAAAACTTTCGATAAATAACAAACCTCGGTTTTTCCTTTGACTTCAATTATAAGCTAAAAATATTTTTTAATATTTTTTTCCGCAATTGTGGGCCCTCAAACTAAATGGATACTTTACAAGCTAAGCAGAAACAAGTTAGAAAAATGTTGAGTTTTTTTTAAGTTGCCATTTGGATTATAAATTCGTAATGTTTAAAATATACTATAATCCGCATTCATATCTTAAATTTAACAATGCGTTTTGCACATTTATTGAGGTCCGACCTTCGAAAGTCGCCTTGAACAGAAGGGAACAATTGTTAAATACTATGTTGTAAAATACTAGTAGTTTAAACAAATAAGGCTCTGCGTTGTGTTTTTTAAATTTCGTTTCAACAACCCGAAGAGCCTTGCTACTGGTGAAACTATGTTGTGTAATCAGAAATTCAAGTAAACACATAAAATCAATAATACTAACTTAGTTTATTACTTTCCTTAAAACACTGACATCAAACAAATTTACTATCATAAAATCATACTAGTCCCCGGGAACTACCTTATTTAATTTAGAAAACAAA